>CM032332.1:24927047-25275169 GCA_019022515.1 Quercus aquifolioides | reverse complement strand
TATTTTTGTTTATATATATATATATATATATAATTGGTTTGGTTGCTTCTTGGATTTGGGAAGAACATGAAAAAAATTTCCTGTTAGTATTTAATTTAATTTTTTCTTCTTGTTCTTGTTTGTGATCTTCTGATATGGGATTGAGTTCTTGGTTGCTAGGTTTGGTCTGTGAAGAACACGAAGAGCAAGTTGAAGAACATGAATATTAAGAAAAGAAAATTTTAAATTAATTAGATTTAAGGTTTTTCTTTAAATTTAATTTTTTTTAAATTTCTAATGTGGCTTTTAAAAAAATTAAAATGCTGACGTGGCATATAAAAATGCCAAATAATATTTTTTAATAATATTTTAATCACCACATTAGTGTCACATCAGCGCCACGTCAACTAATAGGGTGTTCCGTCTGCCACCTAGGACTTTGCCGTTAGGCATTGATGGTAAGGACAAAAACGAGATTGTTTTTTTGATTTTAGGGACTAAAAGTTGTGAAAATAAAGATAGGGACCAAAGTGAAAATTGCGTGAAAATGTAGAGACGAAAATGAGTTTTTCGTCTAATAATAATAATGGTGATGGAGAAAATCCCAAGAGAGTAAAATGATAACATTTTCAAATCGAAATAAGAAAAAAATGATGTAAAGGATGAAACGGGTATAATATATAGAGTAATAGTACAGCCACAAATTATTTTACAATATTTTTACAAAATGTTGATGTGGCCAACTTCTTGTTAGTTTTCATCTAAGCCTACTATTAATATCATTTTTTCATTACCCATAATCACTTAACACATTAGCTGTTTGTTAAAATTTTTGTAAAATAATTAGTATCCCTAACATTATTTCAATATATAATATTGGAATCAAATTAGTCAAATATTAGATTTAGTTCCAGTAATAATAGGTAGGGGGCCAAACGGCCAATGGAGAGGTCAACATCTAAACTTTCTCAATAAGAGGAGATAAAGGGGTTAGATTTTTGAGGCCATTACATTTTTCATTTTTTGCAGAACCGGGCCCATGACTTAAATATAAAAATGGACCACAAAAGGGTCCAGGTACCTTTTCATATACAAAAAAGAAAAAGAAAAAAAAAAGGTACTATTATTTTATTTTTCCTGAATAAGATATTTTGACTTCAATGAGAAAAGGAACAAAAATGGTCTAGTCTTAATTCAAGCAATATGCTCCACATATATTGTTCCATGTGCCTGGGATAAACTGGCTAAGCACTCTTGTCACTGGTTCTACTAAATGATTTTATAAAGGCAAATGTTAATAAGTACTGTACAGTACTTATTAAGGTTAGACGAATATAAATTTTATTTAATAAAAAAATTGGATAATTGAAAAAATATATATAAAATTAGCCTCATAATCTATTTTAATATTTTTTTTCTTTATGAAGCTGGCTTCATAGCCTATAAAACTGCAAAAAAAATGACATAAAGTTGCAAAAAAAAAAAAAGGGATAAAAAAATGTTGTGAAGCACAAAAAGTTGCTTACGGTACCCGTTAACACAACTCATTTAGCTTGAAGTGCAATATTTGGATATTAGGAAAAATTTTATTTTATTCAAGTGTGGTCTACATCAAGTTCCAATAATTGTTAACCTTTAGTATAAAAGGTCACACTCAACAAATTTGAAGTAAAGTTTTTTTTTTTTTTTTTTGGTAATAGTAAAATGGGTACCACTGTATATATCACTCGAGCTAAGAGACTAGATGTTTGAAGTAGTTTTATTTGTTTTTTGATTCATGAATTTAATTAATTCAAACTGTAATATAATAAAGTACATGTTTTAGATATATATCTCGATTTAACAAGTTGGGAATTGGGATTGAAAAAAATATAAATTAAAGGATGTGACCGCATGTACTATATATGATAAATAAATCAAACTATACAAAGATAGAAGTGGTAAGTGTAATTATTAATTTTAGAATGTTTAATTGTTCATGTCTTCTTGTTATACCAGAAATAAATATGTTTGGTGAGATTTCAAGTTGTAAACCTACTAGCATTAAAACACTAAAAAAAGATATCACTTCTCTATAAAGTAGAAATACATGAAAATTATTGAGTATGCTATATAAGTGACCTCATGTACTTTTTTTTTATAGGTAAGAAAAAATCATATTCAAAAACTGCTAGATGCAAAATAGCACTAGCATATCAAAAGAAGAAAAATGATGGAAAAACAAAAAACATAAAAAGACTTTAATTACAAAGAAAGAGAGCTAAGGAATAGAGGAAGAGAGTCACTAGATATGAGTCCCCAAGCCCTAGTCTAATCAAACAGGGAACCAGAAAAGATAGCAAGCATTTGGTCCTCAAATCTATCCAAATCCTCAAATGTCCGCCGATTGCGTTCCTTCCAAATACACCACATCAAACACAACGGAACTAAGTTCCGAATGTAAGATAAACGCTTCCCCAACCAATTCCACCAACTAAATAGAAAATCCAACACCGTACAAGAGGGGACCCATGAAATCCCATGGGTTCTAAAATAGGGTTCCAAATAGTGGGTCACGGGTTCATACAAACCCGTGTGGTGGGCTCAGACCATTTTAGGCAAGGTGCAGGGATTCCTAATAAAGGTGGACAGAAATGCTCTGTTTGGGTACCAAGGAAACAGAGGGTGAATGTGGGGGCTCTCTCTAGTGGGTCACGGGGTCAAATGAGTCCCTCGTTGACCCAAAATGGTGTGGGCTCTTTTACTTGCTTCTCGGGCCCAAGCATTTTTGAAAGGGGTGAGTCCTCTTTGATGATAAGCCCAACACTTCTGGCCCACTCAGTGAATCCTAAGATATCTTTTTCAGACCAGACCGAGCCTTTGAGTTTCAACATCAAAGGGACTAAGCGACAGGGAGAGCCTACGATGCTCGATAGTCGCACCTACTTTGTTGGCATCAGCTTTGATAGCCTCATGGTGGCTGGGTTAGAGGCTAGGATCAATTCCGAAGGTGTCCCGGTGAAGCTGATGGAGGATAATCAGAGCTGTCTTGATGGGAATTGCTCCGACAACACCAAGGTGGATGGGTTGGAGGTTGGGACCAGCTCCGATGGTCTTGTGGTAGTTCTGACGGTGACTGATTGTCCTTTTTCTACTGGGTTTAGCTTTAACGGTCACGAGTCAGGTGGGTTCAACTCCGATGCTTTCACGTTGGCTTTGGGCAAGACCGATAAGGTAAATTTGCAAATTTCAAAAGGTATTTTCTTGGCAAATATCCTTAAAAGACTCTCGGTTGCGGCTTTTGTGGATTTTGGTGTCAATAGCGAGGATAAACTTGGAAGTGAGGGTGGAGTGCTCGTGATTCAAGGGGTGGATAACAAGGGTAACAGGTCGAGTGATATGGATGAAATTGGCCAGCCCAATTTAGCATTGATGGAATCGAAGTCAAATTGTGGCCCATCTGTTTTGGAAGTCTCGACAGTGGAGGAAGTGGCTTTCCCAAAAGTGGTCTCGGGTGAGGAGGAGAGCTTGGCTAATTGTAATCCATTGGTTACTATTATCCCGCCGGGGCGGGCCTTGTCGATGGAAGCGCATAACGATTTTCAGGTATTAGATTTTTGTGGTACATTGGATGTCTCTAATTGGGTGAAAAACAAAATCCCAGGTTTTAGTAAAGTGATTGGGCTTTCTGTGAAATGTCATGAACAGTTGTGTATTACCTATCTTCAAAGACTAGAAAAGGAGATGGAGGTTATTAACCAGTAGCGGAAGAAAGCAGCCGCTAACCAGAAAGTTGCATTATCCACGGGTAAAGGGAAGAGAGAGTTGAGGAATTTAATCTCAACAGTTAACTACGATGGGAGATAGTGTGTTGGAAGTGTGGTAGAGATAGTTGTGGGGCCATAAAAGTCTTTATGAAGCTAAAAATGGTTTCATGGAATGTTAGAGGTTTGGATGACTCCTAGAAATGTCTGGTAGTGAGAAGCTTGTTATGTGAGTGGAAGTTTGATGTTGTATGCCTTCAAGAAACAAAGCTTGTTGGCATAGATAGGCAGCTGGTTTGTAGTATTTGGGGCTGTTTGTATGTGGATTGGGTGGCTTTAGATGCTGATCAGACGGCTGGTGGGGTCTTGATTATGTGGGATAGGAGGGTTTTAGAAAAATTAGAAGTTCCAGTGGGCTTGTTTTCGGTGTCAGCTAATAACTCTAAAGCCCTCAATAATTCTTTCTTCCTGCGCCCAACATTGCCAAACTCTTGGCGATTCCACTGAATAATGTCATCTTTCAAAAATTTCAATTTTTTAGCAAACACATAACTAGGTGTACCCGAAAAAGAATGGTGATTCCACCATGAGTCTACTCTATCAACAAACCCGTCCGACTTCAACTACATATTCTCAAACCGGAAGGGACTTTTTCCCCTTGCCATACCCCCTGCCTCCAAGAGAATTGGGAAATGATCTGAAACTGGTCATGATAGAATCCATTGGGTCACATCCGGAAAGTGTTGCTCTCAGTCATGTGACACTAGAGCCTTATCGATCCTAGACATGGATGGCTAGTCAGTACCACTAGACCATGTATAACTCCCTCCCTCCAACGGCAAATCTATCAAGTTTAAATCTTCAATAAATTCAAAAAAAAATTCCATAATTGGAGTAAGCCTAGACCCACCCCTTCGTTCACTAGGAAAACGAACAATATTAAAATTCCCAAAACAACACCATGGAACATTCCAATATTGTTGAATACCCATCAACTCATCCCATAAACCACCCCTCAAGTTGTTATCATTCGGGCCATACAAGAGGGGACCCATGCTGTTGGGGGTGTCCCATAAGTCCCCCTTTATTTGGAACCCTATTTTGGAAAAAATTGAACGGAAGCTAGCTGGGTGGAAGAAGTTGTATTTGTCGAAAGGAGGTAGGATGACATTGTTTAAAAGCACACTATCCAGCCTTCCCACATATTTTTTATCTCTATTCACCATCCCTACACATGTGGCAAACAAAATTGGGAATCTCCAAAGAGATTTCCTGTAGGGAGACCCTAAGACTCATTTATTGGGATGGGATAAGGTGTGTATGCCTATTGCTAATGGTGGCTTGGGTATTAGGAAATTGACTACTTTCAATAAAGCCTTGCTAGGAAAGTGGCTTTGGCATTTTGGGATTGAGGAGAATAGGCTTTGGAGGAGGGTGATAGCTTTGAAATTTGGGGAAGAATTGGGGGGGGGGGGGGGGGGGACCTTTAAGTTGGGTAGGGGTGCTCATTGTTGTGGTTTGTGGAGAAGTATCCAGAAGGTATTTTGGTTGCCATTTTGAGTAAAGCAAGAAAAAGGAACTAAAAAGAGTCATTCAGAATTGATTAATCAATTTTACTAAAAAAAAAAAGAAACAATTGATTAATCAATTACTTGAGGAGTCATACACACATCTAGGATATAATTAATTACTTGAGGAGTTCTACTTCTAGATATTCACATTAGCACCCCCAAAACAAAACGAAAAAAAAAAAGAAAAAAGAAAAAGAAGAAGAAGAAAAGATTGACATTTGATTTTTATTCGTCTTAACTAGCCCTAACATGTTAAATGTTTTTTGATGAGTTTGCTTCATGGTGATTGGTGAATACCAAATTATATGGATATGATGCAGTTTTGACAATATATATAAATATATATATAAAATTTAAAATCTTGCTTTATTTTATTTATTTTTTAGAGAGAGAGAGAGAGAGAGAAAGCCAAGACAAGATCTAGTTAAATATGGATGAAACCTGTGAAGTGCTAATCTTGAGTTGCCAAGGAAGACTAGGAAATAGAACAATCCAACCTAGAAAAATTCAAAATTCAAAATTAAAAACAAAAACAAAAACAAAACAAAACAAAACAAAAAGAAAAGAAAAGAAGAAAAATAAAAATAAAAAAAGAAAGCAGTGGGAGCAAATTAATATAATAAACGATGATATCACTTTTCTCAAGTTGGTGCAAGAATCTGGGTTGCAAAATCATAGGAAGCTCATAGAAATCTTATTGCAAGCAAGATTCACTTGAAAACATTTTTAGACCTTAAGGCTTTAACCAAAGTGTACTCAAAAGCACCATTCTTGATAAAGAAATGTTGCAGAAAATATGTAATACTAGCAATCACGCAAAGATAAACAAAACCTATGACAGAATTGTGAATCAATTTATCAATAGTATGACTTGCCATTATTCTCAACCCTACACTCGACCTTTTCCAACACCCTATACTTTATTTTCCATTGTAACAAATTGACCCATGATTCATCCATAAAAATGATTAAGCATCCAAAATCTATCGTATACACATGCATACTCTCTTAGAATCAGCTAGTGGAAACAAATTGGCCTTACAGAAAATTAATCACAACTCTGAGCTAGGATTTGTATTTACTTAAGCATGGCCTTTTTTCTTTTGTATTTGAGAAAAGAGAATCCATGCATGCTTCTTGATCTTCACTATACTTCAAATTCATTTAGGAAGAGGTAGCCTGGAAGACAGAAAGATGCACTAAGGTAAAGAGTTTCTCTATAGTAGCAGTATGCATTTCTTGCCATGCAGTCAATGATGATGGTTAAGTTGCTATGTAAACAGACAAATTGCTCGATGACGAGTTGCAAGTGACAGCACCCTGTGGTAGCAACCATTAATTTCACCACCAAATTTATCTTTCAGTACCAGATAAACCCATTAGAACTGTAAATTAGAATATAGTACATATTGTAATACTAAATCTAGAGAAATAATTAAACCTAAGAACAAATTTATTTGTTTGGTCAAGTTCCTCTATTGACACTAAAACTATATGCTATAAGACCCCAAAATATTGAGGTTTGATGTAAATATCCATTGATTGAACTGTCATTGTCTTGAAGATTAGATGAGCTGCAAATATTGGTGATTGACTCAAATGACTAACCTTGTTCAAGTACGTGTGTTTGAGTGCTAAACAGATTCTCCATCTGTGGAAGAGACATTTTTTATGACTGAGATAGAAAGAGAGGAGGAAGAATTTTTTCTATAAAAAAAAAAGACCTATTACCTGTTTTAATTGTTGGTTTTCTTCCATCAGTTGGGCTCCCTGCATTAAAAGAATAAGATGAACAAAGAGTCATTACTAAGATTTCTTAGCCTTAAATACAAAATACATTTTAATTAATATGGTATATTTACCTAACTTCTTATATAAGAAATCGATACGTTATGAATTGGTATAGGTCAGGTGATAGGATAAACAATATAACAATCAGTTTTGAATTTATGTTGACAATGGTTTCAACTAAATATTCAATGGTGCTTGTTACTTATTGTTAGCCATGTGAACTTTTCCTTTCTCTACCCATTGAGCAGCCAATGCACACAAAGACCACTATTTTTATGAACTTGCACCAACTTGCATTAACATTATGACAAAGTTTTACAGCTGACATTTGCTAAAGATATGGATTTAGGGTTTAAGCTTTTTACATTATAGTAGTCCTAATTGTACACAGAGTTAGTCTACTACACATTCCCTTAAATAAGTACACTATTATACTCAAAATTCAATAATAAATATATAGTTGTTTAAAATTTTCTACTGTTCATGTAGGCCTCTAAGACAAAACCACCTTAATTCCTTGTGTTCTTTCAACTTCTCTTAGTTTCTTCTTTCCACCCAATATTTCAATATTTTACCATGATATCATTATGGAGCGGATCATCACTAAAGTACGAAACTGTTATACATTGAAACCATATTAACTTTAGCTCAAGGGCACTGATTTGTTCCGGAAATGTCTTGCAAACATTTGTTGAGATCTAAAAAATCACAATGTTGCACAATGCAAGGCCCAAAACAACACAAATGATTGAACTCTAGAAAAATAAAATATTTGGGCCTTCAATAAAGGAAAGGGAGGAAAGGCCCAAACCCATTAAGGGTCATAAGGAGGAACCCAAATCCATGAATGGGTAAACTTCGAATCTCATGAAACAAAGGGAGGGAAAAAAACCCAACCCGCAAAGGTCAGAAAAATTGTTGGGGAGCTCAGAAAAAAAAGCTGGGTTGGGATACCTGGGGATTCCCAAGAGCCTAGGATCCTCGGGATATGCAGCAAAGGCTAGGCTAGGATTAAGATAGTTCAAGGGAGGCATGCCAAGAAACACAAAGAATCAGAACAGATGGGTCACTATCGGCCACCCAATAATGCAGAAAGAGGATCAGAAGGCTTGGGAACCAACAACTCATAATTAAAGGCCTGGTACCTCAAGGAACCCAAGGAGAAGAACCATGAAGGAAGGAGGTTGGGGATCTTTCGGCCTGGTAGAAGGGAATCAGCTCACTTAGGAAAAATGACAAAAAGGAAAGCAGCTAAAAGGTGGCCCTGAAAAAGGTGAAATCTAGAAGCTTTGAAGGAAAGAACAAAGGTAAGCCTTCTAGGACCCCCCAGAAAGGGAAGGTTAACCAGAGGCTTTTGAAGAAGTAACCTCAAAAGAAGAAAATAATGAAGAGTAAGGAAGGGACCAGCCACCAAATGTTGCTGACATAACATTGGTTCTAGTACCCAGTGGAGTAAGCCGAGGGAATTAGTGGTACCCCAGAAACCTTAGGATGACACTATATGATAGGCCAAAAACGTATTGACCTCTTGTGATTAAATTAATTAATTAATTAGCCAAGTTATTAATTAATCAATTTAACATGCAAAAGCGTGGTAGCACAAACAAATCACCAAATAACTAAATATGCAGCGGAAATTAAATGACACAGTGATTTGTTTACGAATGGGGAAAACCTAACGGCAAAAACCCCACCGGGTGATTTTCAGGTCACCACTCCCGAAACTCCACTGTTATCACAACAAGCGGTTACAAGTAAAGGAATCCCAAGTACCTTGCCAACCTACAGTTGAACCCTTACTCCAATACCCAATTGGACTTGTTCTGTAGTGACAGTTCCCCCTTTTGATGCACAGCTCCCAAGTACGTGACTAACCAATGCGCGGATCCTAGTACGCGACTTCAATACCAACTAATAGAGAGGTTGGCTGCAAAGTTCTTCAATTCATCCTACACGATGAAGATCAAGAAGATGCTTGGTCACAAAACCCAAAGGTGCACATACACAGCAACTTCTTCAAGAAGAGATGAACTAGGTCAAGAACTTCGTCTCCGGTCACAATTTGCTTCAACAGAGTTTTCTCAATACTTGTGCAACTTGTGAACTGTTTGACGGCCTTTAAAACAATCATTTTATATGTCTAGGGTTAGAAGAAAAGAAGACCCAAAGACATATTTACGGATCCCAAGAAATCAGATCAGAATTCTGAATTTCTTAAATCTCGACAGATAGGAGGTGTCGAGCAGGTGTCGAGCTTACGGGCTTGAGACAGCTTTCTTTAAGCTCGATAGATGCAGCTGTCGAGCTTTAATGAAATTGCACTATCAGCTTGTTTTCTTGGACAGACTTGATGACTTCAACACTTGATCTTGAAACCTTGTTTCTTGAAGTATTAAAAACACCTAAAACTACCCAATTACAAGTAAAGTGCGTTTTGTCAAAGGATTAGCCAATTACATAAAAGAATGACATATGTTCTTAATGAGTGAACCACATATGTCCTAACACTATAAAATGGTAAGCAGCCAACAGTGACGGGGCATTCAGACATAGTCAATTGAAGTAAAATACTTAAGAAAATTCTGCCAGAATTCAAAAATGGGAGAAAAGAGAGGGAAAAATAGCGTTCGGGGTCCTTATATCAACCACTAGAGAACATACACTTGGATTCAAAAGGATTCAAACTTTGCAAGTCTTAGAGGCCTGAAGAGCCATCTAAGTCTGCTATTTTTGAACTTATTTGGGCCTTGTAACACGTCCTAGAGAGTATAATGTATTGCACAATTAAAAGAACGATGAAGCATTTTGAATTATTTTAAGGATCCCTAACACTTTATTCTATTTCCTCTTTTCTTATCATTTCATTCTTTGTTGTTCCCTGTTATTCAATACATATATTCTTTGTATGTTAGTGTCTATGTGTTGTAGGATTCATGCCCTGTGCACCACTTGGTTCGAAATCAGCCCCACTTAGCTGCGGTGAACCAAGCCCAGTCCCTTGAAATATAAAGCATCAGGCCCAGGATCCTCGCTTTCTTACTTGGGCCTGTTTGCTACTTTTTTTTTTTTTTTTTAAAAGAACCCACACATTAAGGCGACTCCGTTGGGGACTGGGCAAAGGAGAGGGAAGAAGTAGTCCCTTAGCAGAGCATGGCTCCAAGACTAAGGAATAGTAAAGGTACCAATGTGCCACTTGTGGCATCTGAGCCTGTGGGAGAAAATGAGGTAGCTTCCATACAGAGGAATGAAGTACCTCTGGTGGAGCAGGAGGTCATCTCAGGACAGAGGCGTGGGGTCCAAGGGTTAGACCCCATGACTCAGATGGCAGAAATGATGAAAGATTTGCAACAGGAGATCCACCTTCTCAAAGAAGGAAGAACCCAAAAAATCAGGGATAACGCCCCCCTGTGGTCAACCAAGAGAAAGCCCAACCAGAAGGAGGGTCGGCAGTAGGAGTGGGAGCTAACCCCCAGTATCTCACACTAGCAGATGTCAACGCCCTTTTGGAACAAGAAAAGGAAAAGCTCTCGGGGATCCCTAAGAAATTCTCTCGGGATCCCCCATTCCCGCCAGAACTACTTGGCAAGCCTTATCCCAAGGGATATAAACCCCCAAAGTTCCATCCTTTCGATGGAAGGAACGGAAGTGTTGTGGAACACGTGAGTAGGTTCATTCACACCATGGGTCCTTATACAGGAGACAAGGAGCTATGTCTAAGAGAGTTTGCTAAGTCCCTAGTGGACAGTGCATACACATGGTACACTACCTTGAGGCCAGGGTCCATAAGACTTGGAATGAGATGATGGAAAGGTTTTGCGTAAAATATTATCCAGGTGAGGACAAGGTCACCTTTCAAATCCTTCAGATGGTAAGGCAAAGGCTTGGAGAGGACCTTGTCCAGTTAATCAAAAGATTTGAGGATGTTTCCCTAGACTGCTATGGAGACCACGAAGAAAAAGAGCTCGTGGAGACCTGCATATCCAACATGCTTTTTTATTACAAGCTTAATCTCGAAAATCTATGCATAACCCAATTTGTTGACCTGCTACAAAGAACTAGGAGGACCGCCTTGACCATGAGAACAAAGAGAGTGCCAGTACCCCAGGCCATGACAGTGTCAGTGGGAGAAAAGAGGAAGAAGCCTGAAGGAAAAATGGTCGAGGAACCACCTGTGATCCCATGTATTGTGGAAGAATTGAACCATGTTTTGGATAAATGGATTGGAGATGGAATTGTTAGGCCATTCACTGTATCCAGGCCACCTATTGAGGAAGAAAGGAAGAACCCTTTTATTTTGTAGGATTCATAACCATGTCAAGCACTCTATCAAGGATTCCTGGAATCTTCGGAGGCTTTTTCACAAAAAGCTTAGGGAGGGGACTTTGGAACTCACCCAAAAGGAGCCTAAGGTGCAAAGGAACCCTTTACCCAACCACAAAGGGAAATGAGTGGTGGTTGTAGTAATCCATGAAAACTCCGTGGAAGTAGAAGAACATGAAGGATCGTTTCATCCAAGCACAGTCAGGACCCTTCAAAAGAGCCCTAAGTTCAGATCACTATTCAATCAATTGGGATTTGGGCTAGAAGCGAGAAGGATGGCCACAGAATCCCTCATGAGTATAGCAGCAGACTCAGGGGTGGAATGTTTCACAGCAGAATCCCATGCCAGCCAAACTTACTTGGAGACAACCAATGCAATAACCTTCATAGATGAAGACATGGAAGTTGAAAATCCAGAACATCGTAGACCCCTGTATTTAATGGCCACCATAAATGGTGTCCAAATTAGGAGAGCACTGATAGACACAAAGGCATCACTCAACCTCATAGCACTAAGTACCTTGGAAGCTGTAGGCCTGACTGGCAGGAAGATCCTAGGGGCTTCTATGGAGATAACAGGATTTGGAGAAGCAGCAGAAATAATTGAAGGATATGTGCAGTTGGCCTTAAGGGTGGGCCTAATAGTAGCCCTAACAAGATTTCATGTGATCAAATTAGAAATGTCTTACCATGTTCTGATAGGACACCTCTGGCTCCATAAGCATCACCTCATTCCTTCCATGTACCACTAATGTGTTAAAGGGAGATTAAACGGAAGGCCCATAAGAATCCTTGCCAACCCGAACCCTTTCAACCAAGGAAAAGCGAACTTTGTACAAATGATGTTTTATGACAAGTTGGAACCAGATGATGAGAGCCCCACGCTAGGGACCCCAAGAGCACCTGTCTTGGAAGAAGAAGAAGGAGGGGGTACCTATGACCTAAGGAACCTCCTGGACAGAAAAAGGCAAACGAGGGAGACTAGCTCCTCAGGATCCTAGGATTGCGTAGTAGTACGAGAGCCCGGAGGGAGGCTAATATATCGTTTATGAAGGTACGCGGGGCCTGAATATATTGTGCAGGAAGGTCTCAGACTACCAAATTGTATCATGGCTTAAAAAGAAATCCTAGAGGACCCAGTCAAGGAAGCACAAATCTAGCCCAAGAAGGAATTGGAAGAGGTAAACTTGGGGGCCGGTCTGGGATCCCAGAAGCTTGTTTTCATTAATAGCCAGTTGACAGCACAAGAAAAAGAACAGTTAGTAGCATTACTCAGGAGATATGTGGATGTGTTTGCATGGACATACGATGAGATGTCTGGCCTGAATCCAGGACTGGTAGTCCATTCCCTCAATGTGAACCCAGGAGTCAAACCAGTGGTCCAACCAGTCAAGGTCTTTCACACTGATGTAAAGGATTAAATAACTCATGAAGTCAAGACGCTGCTGGCGGCTGGGTTCATCAAGCCAATCCAGCATCCCAAATGGCTCTCTAATATAGTACCCATGAAGAAAAAGAATGACCAAATCTGGTGTTGTATGGATTTTCGCAATCTAAACAAGGCATGTCCAAAAGAGAAGTTCCCCCTGCCTAATATTGATCTCCTTGTAGATTCAACTGCGGGAAACTCCATGTTTTCATTTATGGATGGATATAGTGGGTATAACCAAATTTGCATGGCTGCCAAAAATGCAGAGAAGACAGCATTTAGGACCCCAATTAGAAATTTTTATTACACTGTGATGCCCTTTGGCCTTAAAAATGCAGGGGCCACATACCAACGAACCGTGACAGGTATCTTCCATGACATGATGCATAGGGAAATGGAAGATTATGTGAATGACATTGTGGTGAAGTCAAAAACCAAGGCAGGACACTTCCAGGTACTTGAACAAGTTTTTGAAAGGTGCAGGAAGTACAAACTACACATAAATCCCATGAATTGTGCCTTTGGAGTATCTGCTGAAAAATTTCTTGGGGTCCTAGTATGTCACAGAGGCATAAGTGTGGATCCACCTAAGGCCACAACCATCACAACAATGAAAAGGCCTACAACGGTTAAAGAGCTCAAAAGTTTCCTAAGGAGGGTCTCCTACATCAAGAGGTTTGTGCCAGGATTAGCTTCGGTCACAAGTGATTTATCTAGACTGTTGAAAAATGGGGCTGAGTTCACTTGGGGAATTAAACAGCAGGAAGGCTTTCAAAGGATCCAGCAGATCATGAATCATCTGCCTACCCTACAAGTACCAATACGTGGGTGACTCTTGTTGCTATATTTAGCATCGAACTCCCAAGCTATAGGAGCCATGCTAGCATAGGAAGATGATGATGGGAATGAATAACCCATTTATTATGTGAGCAGGACACTAAAAGATACAAAGACCAAGTACCCCAGGATAGAAAAAGCGTGTCTAGTAGTTATTTACGCGTGGCTAAAACGGTACTTCTCAGCACATCAGGTCCTTATAGTAACCAAGTCTCACCCTATAAAGGCACTATTCCATCAGCCTCTCCTAACAGGGAGAATAGCATAATGGCTAGTCTTGCTTTCTCAATATGATATCGGCCTGAGAACCCCTAGGGCTATCAAAAGCCAAGTCATAGCAGATCTACTGGCTCAGTTCCCAGTGGAAGAAGATTGTTCACTAAGCGAGAAGATCCCAGGAGAAGTGGTAGTTGCAGAATTCCCAAGAAAGAAATGGACCATGAGGTTTGACGGGTTAGCAACAACAACTTCAAATGGCTTGGAAATCATGTTAAGTTGTGAAGATGGGGATACCCTGCCATTGTCCTTCAAGCTCGAGTTTTCTTGTTCAAATAATGCTGCTGAATACGAGGCGTACCTGAATGGATTAGCCGTAGCACTTAGTAAAGGAGTAAAGCATATGAGGGTTTTGGGAGACTCCAATCTCGTGGTTTCCAAAGTAAAAGGGGACTTTGCATTAAGAGAGCATAGTTTGGCTGCTTATAGAACTTGGGCACAAAAGGTAGAGTAGAAATTCTAGATCTTCAGTGTGGAGTACACATAAAGGAGTAAAAATAGATTCGCTGATGCATTAGCCACCCTAGGATCCCAGATACCACTTAAAGGAGAAAGTACTTTGATAAGAGTAAGTAAGCAGAAAAATTCCATCATAGGGATCCTCAAAAAGATGTTCACTGAAGAACCAGAACAGAAAGATTGGGGAGATGAAGTAAAAGGGAAGATGGGAAAGTCGGGACATCAAGGAAGTATCAAAGAACTAAAAGATTACACTTTGATAGAAGGAGAGTTGTACAGGAGGCTGCCCAGAGGGATCCTGTCCAAATGTATCAATGAGAAAGAAGGGAAGTTGAGGTTAGAAGAACTACATAGCCAGGTCTGTGGGATTGCATTCAAAATCAGTCTATACAAGAGGATGCAGTGCATGGAGTACTACTGGCCAAATATGAATAAAAAAGCTGCAACTGTACAAGAAGAATGTTAAAAGTGTCAGCTCTTGGTGGACAAAGAAGAAAGTTGTGTTTGAAACAGAAGATTGGAGGGCCCCATTCATGGAATACTTGGCTTAAGGGACCCTGCCAACTGACAAGACATTGGCCCACCAACTCAAGAAACTCTTTGTTAGATACTTCTTACAGAAAGTAATCTTGTTCAAAAGGGGGTACAATGGGGATCCCTTAAGATGCCTGGGGCCTAGGGAAGCCAGAAAAGCAGTTAGGGAAGTCCATTCCGGTGACTGTGGAAGTCACTCAGGGAAGAGAATGCTCTACAGGCAGTATTTGCAACTGGGATACTATTGGCCTACAATGAAAAGGGACTATGAGGAGTTAGTTAAAACGTGTCATGCATGCCAAGTACTTGGAGATGCAATCCATACTTATCCAAATGCGCTGCAAGATATGACCACACCATGGCCTTTCCACACTTGAGGGCTCGATCTCATAGGGCCCATAAACCCTCCTTCCAATGGCCATATATGGATCTTGGCAGCCACCGAGTATTTTACAAAATGGGTAGAGGCCATCCCTTTGAAAAAGGCCACTGGAGCAACTGTAGCAAACTTCATTCGGGAACACATCATCACACGGTTCGGGATCCCCAAGAGACTGATCAGTGACAATGGAACCCCATTTATAAATAAGGATATGAAGAACCTGACCAATGCATATTACATCAAGCATGAGAGGTCCACACCTTACTATCCACAAGGAAATGGCCAAGCCGAGGCTACTAACAGGGTGATACTAAAGATCCTCAAAAAAATGAAACATAAGTATAGAGGGAAATGGAGTGACCACCTGACAGATGTACTCTGGGCATGCAGAAACTCCCTGAAGACAGCCACAGGATTTTCCCCATTCTCCCTAGTTTATGGAACAATGGTCATCAACCCTATGGAGCTGGTCATCCCTACACCAAGAATAGTGCTAGAAGGAATCCAAGAGGGCATAGATAGCACGAATGATGAAGGTAGATTAGCAGATTTAGAAAGGCTAGAAGAAGAGTGGGAGGTAGGCAGAAGGAGAAGTCAGAGGTACTAGTAAAGGATGGCTAAAGCATATGGACAAACGGTGCACCCAAGAGCCTTCACAAAAGGGTAGCTGATATTAAGAGCAGCAGAGCATGTGAGGAAGAATGTCCCAGGACCCTCCAAATTCACTCCAAAATGAGAGGGGCCTATATCATCAAGGAAGCCCACAATAGCGGATATTACTACCTCAAAAAATAAAATGGGACTGCCCTGATGGACCCTATCAATAGAAAGTGGCTGAAACAGTACTATGCATAACAGAAGGAGGCTTCAGTACACCGAGAAAGTTGCAATACACTAAGAACCTTTTCTTTTTGCCAAATCCGCTAAGTATTTCATCACTCTTTATTTGCTTTTGTCATGAACTTTATTTAGCTCTTTTTTTAAAGGAGCCCACGGTAGAAGGACATTTTATGATCCTTACTATCTTTGTCAATGCTCCTATGTTCCTTAGTATGACAACTATGTTGTATTTCAATGAAATCTTACTTTCTTCTGACAAAAAATTGAGTTACAGATAAATGTACAATTGTATAGTATTACATGGCCCAAATGCGGGCAAAAATTTGGGTGGGGTACCTAGGTCAGTGCCAAAAAAAAAAAAAAAAAAAAAAAGTGCATGACTCGGGATTCACACTACAATTAGTTCAAGTACATGACTTGGAACCACTGGCAAAAATAAGATCCAGGGGTACCCAGCCCAATACTTGTCTAAAAAAAAGGGAAGGATCTGCCTGGTTCATAACCTGGGACGTGGAAATATATATATATATATATATATATATATATATATAATGTACCTAGTTTAGTACCTGCACAAGAACACAACTACTAAGGTACCTGGTCTAGAACCTACTGCAAAGATTTGTAGGAACCATGGTCCAGGACTTAGTTCCAAAAAAAAAAAAAAAAAATGGAGGACAAAAAAGAAAAAAGAAAAAGGAGAAAATAGCAGAATACGCATTAAGAACAGATCCACATATTACCATAGAAAGTAATCAGAAGTAGCTTTTGAGAAATAAAGTTATACACCCCAATTGTCTAAAAAATGATAAAAGGAGAATCAAACTTATACATTTGGAATTACTTAAAAAAAAAAAAGTGGGGGGAAAGGAACTAAGGTATAAGGTTGGTCAGCAAAGAGCATCCTGAGGAAATTGCAGGCACAGGTGATGAAGAAAGAACTAGTTGCTTCTTAACTCTCAGATCATGCAGCACCTTGTGAGCGTGAGCCAGGGCCTCTTCAGCAGCAGCAATATCAGCATCAAGGTCCTTTGAGACCTTTCTTTGAAACAACATGTGGGCTAAGGATCGCAGGTACTCCAATAGAAAAGATAGATTGAACTTGGCTTCCACGAGATCCTGCACCACTCCTCTCCACTCCAAAAGCCTCTCCTCGAACATAGAATCAAGAGAGGAGTCCCTCAGAGAAATTAACACAGCACATAGGAGCTCCATCAGGATGTTGCCCAAGAATACGCCTCCCCTGAACCCACTGGTGAAATTCCCATGGACTTTAAATAATCCCTCTAAGAGTGGCAAACCCTCAATAGGCACAGAGAATCGCAGGAAATTGCCAAAATGAGGCCCAAAACGATGAAAATGACTCGCAGGGAGGCTGTTGAACTCCAAGGAATCAAAACGAGCCAAGAAAGTAGGGAGCCCTGAGTCGGGATTTGAGACAGTCATCTCTGAAGCTTCCTCCATTGTTGCATCTCCGCCTTCAGGAGCTGGAGGACTTTCAACCCTTTGAACAGTTTGGGGGATCCCTGTCTGAGCTTCAATAACCTGGACATCGGGATCAGATTCCTTAGCCTCATTAGTAACTGTGGGCTCAGAATCCTTAGCACCTATTTTAACAGCTGCGAAAGCAGACAGAGTAAAAAAGAAGAAGAAGGAAAAGATGAAGAAATAAAGCTAGAGGGGAATGGAAAGCCAGAGAATCAGTACCGGCCCCATGTGATAGAGCTTCCTTAGGAGTTTGGGCAGCCACTTCAACCATCATGGGAGGCTCCTCCTCCTGTCCATTTGGCCTCTTAGAAGACTCTGCAAAAGGGCATAAAGCGCATTGGATAAAAGGTGAAGAAACCTTGGAAAAATTGCTAAAGGAGGGAAGGGATGCTGGAGGTTTCGCCATAAAAAGGAAAGACAAGGAAGAAATATGGAAGAAAGAGAGGAAAGATGTGAACTAAAAAAAAAGGGGGGGGGGGGGGAGTATAACGATGGTGAACAATACACACCTTCAGAACCTTCTGACTCCAAGAAAGGGGTAGCTTCAGGGGCAGATTGGGCACTGGTTTCACCTAAAAGAAGCAAAGAGGAAAAGAAACAAGAACCCTCAAGAAGAAAGGATAAAGGAGATAAGAATGGGTGTTAATAAAGAATGGATAAGGATTACCTGCTTGTGTAGATGAAGACACACCACCCAAGGACTCTTTGCCTAATGCAGGCTCAATTATGGGCTCAAGTGTCACAGTTTTAGTAGGACTGGAAGTTTGCACGGGCTTAGGATCCTGGGGAATAGAAGGCTGGAGAGCTTCAGGATCTAGAATGGCCAAGGAAGCAGAAGGCAGAATGGGCTGGGCATCCTTCACTGCCTGCCTGACTTCCTCGGCCACGCCACCACTAAGGGGCTCCTTCTCCACACATAAGGCAGTAGCAGGTTGAGCTGTCATCACTTCTTCTACCAAGGCACCACCAATCATAGGAGGAGGCACCTCGACCTGCCAAAGAAAAGAGAAGCAAGAAGAAGTAAGTGGTAGAACATAAAAAAAAAAAAAAAAAATACATATACATAACACCAAAGGAAGAGAGAAAGAAAACAGTAAAAAGGCATAGGTGAAAGAAGGCCATACCACATCATCACTGGAGGATTGACTTTTAGCTCCCTTGAGGTCTGACTTGCACTTGGACTACAAGAAAGGGAGCGACCATTCATCAGTTAAAAAGAAAAAGAAAAAAGAAGAGAGACACAACAGAATAACAAATCAGGACAGGGAGATGTCAAAAAAAAAAAAAAAAAAAAAAAAAGAGAGAAGGAAAGAGGCCTTGCCCTTCTCTCTTTCTCTCTCTCTCTCTCTCTCTACAGATTCTTCAACAGTCTTTTCCCTACTATGGGTACGCCCAGAAGGTTCTAGAGGAGACTAAGGTGTAGTGTTAAGGGACCTCGAAGAACCATGGGCTGAAGAACTCACAGGAACTTGAAGGATAGAAGACTCTACTTTGGTCTTTACTTTGATCTTTAGGATTAAAGGGCGACCGACTTCCTTGCCAATGGTAGAGGGGTCCACTCTCTCGTGCTTCTCAGAGACAACTAGCTGCTTACAGGATTTAGCAGTTTTTCTCTTCTTAGTTTCAGGGCCAGCCTCAATAAGAGAAAGCCTGCAGCCTTAGAAATGGATCCAGGGAGGGGAGAGAAGGAACTACCTCTTTGAACACTAGTGGGATATCCTGATCAAAACCGAACTACCTAAGAACTCAGTGTGCTGAGTAGTGGGTGTACCTAAGACCACTTGATGAAGGTATTGGAAGCCACCAGGGACTGATACAAGCCAAGTACGCCAAGCTGCCCTTATCTCCCCTATGCAGATCAAAGGTATTCCTTGGGGAGCTAAGGAAAGAAGCCAACACAGAGTCGTAGGCAAACCCAGAATTGAACTCTTGAGGAGAACGCCAACTTAAGTGCCCTGCCTGATCAATCAGTTCCACCAAATTGAGGATGTCACCTTTCAAGTTAGACTAGTGAAAGATGAAGGGGCGGCTATTAGTAGAACTTCCACACAGACCTTTAATCACATCTAGGGATCCTTGGAACTTATCCTTCACATACTTCAAACTCCTACACCTCGCCAAAGTAACAGAAGAATGGTACCACATGAACACTTGGAGAATGGCACAATAAAGGGATGAAGTAATAGTGTAGCAAGAATTGCCTTCAACCTCATCTCCATGAAGCAAGTCTAATTGGCAGTAAACATGGCCTAGAAACATGGGGGCTAAAGGATACTGAGCACCTCGGGCCAATCTGATTGCGAGAGGGAAGAAAGCAGGCTTAATCCAGTACCTGGGAAACTTGCTAAATAAAAACTTACTGAGCTATAGTGTCAGAAATCCGGCTCACCTAACCGCCTTGTCTTTCTCTCGAGAAAGGTTCATGACCCACTTACCCATTCTGGCCGGTTTCCCCTTAGAAGAAGCAGTACGCTCGCCAAAATGACTGAAAAGCTTGTCTTCAATCTCGAGATCCTCGCTGGAAAGGCGGATATCAAAAGGACTCACATCACCAAACACTGGGAGGAGGAAATTATTAACCATATCCTCCAAAGTGATAGTGAGCTCAACAACAGAAAAGAAGAATGTGTGTAGAGAAGGGCACCAGCGGCACACCAAGTGTCTAAGGCCCTTGGCGTCTCTAAAACCTTTAAGGTTCCTAGAAATTGCCACAGATTTCAAGATCCCGACGCGCTCCAAACAACAGAAAAATTCGCCGTCGGAAAGCTCCTTGTCCACCCAAATGGGCCAACCTGTAATCTTCCTCGGGATGAAGTCGAAGAAGATGGGAACCGCCTCACGGGATCCTCGCCTAATCTGTAGATCTAAAATTTCCCCTGGATTTGGAACCTGGGCGTATCTAGCAAACCTAGACTAGCCAGAAAACACCTAGGTATGAGGTGAAGGAGGGGCCTCGCCGTGGGACACTTGAGGGAAGAACAGGCTGGGGGTGTACTAGGGATCCCGTAAAGGGAAGGTTGGGCGCTCCACAACCTCTTGCACCTCACCCTGTACAGACCCAGAGGAACTTTCACCCTCAGAAGGATTGGGGGTACGCTTCCTCCTTTTTCGTGAAGAAGAAAAGGCCATGGAATAGCAGTGCGGCAAGGAAAAGAAAGGGAAATTGAGGGAACGAAAGGCAAAGAGGAAGCAACAAAGAAAGAAAGAGGAAGGGAAAAGATAAGCTTGAGAAAGAAAGAATCTCTGGAAAGTGAATAGGAGGTTTAAGATGACTACAATAATGGCACAAAGGGCAGTTGGAGAAGACGATGTATGGAAAGAAGCACTAGTTGCCAACATTTAATTTTATAAGGAAAAAGTCATTGGCAGTTATTAATGGGAGTTACGGGAAACGTAAAAAGCAAAAGGGGAGTTCACAATACTTAACTGCCATGTTCTGTGGAAAGAGGGAAGGTTGCAAAAAGAAGTGTAACACATGAAAGTCAGGACTCCAGAGGCTAATGTGGAAAACTGGGATACCCAAGAAAGGAGAAAGAGGGATCCCAAAAACAATTGAAACAGCAGAAAAGAAATCCTAGGGCGTTGTCTACTCACGCATGGGCTACAGGCAACCCACGAGCTTGGGGGGCTAAATGTTGAGGTCTAAGAAGTCACAATGTTGCACCAAGGCCCAAAACAATACAAAGGATTGAACTCTATAAAAATAAAATATTTGGGCTTTTAATAAAGGAAAGGGAGGAGAGGCCCAAACCCATTAAGGGTCATAAGGAGGAACCCAAATCCATGAATGAGTAAGTTTTGGATCTCATGAAATAAAGGGAGGAAAAAAATCCCAACCCATAAGGGTTAGAAAAATCGTTGGGGAGCTCAGGAAAAAAGCTGGGTTAGGATACCTGGGGATTTCCAGAAGCCTAGGATCCTCGGGATATGCAGCAAAGGCCAGGCTGGGATTGAGACAGTTCAAGGGAGGCATACAAAGAAACACAAAGAATCAGGATAGATGGGTCCCTATCGGCCACCCAATAATGCAGAAAGGGGATCAGAAGGCTTGGGAACCAACAACTCATAAGTAAAGGCCTGGTACCTTAGGGAACCCAGGAAGAAGAACCATGAAGGAAGGAGGCTGGGGATCTTTCGGCCTAGTAGAAGGGAATTAGCTCACTTAGGAAAAATGACAAAAAAGAAAGTAGCCAAAAGGTGAGTCTGAAAAATGTGGAATCTAGAAGCCTTGAAGGAAAGAACAAAGGTCAGCCTTTTAGGACCCCCTAGAACAGGAAGTTCAGCTAGAGGCTTTTGAAGAAGAAACCTCAAAAGAAGAAAATATTGAAGAGTGAGGAAGGGACCAGCCACCAATGTTGCTGACACAACATTGGTTCTGGTACCCAAGGGAGCAAGTAGAGGGAATTAATGGTACTCCAGAAACCCTAGGATGACACTATAAAAGGGTAAGCAGCCAATAGTGAGTGGGCATTCAAACACAGTCAATTGAAGTAAAATACTTGAGAAAATTCTGCTAGAATTCAAAAAGGGGAGAAAAGAGAGGGAAAAACAGCGTCCGGGATCCTCATATCAACCACTAGAGAACACACGGATTCAAAGGAATTCAAACTTTGCAAGTCTTAGAGGTCTAAAGAGCCATCTAAGTATGCTATTTTTGAACTTATTTGGACCTTATAACACGTCCTAGTGAGCATAATGTATTACACGATTAAAAGAACGATGAAGCATTTTGCGTTATTTTAAGGATCCCTAACACTTTATTCTATTTCCTCTTTTCTTATCATTTCATTCTTTGTTGTTCCCTGTTATTCAATACGTATATTCCCTGTGTGTTAGTGTGTATGTGTCGTAGGATTCATGCCCTGTGCACCACTTCGTTCGAAATCAGCCCCACTTAGCTGCGGTGAACTAAGCCCAGTCCCTTGAAATATAAAGCATTAGGCCTAGGATCCTCACTCTTACTTGGGCCTGTTTGCTGCTTTAAAAAAAGAAAAAAGAAAAAAGAATCCACACAACATTTTAATAATTGTATGAAATGTCCTGCAAAGATTTAAAGTTTAGAACATGACCTTTTGCTGAAGGGCAGTGATCTCTTCCAAAAAACTTTCACCCTGCAAGACAAAAGTTTCTAATAGTAAGATAAAGTACTTAAATTTCAACACTCCATTATAATGCCGGCAAACAGAGATAAAAAAGAGAGACAAGCCTTTGTTTCTATAACACGGCTCAGGCCTACTACAAGCTCTTTCTCTAGTTTCTGTAATTCTTCTATATCCATTCCAGGGAGCTCTTCTCCCCTAATCTTCCTGTGTTAGGTGTGAACATTTCTCAACATTAATTTATTGTCGTATGTATATGTCTTTACAGTAACAAGATGATAGTGATGTAGCTATAATACCTTAGTTCATGTGTCTTCTCCTCAATTTCCTTGCTCAACATGGCATAGGAGGTACTGTTCTCAAGCTAATATAAACAGCATGCCGTTTATGAAGATTTTTGAAATGTGATGTGTTACCGAGCACTTTTAATATAACAATGGCTCTAAAATATGTAAGCATTACCTACCTTAAATAAGAAATTTTTAGGGCTGCCTTAAATGTCAGGGTCATCATTCTGGGAGTGCAACAAGTAGTCTTCAAGGTTATTTTAAAAAAATATACCTAGCTTTTCTTATGGTGGTAGGATTTTCAATAAAATGCAAATTTCAAATTTTTAATGAAAATTTCATGAGAAAGTGGATAAAGAAATTATCCAAAGTCATGTTTCCTTCTGACTTTCAATTTAGAATTCAGAATAAGATCCCATTTCTTTTGGGATGTCTCCTAAGGTTTGTAGGATTTGATTTTGTAAATTTTCTAATTTTTATTTTTTGGCGATTTTTCATATTTCTAGCCTCATTTTTTGCTTAACACGAATTAGGGTGTTTTATGATCTACTAGCATCCCTATGACTTCTTTTCCTATTTATATGCATAGTAGCCTCAAAGATAATTCAGAATTTCATTAATATAGATTTTAAAATGTTTTTTCTCCATTCCTTTTGGTGGACTTCAAATTTCTCCTTGAGAATTAGAGGAACCTCTTATGGATTCAAGAGTTATTATCTCAAAGTAGACTGTTTCTTATGACTTTCCACCTCACTTATTTACCAACTAAAAAACTTTAAAACATCATACCTGTAGCTCAAAAGATAGTTGGTCCATTTTGCCAAGATTCTCTGGATGTAGATTATGCCTTTCAATTACCTGCTGCATACTTCATACAACATAAGGATAGCACATTCAATTCTTTTATCTCTCTCTCATTTTAATTAAATGAAAGTGCGGATGAACTTCTAAACTACTAGTATGTATTTCTGACTCATATCTAAGGAAATAAAACTTGAGCTAGTAACTAAAGAACTAATTATTATCTCATGTTGGCATATCTGTCATTGTCTGCAGGCCAATTGTGTTTTCCAAATAAAATGTGAAGCACAAGTGATATTTATATTGATTGACACAAACTATGTGCAAACTTCTAATTTGGTCAAACTATAAAAGGTGAACATCTATATGAACTCCTAAATTATTTATATTGATTGACACAAGGGGTACATTATGATGCAAGAAGCATTAAAATTATCTAGGATTTTACTTTTGAATGTAATTTTTTTTTTTTACCTTAAAATTTGAAATTGCGCTTTATTGTTGAGGGTTTTAGGTGATTTGACTAGGCATTTTTCTATATTGGTGTAATCCCTAGACCCTATTAAAATAGTTCTCTTGTAATTGTGAAAGGCAATACAATTTGAATTAGAATAATTTGATGATTTGAGAATGATGACTTTCTCTTTGTTTGGTAGTGATGCCAAATACCCTTAGGTGGTGATGACTAGGGCTTGCAAGCAGATTTTAGGAGGTGGAGCCTAAATTTTATCTTATTTATCCTTTTATTCTTCCTTTATCCTTATTTTCCTATTTTATTCTACATCAACTTGGTATCAGAACATCTGATCTCCTCCACTCAAATCAAATTAGTACAAAAAGAAAAAATCCACCCATTAGCCCAATTCTCGAAAGAAGAAGAAGTGAGATTAGCCCATTAAACCTAGAAGCAATCAAGTTCTTTAGCTTTTAGCAACAAGTAAAGTTTCAGTCTTTTGTATTTTGTGGCTAAAAATGACTTCCTTTGATAGAGACTTTGAGGAGCAGCTTAAGGAGGATGTGAAAATCCTCCTTAACTCTTATTCCTCCATTGATAACCTCCTCACTCCTATTGATAAAGTCAAAAATTTGTTAGCAAATGTGGATCAAGTGCCATCCAAATCAATGCAAGATGTACTTTTACCCTCAATGAAGGCATTGGTCACTAATGAACTTTTCAGTTGCATCTTGCATTACTAAGATTACCAGGATAACAACACCGGATGCCCCATATGATGATGAGCAAACGAAGGAAATATTTCAGCTGATTGTAGCAACATTTTAAAATTTGTCTATTTGTCTCATGTGCCCAATTGTTACTGTACGAAGGAGGTTTCAATTCTTGACATTGTTGCAAAGGTCCGATCATGCTTGGTGATGATGGACCTTGAGTGTGATGCATTGATTGTTGAGATGTTTCAAATTTTCTTTAAAATAATTAGGTCCATCTATTCACTTGTTGTATTTTCGGCCATGGAAACAATTATGTCTCTGGGCAAATATAAAGAAATTTCCTTGATTCTTCTCAGTCCACTTTTAGCTAGTGTAAGAAATGAAATTCAAAAAGTTTCACCTATTTTGTAAAAATTGGGGGAGCAAGTAATCACTAAGATTAATGCCAAACAAGACAAAATAATGACATCCACTCAAAAACTACCCAACAAGCTTGAGGGTAAAGCTTTACACATGAGAGATAGTAAGGTTGAAGCACCAAAAATTTGTTATGCAAAGGAGATGCACGTGCCAACAACTATCCAGTTAGTACATCCTCAACCATGTGTAGCAGACCAAATTCAAGTTGTTGGTGAGTCAATACTTGATAAGGGGAAAGTTTAGCAAGGGAGGAACAATTGTGAGGGTGCGTATGATGTGTAGTGGAATTTACTGAATATGCTATAATCAGTCCTCTATGGTGCATGGAGATAAACAACTTGATGAAGTGGAGAAAGTGGATACTATGGTGATTCAAGATAAGATTATGTTGATTTTATACATTGATTTTCTCATTTCCGAAGAGTATCATGATGTGATGGAATGCAAAGCTTTGTTATTCTACGTGCTCCCAGATGTGGTTCCTATATTATGGCAAGCATTGCATGCTAGAGTTCTAATCCTTCTCTTCTTCAAAACTCAAGGTCAAGTTTTCGTCAAACACGAAAGTATGATAGAGGGAGCATTAAAACCATCTAAGATTTTATTTCCGAATGTGAAAATAATTTTGTTTTCAACTTTAAATTTTTAATTTAGTTTTAAGGGATTTGATTAGGCATTTTCCATATTGGTGTAATACCTAAACCCTATTAAACTAGAACTTTTGTAGTCGTGAAAGGTAGTACAATTTGAATAAGAATAATTTGATAATTTGAGAATGATGACTTTCTCTTTGTTTGGTGGTGAATGGTGATGTCTAGGGCTTGTACGCAAATTCAAGGTGGTGAAGCCTAGTATTTGTCTTGTTTATTCTCTTATTCTTATTTTCCTACCGTGTTCTACATCATATTAATTTCTTACTTATTTAGTAAATTTCTATTTTTTTCAGGCATCAAATAAAATTACATAGACTTTTGGATTTGGTTCAAGCTATTGCATTAAAATGTTACATAATTATTGCTTGCAGGATAAATATCATAGAGTAAATACTATTTTAGTTTTGGAAATTTTAAAGATTGAAAAGATACTCTAAAAGTCAAAGTAAGACTTCACAAGACTCGTGATATTAGTTTTCCATGACAGTTCATCATGAAATCCTACAAAATCCTAGACATCTAGGTATGCACTTCTTGTTATTTAAATTAATGTTGCTAAAATTTTTATCATTAACTACATTTAAATTCCTTTTGAAAATGCTTTATCTGGTTAATTGCAATTCTTAACAACCACAATCAAAGACAAGTTGATAAGTCCCACTAATGCACTATAAAGAGCACAATTATGATGGCAAAGACCATGTTATTATCATGATCCTGATTAATGTGACTATAAGATCAATACTGAAACTAACATAGTACTTATCAAATTTGAAAGAAATCTAGTTAATTGACTAAGTTATGCTACTTATTTTCACTGTGGTTTAATTAGTAATTAGAGATTCTTATTCAAAGTCAAGTCAGTTATGACATCACTTGTTGGCTTGCTAATGCTAGTCTTGCCCATCAAATATCTTCACAGCTAGGTTATTTCAACATTTTATCATGTTCATCATTCCAGTCATGGAATTATCATCAATTGAAACTTAAGTGGCTATCCTGTCTGTCTGTAGTCCTGTAGTCCTTGATTAAGAATTATGTAACTAGCCTTGCTTAAATGGTAAAGTCTCTTATTTATAGGAACATGTAAATGTAATTCTTTTTTTTTCTTTTTAAAAAAAACGAGCAAACACTTTTGTCTCTCTTGATGTTACCATTTTCCTATCTGTAATGATGTGATACTAGGGGTAAGATCTCCAATTTGCCAGTTTGTGGTTTTGTATAACTGAATGGTAATTTCAGTTCATTTTAAGTACCGTATCTCAATAGGCTAAACTGGAGTACTCTATATCTTTCCCTATGATGTCCTACATAGGTCTTGTTTTGAACATACACAACTACAGTACCCCCATTGAGATTTCAAAGAATTTGGTTATGTACTCTACTTATAAATACATGCTTCATCCATATCCTAGAACTTTCTTTTTGAAGTCTCAAATTGCAATCTTTGAGGGAGGGTTTGGCATGGTTAGCTTATGAAGGGTTTAACCTTGGAGGAGAGAGACATTTAACCACACTATCCAACCAAGGAGGAAAAGGTTATTCCTAACAAGCTCGCAATAACAAGAAAAATATAAAAGGTGACACAGAAAAATGGCATTATTTTAATGGGGATTAAACAAAGGTTCAGGCATGGACATTTGAAATTGAAAAGAGTTGGAACTCATTGAAAAGAAGGTGACTTCTCTCTTTCCCAAAAGAAGGTGGCTTTTCTCTTCCCAAGAGCAATTGCCAAAATACTGGGTTGTACATGCCATTTCCAATTCCTAAGGCACCCTGGGACGATGTCTCTATGAATATTTTTGTGGGTTTTCCAAAGACGAAATGGATTATAGCAAGAGTCTAGATGCTTATCATGTGACTGATTTTTACCTTTGAAAGATTGTAAAACTTCATTGTATTTTAAAGACTATGTATGTCATTAAATCAAGAAACTTAAGTTCAAAATCCATTTTGGGCACAACCTTTAGTTGATGTTCGCAACTAACCTTCAACATAGTTCAACTTGTCATCCTCAAATTGATCAAGCATAGATTGCTAGTCAAAGTTTAAGTGATTTTCTGATAGTTATCCTTCTAACTCAAGTTGAATTGCTTACAGTCGGTTTGCTAGCCAAACTACCAATTATAGTCCATTTAAAGTTGTGTATAGTCAAAATCCTATTACCCTTCAAAACAAAAATCCTATTAATGCTATTGACATGAAAACTGCTTACTACTAATCATTGTAGTGGAGATAATGAGGAAAGAGTTAAGTATATAAAATTGCTACTCATAATTTAGTGGAGACATTGAGGACAGAGTAAAATATATAAAGAAGTTGCATGAAAATGTTCAAGACTGATTTCTCAAACAAATTATTCAAAAGTACCAAAAAAGTAAGCCAACAAACATAGAAAACCAGCAACTTGTAAGGAAGGTGATTTGGTGTGGATTCATCTTTAGAAGAATGCTTTCTAGTCGGATATCTTGCTAACTTTTGCCTAGAGTTGATAGTCCTTTCGAGGCACTTCAATGTTTTAACAAAAATATATACAAACCATATAAAGTCTAGCGTATAGGTCTTGTTAGCTGTTTTTAAAATATTTGGTTAAACCTTTACTTTGTATATTTTGTCTTGAAATGTAAGTTATTTCTTATGCATGGAGAGTTGTTCCAAGTAAATCATGTTTATGTCCTAGATCATGCATGAAATTAAAAGAGAGTATTATTTTGAATTGAAAATTGGCCTTTGGCTTTTCTTATATCTCTTTGCAGCAAACCTTCTACCTAAGAAAATTTTTGTAAACAACTTATCTGAAAATACCTAACAACACAGGATAAACAAATTCCTTCCTGCTTATTGTTTACCAAAAAAATTGCATCATTGATAAAATTTCTCTCTATGAACAATCAATACCCAAAACTATTTTTTCAGAAAACAATCAAATAAATATTCAATTTTTTCATAAGATTTAATGAATGAAGGGGAAACTTTAAGATTGTGAACCAAATCTTCAAATTTTGTATTACATATAATTTTTTATATTCTCTCTTCCTTTTTTTTCTCCCTAAAATCAAAATCTATTGATCTTTTCTCACATTTCTTGCTATTTTCCAAATGTATTATTTTTTGCTTCTTTATGGGTATCAAGCAATGGAAATTCTAAAATGGAGTTTAAAGTTAGTTCTTTTCCCCAAATTTGAGTGAACAATACTAACAAATTAGTTTTATTTTTATTTTTTTCATTTTTTTTGAGAACCTAACAAACTAAATTTTCTTACTCCCTAATGCTGTACGTTACATGACAGGTAATGCACACACTAGAACGTGATGCAGCACCCTTATATAATATATCATGCCAATTTACAAAATAATGGAGCACCCCTGTATGATTTCTTATAAGATGACTTGAAACTTATGTGGCACACAAAATTTAGGATTTCAAGCAAAAATAATAATTTTATATTATCATTAAACCCTAAAAGACTCTTAAAAATAATAATTAAAGCCGAAATAAAATTAAAATGAAAAAAAAAAAATAGAGATACTTTCATAAGGACATCCTTTCAAGTATGATGTTTAGGCATATCTACTGCTATTAATGTAGGCTCTTAAAATTGTGGGTAATTATTATTATTATTATTATTATTTTTGAGAGGAAAATTTGTGGGTTGCCTATATACCAGTAACCCAACTTTTAGTGACTTTGGATTTCAGTATATTTTTTAGGTAATAAATGAAAATCTTCCTTTATCATCTTCTAAAAAAATGATTTTCTTTTATCTGTTTTTTTTCCCCCCCTCAAATATGAAATTTAATAATCTAGATAATTATGAATAGGAATTTGTTATGATCATGTTTGTATATGGAACTATTTATTCTATCATTTAAAGAAAGTATAATGTGGCAAGATTCTAATGAAGAATTTTAATGTAGAATAGAATTTAAAATAAATTACAATAATGACGTTCAAATCTTAAGGACTCAAAAACTTATGTGATAAAATTTTATGAGGTCAACCAAAAGTTAAACTCGGCTAAAATGCACATGAAAATATATATGATATTTTTTCTCTATTTTATTTTCTATTTACAATGTAAATATGAAATATGAAAATTATGATAGTTATTAACTAGCATTTATTACGATTTTATTTGTGTATAGAACTATATTCTAGCATTAGATATTTATTGTGATTATTATTGTATAGGAACTAAATATTCTATCATTGAAAGAGAATGACCAAGTTTGACTACAATCTCAGTTGCATCCTTATGCTTCAACCTCCTCCAAGACACTGACATGTGTTATTGTTACACATGACTCACTTAATCACACTTAACCCAACCAATACTTGTCATGTGCATTGCACACATGCATGTTAGTTTCTTAGAAGAAGTTGAAGCCTAAGGTTGCAATTAAATCTGTAGCCAAACTTTGTCCTAAAGAGAATATGATTACAAAATATAATTTAAATTTAATTAAAAATATATACTAAAATAATAACATATAAAATTGTAAGGCCTCAAAGACTTATGGCACAATATTACGAAATCAACCAAAAGTCTAATTTTGGTTTCTACATATATAATAGATCATAGAAAACTTTAACAAAATATTTTTTTTTCCTTTCTTTTATTTTTTTTATAAATATAAAATTTGACAATTATGGTAATTATTAATAAGCATGGTCAACGATCTTTTTGTTTTTATGTATGGACTAATTGGTCATCTAGCTAAGTAGTGTCCAAAGAAAAGGGTAGATGTGTATGTGACTTCTGGACAAAGATAATGGCAAAGAGTTTGTTGATGATGTCGTTCAACCTGTATTTAATAATAATGGGGTTATGCAAAGTTGGGAGATTGAATTGAAGAAGGTGATTGCTAAGAGGCTGTTTGGATTGGGTGTTTCCATGACTCAATTTTCTGTTTCCATAACTCAATTCTCAAAAATGGTGGGACCCATACAAAAAGCTTGTTTGCCTTCATTATTTTTTGTTTCCATAACTCTGTTTTCAGTTTTCAATTCTCACATTTTTGAGTTATGAGTTGTGGAAACTGAAAACAAGTTTTGGCTGTTTTCAGTTTCCAATTTCCAATTTTCAGTGGCACTCTTGTAATATTAGAACACATCCGGTCCCACACGGTCAGACGCTTCACGTGAGGCGCGCCTTTTGATACTGTCCTCAACGGCTCTCTTCCTTCTTTCAACTCAGACTTCTCTTTCGCCTCAGACTTCTCTCTTCACTCAGACCTCTCATCTCAAATTTCTCTCATCTCCGTTCCAAAACCCACCACAAAGAAGCTCTCACTGCCCTCAGCTCCACTTATTCGGACTAATTGAATTTCTAACCTATAAGATATATGTTAGAACAATATATTGCCCAAGATAAAAATACAGGATTTCTAATTCAATTGCTACAAAAGGTCTCATTTTAAGTGAATAAAACCTTCAATAAATTAAACGGACTTCAATATTCAGTGATATTGAAGCAGCAAAGTAACAAAAAAAAAAAGGGTTGATTTATTTACATGCCTGAGTTGAAATCTGCCTAGGGATTCTTCTAAGAGCTCGGCCAGATGAACTTTGAAGAATCGACCTGCAAAACCCAGAACAGTTTTCTCAAAATCCAAATGCAAAACACACAAATCAGCGAAATAAACAAAGTGAGAGAGTACAGGACTGTCGAGTTAGCACCGTCTTGGGTCGGAGGAGACCGGTCGTGCCAAAATCGGAAATGGGTACTGGTTATTATGCTCGTCGGCGCCGCTGGGTCACGACGGATGAGATGGCGCCGCCGTGTTCGTGTTCTTCCTCTTTTTCTCTTTTTTTTTTCCTTTCTTTTCTGGGTTCGGTCTCCTTGTTCTTCCTCTTTTCTTTTTCTTTCCTTTCTTCTCTGGGTTTGGTCTCCGTCTTCTTCTTTCTTCTTTTTTGTTTTTTTTTTTGTTTCACTGGGTTCGGTGGGTTGGGCTCTTCCTCTTCTCTGGGTTTGGTCTCCGTCTTCGTCTTCTTCTTTCTTCTTTTTTTTTTTTTTTTTCTTTTAACTGGGTTCGATGGGTAGTCTTCAAGGTAAGGGAGGTTGGGCAAGGTTTTCTGGGTTCGGTTTTTCTGCCTTGGGAGAGTGACAGGGCTGAAGGGAAATGGGAAATGGGAAATAAGAAATGAGAAATGATGGGAATTGGCAAGGCGCGGGTAACAAAACGGAAAGTGTCTGAGCAAATGACAGAGCTGGGCCCCTCAAACAGTGTCAAAAATTGGTGAGTTTTGGAATTTTGGTGTGAAGCCAAACGGGTATTAAATGTGAGTGATGGATGATGAGTGGTGAGTGATGGGTGATGAGTGATGAGTGATGAGTGATGGAAATTGAGTGACGGAAATTGAGTGAGCAAAAATGTTTGGCCAAACATGCTCTAAGTGATCCATCGAATACTTGTAATTCCTAAAATTGACTCAAACGAGGGTTGATTTGGTCATAGCATCTTCAAGTGCACATGCAAGTCCAATGTTAAGGTATATTCCATTAACATTGATATAAAGTTTTGAGAACAATGTTTCACAAGAAATGGTGGACAAGATTAAGTTGAAGATTAAAGCCTTAATGAATAGTATGGTTTAAGAAAGGTAAAGAGGTAAAGGTAACTAAAGATATCTTGTTTCTTTTGAAATGGGAAATTATTGTAAGTATGAAATTTGGTGTGATATTGTTGCCATGGATGTTAGTCATTTCCTCCTTTGGTGTAGCCTTGGCGATGTGATGGGCATGCTACCCATGATGGCCATAGAAATATATATTCCTTTAAAATTAGGAAGTTTGAATTTGTCCTTTTGCCAATTAAGAAGGAAAGAGCTTCTAAATCTTTCAAAGAAGAGGGTAGTTATTTTCTTATTTTTTTTCCTATTGTAATATAAGATAAAAGTACTAGAGTGGTGTACATGTTGGTGGCTAAAGAAAAAAAGGAAGCTTGTTAGTGGACTCTATAGCCTACCAAACAAAGTGCACTATCTAATCAATCTAAAGGAGCATGAAGAATTGAATAGGCAAGTTATGGTCCTCGTGAAGATTTTGAAGAAGGGATATATTAGAGAAAACATGACTCCTTGTGTAGTACTGACCTTAGTCATGCCAAAGGAGGATGGCACTTGATAGATCTGCGTTAATAGCCGCACCATGAACCAAATTATTATCAAATTATCTCGTCATATTCCAAGAATTGATGACTAAAGATATATTGAAGAGCAAGAGAATGCCTAAAGAACTTTAGAATGAAGCTATTGATTATGCAATCTATTTGTCTAATTGTTTCCCATCTTCTTGTGTTTGGGAGCATAGCATATACACATGTACTAGATCAAGAGAGGTCCAAGCTAGATAACAAGAGCAAAAATTTTGTCTTCATTCGCTATGATCCAAGCTCTAAAGGCTATAAGCTTAAAAATCCGAACACTGGAAAATTAATTGTCAATCGAGATGTGGAATTCGATGAAGAAGGAATATGAGATTGGAGCACCCAAGAAGAAGAAAAATATGATTTCTTTCCATTGCTTGAAGCGGAAGAGCATTTGAATAAAGTTCAAGAAGAGCTTGATGCTCCACCTCCATCACCAAAATCTCCCATTTGTGAAAGTCCATCCTTATAATCATCACTAAAAGCAAGTGACCAAGACGAATGTGAAGTCTACGGATCTCTATGATTCAACGAAGAATATAGTTGATCTAACGCTCTTTCATCTGTTTGCTGATTGTGAACCTACAAGAATTAAAGAAGTTGTGCAAAATAAGAAATGGATGAAGAGATCAAGGTAATAAAGAAGAGTGATAAGTGGAGGTATCTTGATTGTTTGTTTGTGTAAAGTTGGAATTTACAACTATGTTTTATGTTGGCTTTATTCCATGACAAAAAGTGTTGTATTTGCATTAATTTATTTTCTTGTATTTTGTGGGATTTTATTGTATTAGGTTTAGTATTAAGTTGGTGAAAAAGCAAGCATAAAATGAAGAATCAGTGCAATTTCGCGACTAACTCGCAAGAAGCTCGCGAGTAAAGGTTCCCGTGAAAAGGGCACTTGCGAAGCACATGCTGGAAGCCGAAGAGTCATGCCAGGCTGTCAGTTTCACGAGTGTCTCATGAGAAGGGCCAACCCTCGAGGTACCTGCGAAACTCTCTGCTTGGAGGATTTTAAGTGTAGCTTTCTTACCTTTCACCCATACTATATATACTCTCATTGCCCACAAAAGTAAGAGAGGCTATTCAGAGAGAAAAACCCTAGATAGGTTTTCTACAACACAACACACCCCATCTTTTAGAGAGAGAGCTATTCATCCTTAGTGAGAAATTCATTATAGCCTCTTCTCCTTCCCTCTCCCATTGTCATACCTTGAGAGGAGATTTGTACCCAAACACAACCCACACATATTCAGAGTGTAGAGAGTGTTTTGGAATTTGGGAAGTTTTGGGGATTTGCCAAAAGAAGCCGATGAGGCTTGGCAAATGCAATCGGGCGTATTGTGGGATCAGAAAGCTAGAGATTACATAACTCCGAGAAGTCCGTTGGTAGCAAGAACTTGGAGAGCTCAAGTACATTGGGTAGACTAGGCTTGAAGGGTCTTTTGTTATTCATGTACTCCAACTTTATTCTCTAGTGGATCGATTTCAACTTGGAGGGTCGCGGAGAGGTTTTTCGCCAAGTTCCTCGGTTTCCTCTTCAATAACACATCTTGGTGTTATCTTGTGTTTGCATCTCTCTTCCCTTACTCTTGTGACATTTATTGTTTGTTGTTTATGTTTATGCACTAGAGTAGTATCGGTTCATTGTGCACATTTACTCTTGTTTCCACACTTTGATTAAGTAAGAGTAAAAGCAATCTAGCTGTAGTTTAAAATTTGGGGTCTAAACAAGCTCGCGTGTTTTTAGCACAAATCCAAGCCCTTTCAATTTGTATATAAATGATTTGATTTTTATAAGAAACAATCCAACTAAGTTTGAGGACTTCAAGAAAGCAATGACTAAGGAGTTTGAAATGACAGATACTTGGCTTATGATGCAAATGGAAGATGTGATATTCATTTCCCAAGAAGGATGTGCTAAGGAGATGTTAGAAACCTGTTGGTTCCTAAAGGGGATGGGTGGGAAGTGTATGAAAATTGATGTCAATTGTAGATGAATTGACTTAAAGGCATTGAGAAATATTAAGAACGAAAGGAAATGCAATAAGGAAGAGTTAAGTGCTTACAATTCACATCCATTTTCGCACATGGCTTTATCATAACCCATGGCTTTATCCTTTTGATTACTAATTAAGCATGTGCTCTCACCGACTGTGTGATTATAGTGTTACATGTGCCAATAGCTCTAACTAACTCTATCTTAATCCCAACATGTGTAACTAACTAACTCTATCCTATCTTGGGACTAACTTTTAATTGAATGGATCGAACTTCAAGAAGCATTAGGATATTACAACAGATATGAGATTCCTAACATTCCCCTCCCTTTCAAAACAACCCACAAGGTATTGTTATGTTCGTCATCATCATCAAAGGAAATCTTCCAATGGACCAGTATCTTAGTGACATCTTGATCACCATATTCATACACTTCTCTTTGACTAGTGGTCTCATGTACTTTCAAAATCCACTCAAATTCTTAAGCCTTCAATGGTTCTTCGATCTTCAAGGTATTATTGTTTCTTTAGACCTTGGAATGTTCTTGAATCCTTGAGCCCTCATTTGATTCTTGAACCATTGGAATTGTTGGCTCTTGCATCTTTGATTATTGAATCACTGACACTTGGATTTCTGATTCTTGATTCATGAACTCTTGAGTGGCAACCTTTATTGGTGCATTAAGAATTGGTTCTGAGTCCTCTAGTATGAAATTCACGGGCTTTTGCATCTTGGATTCTTGGGTGATAATCTCCTTTGATGCATCAAGGATTGGTGTTCAAAACCTATCTTGTAGCACACATGAAATCCACCCAATTTGTACATAATCCCGATGCCTGCACATTTTGAAAATATTCCCACGCCTCTCCTTACATGTAATAAGCGGCAATGAAAAATATGAGATGTGGTGGCGTGTTTTCTAGAACAAAGAATTCATAGAGCTTGAGAAGCTACCAAAAAGGATCTCCACCTTTGAATGTAAACTCAATGAAAACTTGATGAGTTGCAACAAATTTGGTCATTTCAAGATCAACGACTCTGATACCATTTGTTAGGACCCTGATGGTTCCTAAGGGAGATGGGTGGGAAGTGTATGGAAATGGATAGGAAATGCAAGTGAGTTTACTTAATTCGAGGTAGTCTCTCTCCATAAAGAAATATTAAGAGAGAAAGGAAATGCACTAAGCAAGAAATTGGTTTTTTTTTTTTTTTTTTTTTTTTTTTAATGTTACATATTAAGGTAACATGCAAATATTTATAAAATCCAAGCTCTTATCTTGTTGGCCACACATGGCTTAATCCTATTGGCTTATTAATATAGCATGTGCTCTCACCAATTAACCTAGATGATTATAGTGTTACATATGCCAAGAGCTCTAACTAATTCTATTCTAATCCAAACATGTGTAATTAACTAACTAACTCAATCCTATCTTGGGACTAAGTACTAATTGAAGGGATGGAGCTATAAGAAGTATTAGGATATTAGAACAAATATGAGATTCCTAACATGAGATCCTCAAGAAATTTTAGATGTCAAATTACAAACTAGTTAGTGCTCTTGTGGAATGTGGAGTGAAGTTGTTAAAGCATGACAATATAGAGAGGGTAAATCAAACATTCTTCAAGAGTTTGGTTGGAAGTCTGAGGTAGCTAATATGCACAAGATCAAACATTCTCTTTGGCGCTGGACTTCTTAGTTGCAACATAGAAGTACCAACTATGACTCATTAGAAGACAACCAAGAGAATTCTTTGCTATATAAAAGGTACACTAGATTTTGGACTATTGCATTCACCCTCTAAAGAGTTTAAACTTGTTGGCCACAACAATAGTGATTAGGCTGGGGACACTAATGATAGAAAGAGTGATAGTGGGTTTGTATTCTATATGGGTGATATTGCATATGCATGGACATCCAAGAAGCAACCAATTGTGACTGTATGTTGCTCTACCTCTAGTGTTTGTCATGCAATTTGACTTAGAAATTTGTTGAAGGAGCTGCAAATGTTGCAAGCAAAAGCTACGAAGATATTTGTGGACAATAAGTTAGCACTAGCTCTTGTAAAGAACCTAGTCTTTCATGACCAAAGCAAGCACATGGATACCTAGTATCATTTTATTTGAGGATGTATTGCTAGAAAGGAAATTCCACTTGAGTTTGTGAAGTCACATGATTAGGGTGCAGATATCTTCACCAAGCCCCTAAACTATGACACCTACTTGATGAGAGCCTAATTTGTGGGGATCAAAAATTAAGTTTAAGAAGAGGTGTTGAAAGTTAAACATAATTTTTGTTATGAAAATCTATTTTATCTATGAAAATGAGTTAGTTGAAGAGTTAAAGATAGATAAAATAATAAGGCAAGCTTATGTAATGAATGTATAGAGTTTTTTTTTTTTTTTTTTTTTTTTTTTTTGGAGTTATATAATAAACACAAGGAAAGTTATGGTTGGACATGGAGTATATATACCTCATGCATCCATCAATTTTTAAAAAGTGTGAAAAAAGAGAAATATAGTTATTTAGGAGTTTTGTGTGTGTGTGTGTGTGAATCACTTTCTTTGAGTGGTGCATGAGTGTTTAAGAGTGCAGGTGGCGAAAGACCCACCAATGTTTTTCCAACAACCCTAACTAGTTTATTGTGAATCCATAACCGATCCTTAAACTTTAAAGTAATGCTTAGTTATTTAGGAGTTTTCTCTGTGTGTGAATCCATAACTGATTCTAAACTTTAAATTAAGGCTTAGTTATTTTTGTTGTTGTCATGGTTCTTGTAATGCTTATATATTTCATGTATAGTAAAGTAATTTCTATCATTTTTCTCAATCCAGACTACTTGACAATTTCAATTTGTATATTGCACACTCTTTGAACTTTCATCATACACTTGCAATGTATTTGCTAGTGGAAGAACACTACAACTAAGTGGATTTAACATGTACATATGTGATATTACTATAGAAGATAGGAAGAGAATTTATTTAACGAGATCAGAGCTCACTTTTGTGTTGGAATCTTTAGCATTAGATTTTATGTATACATAACCAAAAGTGTTTCAATTGATATATGTTACTCTAAACAAAAAATTATAATCTCTAACGTTGCTCCTAAGTTAGAGTCATATAATTCATTGAGATTCGCACGATGATTTATGAAGAAATTCTTACGGTAATGCTGTGAATAGATTAGTCAGGATAACAAAAGTGGATTTAATCAGGTAGAAGTGCAAAAGTACAAAGACCATCAGGCACTAAAGGCAGAGTTGAAGCGGCTAAGTTTTGCAGTAAGCAAGTGCAACTCTAAAACTCAGGGTAAATAAAACATTAGGTTATAAGCTAATTAATAGGCAATAATTAGCAATATTCAAAGACAAAATAACCTGCTTATTATAGAACTTCAAAACAAGACGTTAAACCCTTCGAGGTAAGAATTGCAAACTGTTTACTTGGTTTACCAAAAAAAGAAAACTGTTTATTTGTCTTTCTTTCTTTTTTTTTTTTCTTTTTTCTTTAGACAGAAACCATAAGATTTTGCAGTACTTTTTCATTTCTTGATTTGATGCTACATAGTACTATTTTTTAAATTATTTTCTCTTTATTTAAAAAAGAAAACTGTTTATTTGTCTTTCTTTTTTTGTCTTTTTTTCTTTTTTCTTTCCCTTTTCTTTAGACAGAAACCATAAGATTTTGCAGTACTTTTTCATTTCTTGATTTGATGCTACATAGTACAATTTTTTAAATTATTTTCTCTTTATTTAATGCTACATAGTACTATTTTTTAAATCACTTATTTGGTTTGTTCAGTAAAGGATCTTTATTTTGAGCAGTTGGGTCTCTCACTCACACACACACCCCTTAGAAATCATAAAATCATAGTGAATGCATGAACAAAACGATCAAGGAATGGACAATGACATATTTTTCTATAGATAGAAAAAAGGGTTTTTCTCTCTAGTCATAAAAACGAGAGAATAAATAGGGTTTTTCTATAAGTAGAAAGAAGTGTGAGAAAGAGATTGAAACCTTGAGCTGGCGTATTCAAAGAGCTTTCCCGTAGCAGAAAAGACCATGAGACCAATTTCAGCATCGCAGAGAGTAGAGAGCTCAAAAGCTTTCTTAAAAAGTCCTCTCCTCCTCTTTGAGAATGTCACCTGCCTTGCCGTCCTGTTGTCAATCTTCTTAATCTGAATTCGCCCCCGTGTCATTTTCCCAGATAATAGCTTATCTGACCCTTTACTTCAAAGTTTGAACCAAATTATTAGCCCAACCTTGTATTCCAGAAATAGAAACTATTTGCATACAAAGCCGCCAGACAGAGAGAGAGAAGAAAATTATGTAGAGAATAGTAAAAAGACAAATCACTAAATGTTATGGGTTTCGGAATGGTAAAGACTATAGAGAAATAAAATGAAATCTATGTATTATTGTACGGAAGAGGAATTTTGGCTTTGATAGGAGTTTAACCAAAGTATTTAATGCCTGATTACCCCCAAAAAGAAGAAGAAGATCAAAATATAACAAATCGAACTGCACCTGCTTTTTTTCTTTTTTCTTTTTTCCTTTTTTATGAAAAAAACTGCACTTACTCAACCAATAAAAGATGGAAAATATAATATTTACCAAAAATATTATATATAAAATATAACAAATCATGCTGCGCTTACCTTTTCTTTTCTCTTCCTTGTTCATGAAAAAAAACTGTACTTTACCTATAAAAGATGGAAAAATAAAATAAAATAAAATCTGAGCAGGGATGTACCCTATAGGCCTATACAGCCCACATAACTAACACTACTGTTGTTAAAAAAATAAAAAAAAATAAAAATTTGTTGTGTGGCATGGAAGTACACTAGCTTAATTTAACATTGAATTTATTATTAGCGAAAACCACATTTTTGTCATTACATTTTCACGCGATTCTCACTTTGATTCCTAACTTTTTTTTCCACCGCTTTTAATCCCTATCTTGGAAAACGCATCTCGTTTTTGTCCTTGCCGTTACAGCAGAGACGGAAAATGCACACGTGGCAAACGGTATAAGTTAAAAATATTAAAATAATATCCACAAGTCTCCACGTCAGCATCTAAATTATAAAAAAATTTAATTTATTAATTTTAACTAAATTAAAAAATAAAAATAAAAAATAAAAACAAAAAATTACATAAATTGGGATCTAAATGCGTCTTGAACAAGAACAACAAGAACACAAACCTAGATCAAAGACACATAATAAATCAAGTTTTTCATTTTCCTTTTTTTTTCTTTTTTTTTTCTTTTTTTTTTTTGTGTGCATTATCACACTACAACAACACAATCCTATAGATTCAATAGGAAATTAAAATAACAGAGAAATTAAAAACACAACCAAACAGATAATCAAGCAAAATCCCAACAAAACTTTTAAGTCGAATAATAGTATGATAATCATCTAGAAAATTCAAAAAAAAAAAAAAAACACAACCTAGTAGTTTAGATCCATATCATCCGCTATTTCAAAATAAAAACATATTATAAAAAAATTATAAAAAAAAAAAAACAAAACATAAAACCTAATCACCACCAGCTTTCTGGTACACATAGGTCAAGTCACACTTGCCACAGTAGTGACAGTCAAAGTGGTTCGCCATGAAAGTTCCGGCGCCGCACTTAGAGTTAGGGCACTCCTTACGACGGCTCTAGACCTTTCCGGAATCATCCACCTTGTAAAAATGAAGGATCGCGAGCTTCACCTTCTTGTGCTTGTGCTTGATCTTCTTGGGCTTGGTGTAGGTCTTCTTCTTGCGCTTCTTGGCGCCACCGCGGAGTCCACCCTCCACCTCGTGCTTTCCTCTCCTTCTTCTCATTTGAGAGAAGGGCTTGTGTTGGTGTACGATTTTGTTGGTGGAGAATGGAGTAGAGGACCAGATCTACCTGAGGTTATACGACGCGCCGCTTGGATCTAAGGTTTGTGTTTGGTTTCTCAGAAAGGATAAGAAAATTTGGGTTTTGAGATTTGAGTTTGGTGGCCGAAAATCTGGGTTTGAATTTAGTGTTTGGGGGTCGAAAATCTGGATTTGATTTTTGTGTTTGATGTTTTGGTGGTGTGGGGGTTTGAAATATAGGTTTGAATCTGGGTTTGAATTTAATTTTTTGGGTTTTAAATTCGTTGGGTTTGTGTTCTTGTTCAAATATTTAATGTGTTTATGTTTAATTATCAATTTTATCTGGGTTTGTCAAGAATGTTGGCATGAATTCTAATTCTGGGTTTCGGCTCTAAGGTTCGAATTTTCTGGTTAAATTTTTTTTTTTCATGTTTAATTTCTTATTCATGTTTAATTTGATGTGGATCTATAGTTTAATTTTCTGTTCTTATTTTCTGGGTTTGTGATTTTTGGATTTTAATTTTGTGTTCTTAGATATGAGTTTGTTTTCTTGTTGTTCTTATTCAAGAAACACTTAGATCTCAATTCATGTAATTTTTGGTTTTTATTTCTGTTTTTAATTTTTTTATTTAGTTAAAATTAATAAATTAATTTTTTTAATGACGTGAAATTTTTAAATGTCAAATAACATTTTTTTTATTATTATTTTAATGGTCATGTCAGCTTTTAGTGTGCCAACAGTGCACTTTGTTTGCCACGTGTGTATTTTTCATCTTTGATGTAACGGCAGGGACAAAAACGAAACTCGTTTTCCAGGATAGGGACTAAAAACGGTGGAAAAAAAAATTAGGGACCAAAGTGAAATCGAGTGAAAATGTAAGGACGAAAATATGGTTTTTGCCTTTATTATTCATAAATTATCTATTAAAGATATTTTCTTAATCCTTTTTTAATGTTACATCGTAATTTGAAGATGAACAAAACCATAATATAAGTTGAGAAAAAAAAAAAAAAAACATTAAAGGCCGAGTTGAAGCAGCTAATTGAAGCTATACAATAAGCAAGTGCAACTCTAAAATTCAGGGAAAATAAAAAATTAGATTATAAGCTAATTAATAGGCAATAATTAGCAATATTCAAAGACAAAATAACCCGCTTATAGAACTTCAAAACAAGTAGCAGCTACATATATACGTTAAAAGGTAAGAATTGAAAACTGTTTATTTGTCCCATCATAAAAAAAAAAAAAAAAAACTGTTTATTTGGTTTACCCAAAAAAAATTTTTTTTTGCCTTTCCCTTTTATTTAGACAGAAACCATAAGATTTTGCAGTACTTTTTCTTATCTTGATTTGATGCTACATAGTACTTATTTAAATTATTTTCTCTTTATTTACTGCTACATAGTAATATTTTTTAAATCACTTATTTGGTTTGTTCAGTAAAGGATCTTTATTTTGAGCAGTTGGGTCTCTCACTCTCTCACACACACCTTTAGAAATCATAAAATCATAGTGAATGCATGAACAAAACGATCAAGGAATGGACAATGACAAAGGGTTTTTCTCTAGTCAAAAAAATGAGAAAATAAAGAAGGGTTTTTTCTATAAGTAGAAAGAAGTGTGAGAAAGAGATTGAAACCTTGAGCTGGCGTATTCAAAGAGCTTTCCTGCAGCAGAAAAGACCATGAGACTAATTTCAGCATCGCAGAGAGTGGAGAGCTCAAAAGCTTTCTTAAAAAGTCCTCTCCTCCTCTTTGAGAATGTCGCCTGCCTTGCCGTCGTGTTGTCAATCTTCTTAATCTGAATTCTCCTCGTCATTTTCCCAGATAATAGCCTATCAGACCCTTTACATTAAAGTTCAAACCAAATTATTAGCCCAACCTTGTATTCCAGAAATAGAAACTAATTTGCATACAAAGCTGTGAGAGAGAAGAAAAGAGATATGTAGAGAATAGTAAATAAATAAATTACTAAATGTTATGGGTTTCAGAATGGTAAAGACTATAGAGAAATAAAATGAAAGCCATGTATTATTGTACGGAAGAGGAATATTGTCCTTTTTTTTTTTTTGAATCAAGGAATATTGTCCTTGATATAAGTTTAACCAAAGTATCAGATAAAAAATATAACAAATCAAACTGCACTTGCTTCCCCCCCCCCCCCCCCTCTTTTTTTTTTTATGAAAAAAACTGTACTTATTCAACCAATAAAAGATGAAAAATATAATTGTAGGGGCAGGTTTCGAGCGCTCTCCGCAGATTGAGAGAGTGGACCCAAGCCCAGCTAACCCTCCAATGAATTTATAGAGTATGGGTTCAAGAGTTAGGCCCTAGTAAAGAATGCAGCTGCCATGGATGGTTGTACGTGAATGCTAATAACTTAAGTGTGGGTTGGAATGCACAATAAGGCTCCTCGGACGGGTCTTACAGAGCTTGAAGTTCTTATTATTTCTTTTCAGAAAGGTTACAAGGGTTGAGAGAATATGAGTTGCTACAGTATTTCTTTTCTCTGGTTTTCCGTCCGTTCCCCTCTCAAGAGGGACTTCTTACATTATATACTTCTCTCTCAGTTGATCCTAGCCCTACATTTGTTGATCAACCCGGCTTCCACTTGAAAGTCTGTCCCATCAGCCGCATTCTCATCCCTCCTGTGGGTTGCAGCGCCCAAGACGGCACTGTTCAGAGGTCCTATCCTCATTAATGCGGCCAAGGCGTTAGTTGAGGGCATTTAATGTGGAGGTGACAGTTCACCTGGGACTTGCTCCTCCACCATGCTTCCATGTCCGGTACTTGGTACTTGCTATTTGCTCCTTGGATGCTCAGGGAGATTCCCCTTAAGGGTATGCTGTTTGCTCACTTTCTGATCTCGGTCGCCCGAGGATGTAACCATCCTCGGCAATGCTCCTTGGGCCCTAGACTCTACACTTTCGTCCTCGGACCTTGGACGCGTCCTCGGCGTGGGCCTCTGGGCCTAGTCTGAAGTGGGCCGGGATTGCTTGACTTATTCTGGCCCCATAATAGCCCCTCAAAATCTTGTTGTCCGTATCCTCGGGCGGAAAGCAGGATTTTGATATCCTCGGACCTGCTCCGTGTCCAATCGAGTCTTGTCCCTCGTTAGCGTTAGAGCCTTTTCACCTGCCCAAGGTGCGTTACTGGCGCTTCGGTGCGCGTAACGTGTCCTGCATTAAATTTGGGCGGCTTTATGCTCCCCACGTTCAACAGGCAGATGACAATCTAACGGTGGGGATGCATCTAGCATTTATGGGCAGGAAAACTTGCGCAGCTCTTCCATCTAGGGTATAAATACCCATTCGAACCGCTTCCTCCCTTGTCATTTACAATCAAGAGCTTTTGCGCCTCTATTCAGAGTCCAGCCAAATTTCCACCTACATCTCCAGCATAAAAAGCCAGTCCGAGGAGCTCCTCCTCATTTCTGTAAGTCGCTCTATCCCTCTCTGAGCTTTTTTCCTCTCTACTCCTCCTTCTCTTTTATTTGCTCTCCCTTTAGCTCTCTTAGGCGTCATTTGGGATGGGTAGACTTAAGAAGTACGTCTTTACTGAGGAGGTGATGGAGAAATTCATCGCCGATTATAAGATACCGGCCAACGTGGGCTTAAGGTATTGTGAGGAGGGGGAGTGGCACCTCCGGAGGCAGGAGAGCGAGGTGGTGATTCCCATCATCGCCTTCCTTAAGGGGGGATGAGGATCCCCATGGGGCCGGTAATGAGGGGTTACCTTACATACTTTCGGTTAACCCCCACCCAATGCGCCTCCAACATGTTCAGAATTCTGGGCAGTGTGGATGCCCTTAATGAGAAGATGGGTCTAAGGCTGACCTATCATGATGTGAATTACTGTTACAATCTTCAACATCTGAAGAACAAGTCCTACTACATAAGGACGAGGGACGACAGGGTCCGGCTTATCCAGTGCCTCCCCGAGTCCAACAAGGGGATGAACGAGGATTTTCTCATCGTGTCTGGAGCGTGGCACGATGGCCTTCATTGCCCAACGATAGAGGGAACACCAGGTGGGGCAGTGGGAATAGGAGGGGATTCAAAGATTCTAACTTCTTTTCTGCATTATTTCTTTTTGTACTGTTTGGTTACTAACCGTGGATGTGTTTCTCTCTGCAGATCCGCACTCTTTCGCGCGCCACTTCAGCTTGATCAATAGGGAAGACTTGCAGAAGGTACTCAGGTCTGCAGCTTTTGAGAATGAAGCAGACCACCAAGTCAAAGCCACGCACAAGATTTTGGGGTACACCCCACTCCAAAAGTCATTCACGGCCCCAAAGTACGTGATCAAAGTAAAGGATCCTCGGCTGCAGAAAATAAAAGTGACCGAGGACGGGTTCGAGTTTCCCGAGGATCCCTCCACTTCAGAAGGCGTCACAGTAGCAGTCCCCTCGTCTTCCCGCACATTCCCAGAGGCCGCAGAAGAGGACTTAGAGAGGGAAGGGGACGCTGTAGATTTTGGTCCTGCCGAGGACGATTTTGACGTTTTTGAGCAACTCCATCAGTCCGAGGACCCTTCTGGACACTTGGGTGATCCTCGTCTAACCAAGGTAGACCTCTTAGCGTCAGAGACTTCTTCTCGGCTTGAGATGAGCTACAAGAAGAAGGCCCAACCCAGTCTACTCGACCTCATCGAAGGTCAGCCGGGGAAGTCCAAGCCGAGGCTTCCTCCCCCTTCTCTGAAGAATCGTCCTGCTCAGACCAGGTCGGCCTCAACCCAGTCCAGGCTTCCTCCTCCTCCGCCTCAGACGAACCCGCCGCCTAGGCACGAGCCTGCTGATCCTAAGCAGAAGAAGGACAAGGGCAAGAGGACCCTTGAGGACAAATCTGGGCCCACGCGGGAAGGCGATGACACTCGGCGGCCATCGAAGCAGCTGAGGATAGGCTCTTCAACCCAGGATAAACAGGTTGCTCCCCCGCCCGAGGTCCAGGCCTGGCTCCCCGCCCCAATGCTCCGTGGGGCACCCTTGAGGGATGACTCCTCCCTCAGGGATTTTAGGGATGGCGAAGGCGCATATGTGGCCGACGCGGTGGAGAGATGCTTGCTCCTTCCTGCGAACATGGAGCAGCTGGGGACCATGAGGAGCAGGGAGGTCTTCCTCTGCCTCAAACGATACCTGGGGATGGTAAGACCCCTAACACTTGTGTTTTTTCTTGCTTCAGTTTTTTCTGCCTCCCTTTCTTTTTTGAGCTCGGCTAATTATCATGTATCTGTTTTGTTTGGCAGGCTGTCCAGGCCACTTTCAGGCTGGAAGAGGCGGCCAATGAACATGGAAAGGCCATGGATGCAGAGCGCGATAAGCGCTTGGAGGCTACTCGGACCCTCAAGACGTTCGAGGAGGACCTTGCCAAGGCCAGGGAGGAGCTGAAGGCAATGACCCAGGCTAGGAACAACGCGGTGTCAGGCCTTGAGGGTGCCCAGAGGCAGGCTGAAACTCAGACGAAGCGTCTGGGTGAGGTAGAGGGGCTGCTGAAGCTCGTCGAGGAGCAGATAGCTGGCCTGACGAAGAAAGTGGCCGATGCTGAGGAGGCCAAGAGGGTGGCCGAATGGGCCAAAGAGGAGGCTGAGAGGGCCAAGTTTGAGGCAGATCAAGGCCGGGAGGAGGCCTGGGCCACCAAGGATGAAGCTGAAGAGGCAGCCTATGCTGCTGGGGCAGCTGAGACAGCAGCTGCCTACAAATCCCAAGTCCCTGGGGTATGTAGGCGCTACTGCTCTGAAACTTGGAATGAAGCCCTCAAACAAGCTGGGGTGGAGGCCTCTTCTGACTTGTGGAAGGAGGAAAGCGTGTACTACCCCCTTGTCATCCGCGAGGTTGCCCCAGATGGCTCTGAAGCCGAGGAGGTTGCTGTGGAAACTGCTGCTACTCCGGGCGAGGGGGCCTCGGATGCTGGGGTTACTGATGAGCCAGTCCAAGGGAGTAATCCTCCCGTGGTGGTTGAATTGAGTGATGGCTCTAACGAGGATGCGCCTCAGCAGGCTGCAAAGCCTTCCCTCGATGCCCAGGTTTCTTCTGCCGAGGGGGCAGCCATTCCTGCCGTGCCTCTGTAGGCCGTCCCACTCAGTCAGGGCTCAGAGGACCCTGAGGCAGCTATGGGCCAGCCACCCACCGAGGCGAGCAACTAAATAGAAGAACTAGGCTCATTGGCGCCTCTGCCTGCCTCACTTTACTTTTTGCGTCTTTCTTCATCCATTTTTCTTTACTTGTAATGTAACTCCCACCGTGTACTTCTTTCAATTTAATGCAATGTGAGCCTTACTCTTTTTTTCTGTTTGTTGTGGTTGTTTGCTTACTTGCACATTATCCGTTTTTTCTTTACTTGCATGATTTTAGCTTCAATTGCATCTCGGTCAATCGTGGCATCAGTTATTATAATGAGAGGGCATGTATGCTCTGATGCACCTTTCGTTTCCTAAGGACCAGATAGAATTTCTTTGAGTAGACACTTAGGATCTCTTCAATGTAGTTAACTTCCCCACAGGCCTGAGTCCGAGGACCATGCAGTGCCTTGGTTCTGTCTGACACTTCGGTTTGGTTGTAAGTAACTAGTTTCCCTATAGGCTTGAGTCCTTGGACCGTGCAAGACCTAGGTTCTGTCTAGCACCCAGATATAAGTGGTTAGCTCCCCATAGGCTTGAGTCCGAGGACCATGCAAGACCTAGGTACAATGCTACCTTCAATATAAGTGGTTAGCTCCCCATAGGCTTGAGTCCTTCGACCATGCAAGACCTAGGTACAATGCAACCTTCAATATAAGTGGTTAGCTCCCCATAGGCTTGAGTCCTTGGACCATGCAAGACCTAGGTACAATGCTACCTTCAATATAAGTGGTTAGCTCCCCATAGGCTTGAGTCCTTGGACCATGCAAGACCTAGGTACAATGCTACCTTCAATATAAGTGGTTAGCTCCCCATAGGCTTGAGTCCTTGGACCGTGCAAGACCTAGGTACAATGCTACCTTCAATATAAGTGGTTAGCTCCCCATAGGCTTGAGTCCTTGGACCATGCAAGACCTAGGTACAATGCTACCTTCAATATAAGTGGTTAGCTCCCCATAGGCTTGAGTCCGAGGACCATGCAAGACCTAGGTACAATGCTACCTTCAATATAAGTGGTTAGCTCCCCATAGGCTTGAGTCTGAGGACCATGCAAGACCTAGGTACAATGCTACCTTCAATTGGCTGTAAGTAACTAGTTTCCTCATAGGCTTGAGTCCTTGGACCATGCAAGACCTAGGTTCTGTCTAGCACCCAGATATATTTGCCGTTGGGACGCGAGACGTGTGATCATGATAGGCAGAACATCTGAATCAAAAGAGACTTCTTTATTAATAGTAATACCTTTTCAGGTTATTTACATTCCATGGACGAGGTACAGGTTTGTCATCTAAATCTTCTAAATAGTATGCTTCTATCCCTGCCACTGAGGTGATTCGGTAGGGCCCCTCCCAGTTGGGTCCGAGCTTTTCTCAGCACCAGGTCTCCCGGTGCTAGTGGTCTGAGCTTTACATTGGCGTCATATCCTTGCTTGAGCTTTTGCTGGTAGTGGGCCAGCTGGATCATTGCTTGCTCTCTTCGTTCGTCTACCATGTCCAGGCTCCGCCCCAGCAGTTCATCATTGCTGCCTAGGGTGAAGGAGCTCGTCCTTAGCGTCAGGAAGTTGGTTTCCAGGGGGATCACTGCCTCCGCACCATAAGTCATGGCAAAAGGTGTTTCCCCCGTTGAGCGCCGGGGCGTAGTCCGGTACGTCCAGAGGACGTGGGGCAACTCTTCTACCCATCTCCCTTTGCCATCATCCAGTCTCTTCTTAAGCCCGTTGACGATGACCTTGTTGACAGCCTCGGCCTGTCCGTTCCCCTGAGGGTAGGCTAGCGTTGAGTACCTGTTTGTGATCCCAAGTTCACAACAGTACCTCCTGAAGGCCTTGCTATCGAACTGGAGCCCATTATCCGAGATGAAGGTATGAGGGACCCCGAACCGTGTAACTATGTTCCTCCAAAGGAATTTCTTCACGTCTACATCCCTGATGTTGGCTAGTGGCTCGGCCTCGACCCACTTGGTGAAGTAGTCCGTGGCCACCAACAGATACCTCTTGTTCCCTGGTGCCTTGGGGAAAGGTCCCACAATGTCCAAGCCCCATTGGGCGAATGGCCATGGACTGGATAACGGATTGAGGACCCCTCCTGGCTGATGGATGTTTGGGGCGAACCTTTGGCATTGGTCACACTTCTTGACATACCCCTGGGCCTCTTGCTGCATTCCCGGCCACCAGTATCCTTGTGTGACGGCCCGGTGAGCCAGGGATCTCCCCCCTGTGTGGCTCCCACAGATTCCTTCGTGCAGCTCTTCGAGCAAGGATTCTGCCGCTTCGGGGTGAACGCACAGTAGATATGGCCCAGAGTAGGAGCGCCTGTATAGCTTGTGATCCTCGGACAACTAGAACCGAGGAGCTTTCCTTCGTATCTTTTCTGCCTCTGACCTCTCCTCAGGCAGGACATCATCTTTGAGGAATCTCACTATGGGGTCCATCCAGCTTGGACCCATCACAACTTGATGGACGGGGATCACTCCCCTTGGCACTTCGCTCGCCCTTTCCAGGTGTTCCACAAGTATGATCCGAGGTAGAGCCTCTGCCGAGGAGGTTGCGAGTGTGGCTAGCGAATCGGCATGACTGTTCCCACTCCTGGGAATATGGGACAAGCTGAAGAGGCCAAACTCCAACTGCAAGCGCTTGACTTGGCTCAGGTATTCTTGCATTCTCGAATCTCTGGCCTCCATCTCCCCCTTTACCTGTCCTACCACCAATCTGGAGTCCGAGAACATCTCTACCGACTTTCCTCCCATCTTTTGCACCATGATCATCCCTTGCAGTAGTGCCTCATACTCGGCCTCGTTGTTTGTGGCCGTGAATCTAAGCCTCGGGGATTTCTCAATGACAAGATCTTCAGGGGATACTAGGACCAGCCCTACTCCGGACCCCCTTTGGTTTGCCGCGCCATCTACATATACTTTCCAACATGGTGACACCGGGAGGGAGATTGCCCCAACTGACTTCTCATCACAGCTATTCTCCCCGGCTATCACTTCTACGATTGGTTCAGCGAACTCGGCCGTCAAATCTGCCAGAACTTGACCTTTTATGGAAGTCCGAGGCATGTACTTGACGTCGAAAGCCCCCAAAATTGTGTTCCACTTCGCAATTCTTCCCGTGTAGTCAGCGGTCCGGAGTACAGACTTCAAGGGCAATTGGGTTAGGACAACCACTGTGTGAGCTTGGAAGTAATGGGGGAGCTTTCTCGTGGCGTGGACCACCGCCAGTATGGCTTTCTCCAGGGGTAGGTATCTGACCTCTGCTTCGTGCAGCGACTTGCTGACGTAGTAAACCGGCTTTTGAACGCCATTGTCTTCTCGTACCAGCACTAAGCTCACTGTGTGGGGCGCCACCGCCAGGTAGGCGTATAGGACCTCGTCGGGCTCAGGATTGGACATGATAGGCAGCCGGGAGAGATACTCCTTGAGTTGCTGGAAAGCTATGGCACAATCCTCGGACCACTCAAATCCTTTCCATTTGTTGATCAGGAGATAAAAGGGCCTGCACCTATCGGCCGACCTGGAAATGAATCGGTTCAACGCCGCGATCATCCCGGTAAGCTTTTGGATCTCCTTGGGGTTCTGCGAAGGCTTCAAATTGTGAATGGCCTTGATCTGGTCAGGGTTGACTTCGATCCCACGGTGGGTGATCATGTACCCCAAAAACTTGCCAGAGCCCACGCCAAACGAGCATTTTGAGGCATTAAGGCGGAGCTTGTGCTCTCTCAGGACGTCAAAAGTGCGGCCGAGGTCCTTCAAATGCTCGGACACCAGCTTGCTCTTCACCACCATATCGTCAACATAGACCTCGATGCTTTTGCCCAACATCGGCTCAAACATTCTCGTCATCATCCTCTGGTAGGTGGATCCAGCGTTTTTCAGGCCAAACGGCATAACCTTGTAGTGGTAGTTCCCAATGGGTGTCACAAAGGCTGTCTTCTCTTGGTCCTCTAAGGCTAGTGGGATTTGGTGATAGCCCTGAAAGGCATCCAGGAAGCTCATCCGAGGATGGCCTGCCGTTGCATCTACTAGCTAGTCTATTCGTGGCATTGGGAAGGGGTCCTTTGGGCATGCTTTGTTCAAGTCTGTAAAGTCTACACAAACCCTCCACTTCCCACTTTTCTTCTTGACCACCACAGTGTTGGCCAACCATTTGGGGTAAAAGATCTCCTTGATAGCCCCCGCGCGCTTAAGCTTATTGACCTCTTACCTGATCGCATCAGCGTGCTCCTTCGACGGGCGCCGAGGTGGCTGCTGCTTGGGGATCATAGATGGGTTGACGTTAAGGTGGTGACAGATGAAGGATGGATCAATCCTAGGGGCATCGCAGGGGTCCTATGCGAACACGTCAAGGTTCCTCTTGAGGAACTCAAGTAACTCCTCCTTCTCCGGTGGAGGCAGCTGGGTTCCGACCTGAAAGAACTTCTCCGGATCATCGCCAATTACCACCTTCTCCAGGTTCTCACATTTAGCATCCTCGGCAGGTGCATCCGAAGGCGCCACCTGAGTCTTTGATTGCTATGAATCTTCCTCGGCTGGGGCCGAGGACTGTGCATCAAGCCGATAGGATATGGCAGCCACCGTGCACTGCCTAGCCATGGGTTGGCAACCTCGGATCTCCAGAACCTGGTCCCCTGATGGGAATTTCACCTTCTGGTGCAAGGTGGAGGCTACGCCATCCAAGACGTGTAGCCAAGGCCTTCCCACGATAGCCGTGTAGGGGGAGTATGTGTCCACCACTACAAAGTTCGCCTCCACCACCACTGGGCCTGTCTGTATGGGCAGTCTGATCATGCCCTTTGGGATGACGAGCTTTCCGTCGAAGCTCATTAGGGGGGAGCTATAAGGTGTGAGATCTTCCGGTTTTAGCCCCAGCCCCTTGTAGAAGTCTGGACACATGACCTCGGCTGCGCTGCCACCGTCCACCATCACTCTTTTCACATCATAGCCCCCGATTCTGAGGGTGACGATTAGGGCGTCCTCGTGTGGTTGGATGGTCCCAACCTTGTCCTCCTCCGAGAAACTCAATGCTAGGGGAGGATTCCTCCTGGACCTCTTCGGCCCTGTCCGAAGGTCCTCGGCGGGCAGTTGGGCTACAGACAACACTCGCAACGGGGGTGTGCCTGTTCTTCCTGGCGCGGCCAAGATTATGTTGATCGTCCCAGCGGGCTGCCCCATGGCGGCGTCCCTCCGAGGCTCTTGGTAGGTTTGGCCCTGCTGGCCGCTAGAATGGTGCAGAAGGTGCTTCAGCCTTCCATCCTGGTCCAGGTGGTTCCAGAGGTTCCTGCAGTCCTCCGTGGCATGTCCATGGTCCTGGTGGTACTGGCAGTAACGGCTCTAGTTGCGCCTATCAGGCTCCCCCATCATCTTAGCCGGCCATCTGAAGTACGGCTCACTCTTTATCTTTTCCAGTACCTTGTGAACGGGTTCTCGGAATACGGCGCCGACAGTCTGGGCGTTGGTCACCCCAGATTGCCCACCGAAATCCCTCCTCGGACGGGCGTTGTTGTACCTGTCCGACCTGAAATCCCTCCTCTCCTGAGGGATAACCTTCTCCTTGCCTTTGCCTTGCAGCATATCTTCCTCCACCCGCTTGTACTTGTCGATTCGATCCATCAGTTGCCACACGCTGGTGGCAGGCTTTCTGGTCAAGGACTTCCTCAGGCCGTGCCCCATTGGTAGCCCATTCTGGAATGTACTGATGGCGAGGCGTCATACTTGCCGTCCAGCTCGTTGTAAATCTCCCAGTACTTGTCCGAATAAGCCTTGAGGGTCTCCCCGTCACGCATGGATAGGGACAGCAATGTGCTCATGGGCCGAGGAGGCCTGCTGTTCGTGACAAAGCGGGAACCAAAGGCCTGGGTCAGCTGTCTGTACGAGTCTATGGAATTCGTCCTTAGACCGTTAAACCACCTCATCGCCACAAGTCTCAAGCTAGATGGGAAGACTTTGCACATCAGCGCCTCGTTCTTGGAGTGGACAGCCATCCTCTGGTTGAACTGGCTCACATGCTCCACGGGATTCGTTTTGCCGTTGTAAGCAATGAAGGTTGGCTGCTGGAACCGCCGAGGAAGCTCTGCCTCCTCTATATGACGCGTGAAGGGCGACTTGGAGAGCTGATCCAGCGCCTTGCTCATGGCGTCACCTCCTAAGCCCCTGGGGTTGGGTTGGCACGCCTACGCCTCTGGTAGTGTTCCTCTTCGTGGGAGAAAGTCTCGCTGGGGGGCGTTCTTGACCTCTGCCTGTATTCGTCATCACTCTCGTCGTCGGAGGGCAGGTCAGGGCTAAGTTCGGACTGTCTCCGCTGCGCACGGCGCGGCTTCCTCTTCAGATCATCTATCTCGCGCTGCATGGCCACCTTATCATCCTTTCTCTGGGAGGCGTGGCTATGGGCCTCTTCTGATCGCGTGGCCTGGCCATCGTCGCGCTTCTGAGGAACGTGCCCGTCCCGGCGGGCTTGGCTTTCACTCGCTGTTGAAGTATGCACGCTTCCTTCTCGAAATAGCCTGTTGTCATTTTGACCGCCCCCGGGGTCGCCATAGTTACCCTGATGCCGTGACTTCGCCGGTTCAGGTCGATTGGGAGTTCTTTGGTGAGGGCCTGATCCTACCATGTTTGACTGTTGTCCTTACTAACGCACAAGCTCTCCCCACAGACGGCGCCAATTGTAGGGGCAGGTTTCGAGCGCTCTCCGCAGATTGAGAGAGTGGACCCAAGCCCAGCTAACCCTCCAATGAATTTATAGAGTATGGGTTCAAGAGCTAAGCCCTAGTAAGGAATGCAGCTGCCATGCATGGTTTTACGTGAATGCTAATAACTTAAGTGTGGGTTAGAATGCACAATAAGGCTCCTCGGACGGGTCTTACAGAGTTTGAAGTTCTTATTATCTCTTTTCAGAAAAGTTACAAGGGTTGAGAGAATATGAGTTGCTACAGTATTTCTTTTCTCTGGTTTTCCGTCCGTCCCCCTCTCAAGAGGGACTTCTTACATTATATACTTCTCTCTCAGTTGATCCTAACCCTACATTTGTTGATCAACCCGGCTTCCACTTGAGAGCCTGTCCCATCAGCCGCATTCCCATCCCTCCTGTGGGTTGCAGCGCCCAAGACGGAACTGTTCAGAGGTCCTATCCTCATTAATGCGGCCAGGGCGTTAGTTGAGGGCATTTAATGTGGAGGTGACAGTTCACCTGGGACTTGCTCCTCCACCATGCTTCCATGTCCGGTGCTTGGTACTTGCTATTTGCTCATTGGATGCTCAGGGAGATTCCCTTGAAGGGTATGCTGTTTGCTCACTTTCTGATCTCGGTCGCCCGAGGATGTAACCATCCTCGGCAATGCTCCTTGGGCCCTAGACTCTACACTTTCGTCCTCGGACCTTGGACGCGTCCTCGGCGTGAATACAACCATAATAAAAGTTAAATTATAATGTTTATCTATTCTTATTTTTGTTTCTATATATATTATTTAAGTTCCTTTATTTACTCTTCAACAAAAAAAAAAAAAAAAAAAACTCCTTTATTTACATTTGAATCTAGTTTTTCCATCTATCTCCATCTGATTGTACCGTTAAGTCATATTTTTCTCCAATAGAAAAATTACGTCATTTTCCGGAAGAATTACATTGAAAACATATATATTTAAATGATTGAATTATAAAAAAAAAAAAAATTTAAACTATAAGAACAAAATTGAAAACTAGTTAAGGTTAGATGATGCAATTTTTATTTAGTCTTTTAAAAAGTTAGGTCAATAGCCTTATGAGTAAGTAATATTAACCAATTCTTTCATAGAGGAGAATTTAAATTCAAATTATATATATATAGGTTCAAGTTACACATGATGTAATTCTAAGTAATATTACACCATCCAATAACTTGCTTATGAATTTATATTTTGAAAATTTCACATTCGGATTACATGTTCTATATATTCTAAACATGCATGCCAATTTTCATACTAATTGGATGTTATTTACCATTTGATCCATAAACTCGTCTTTTATGCATTATTTTGAACTACAAAAACTTGAATTTATACAATCGATAGATGACATGACTATTGATCATTGATCACCTTGAAATTTTGCAAGCATGAAGAATATACAAAGATAATGTAATCCAACGGTCAATTTGTCAAAATTCACATCCAATTAAAAAATATTAATTAGCGTAACATTACTTAGAGTTACAAATTTTCTAAACTATTGGATTTAAGTAGATCCAATAATAAAAAAAAAACACTTATTAATGCTAATATTTGGATTAAGATCGCATATATTATTTCTTATTTATGACATTCCATACCTATCTCTATTCCCAAAGTAATTTTTTCTCTCTCTTTCTCCTCCACCGCATGATATACGAAGGAGCACTAAATTGACGGATACCAAAAAGATCATCCCAAGTGTGGGTAGCCCTGCACTGGTGCATAAACTGGTCATGGTGATCATGTGAATGAGTTTTTATTTTACTGTGTTGACAGTAAAAGAAAAACAAGATAGGGAATTCATTGTAGTCCAATAATGCTTAGGATTTCTGTATATACATGTTCCATATATACAAGTTTTACTACAAGTTTTATGTCAAAAGTAAAAAAAAATTAAAAAAATTATAGTCTATATTTAAATAATTCAGAATAAATTTTTTTTTTGTAGTAATTTAATCTTATTGAAATCTAGGTAATAGAGCTTCACTTGAAATTTAATTAGTTTATTTAATAATATGCTATGGAGGAGAAAGAGAAAGAGAGAGAAATAGAATGTCATAAATAAGTTATATTAAATGAGTTCCTAATCAGAATATAAGAATTAATGAGTGTCTTTTTACCGTAGGATTTACTTAAATCCAATGGTTTAAAAAATGTGTAACCTGATGATACTCTATGGTGTCTGCTTTTGATAATATTCTTTAGCATCAGACCAAGACACCAATTGGTTTTTGGTATAGGCGGGATTAAACCCCAGATTTCTTATTCAACCGTCAGAGATTTTACTAGTTGAGCTAACTGAAACTCTTTGAAAACTAGAGAGACTAAAATAAAGTTCAATACAAGATTATTTAAAGCTAGACACAAAAAGGAAAGGTTTTTTAATTTTTATTTATTTTTTATGAAGAGGAGGCGAAATAAAGTTAAGAACAAATCAATATTGTTTCTAAATAATTTGTTGCTTTTAGTTTCATCCTTGAACCAGGGCTTGTGTTAACTTAATTATTCAATGTTGTTTCTAAAAAAACAACAATAACAATTAATCCAATGTTACACTTGTTCCACATTCCTTTTAAAAATTGAATGTAGAGTGACTTTCATTTTCATGATATTGCTTTCCAAAGTCATGAGACTAAAAGTTCAAAAGAAATTGGAAAACTGCCGTTTATTTGTCTATGGTCTGGCCTTATTATAACTTAGGTCATAAACTTTTTATTGTTATATTTAACACCTTATAATTTGGACTGAAATGAAACTAATTTGCATTTTGTGAACAAATTATTTATTCCCTTTTGGTTTGCGTGTATTACAACTTAGTCTCACAAACTTTTCAATTACAACATTTTCACCCCTAAAATTTTGAAAATAAAATCTAAAACTCTAATTTGAATGGAATTCTATTGATTTCATTTTAGTCATCTTATGGGTCAAATGTAATAATTGAAAGATTGTAAAATTAAATTGTAATTGGACAATATCATAGGTGGATATAGTGGTAGAGGATCAAAGGGGCCGGGTGGGGGAGTGGAGGGTAACCCAAACTTTTTTAAAATCTTGAATATATTTTTTTTTAATCCTTCAAAATTTTATCAAAAAAAAAAAAACTTATATATATATATATATATATATATATATATGAAATGGCAAAGTAGCTTGACTTCTAACATCCTAAATCTTAGTTAAAATTTTTAGATATCTATAAATAAAACTATTATTTTTTAAGTATATAATTTATTTAAGAAATTATAAGGTTATTTATATTTATTTAATTAGAATCACAATTTCATTAGGGTTGGACATTTATAAATTATAGTGAACATGGTTATGCTAACAATTAATCTCAAGTAATAATGAGAAAACGAACAAGGGTTTGTTCTTACACTTTTGTAGACGCCTAATTTTATAACTTGTATTTAACCTCATCTGGAGACAAAAGGGTAATTTTACATCCCAAAAATAAAATCGTAACTTTTGAACATAATTTCATTTGCTTCATATAAAACAAATTTTGAAATCTTAATAATCAAAACTAATCTTAATAATCAAAACTACGGCTCACAGGCTTCGATCAAAACCATTGGATTAAAAGATATCTTAAAATCAAGTTTTAACTACTAAAATGTATACACAAAGTTGAGTCCGATCAGGTATGATTATGAACAATTGATTTTAATTGGTACCATGAGTATTCAATTTAAAATCGGAGACATGTCACAATCCTAATCGATTGAACTAAAAATAATTACAAGGTTGCACACACTTGATTAATTCAATTATCAAATATTAATGATTTCTCAATTATTGTTGTAATTATCCTTTAAAAAGGGCAATTAGGAAAAATAAAGTGTTTTTAGGGCCCTAATAAATGTGATTAGGTTAAAATGAAATTTGCTCACGCTTTTGTCAATATCCTTAGATCATTACTAATGATTTTTTTTTTTTTTTAAATGTATTGTTGCTAATTATTTAACCATAATAGGTTTAGACAAATGTTTTTACCATTTTATTTTTATTTTTATAATTCGATAATTGGAAGAAGAGTATTTGTCAATTGAGATACAATGCTCTTGGCAAAAGGTTTTATAATTTAATGGCACATCTTGTAAAAATGAGGAGATTTAAATATTTGATAATATTCTTTGATATCTTAAAAAAAATTACTTAAGTTTTAGACCCAAAAAATGTAAAAAGAAAACCAACAATACTACTAAATGTTGGGGGGGGGGGGGGGGCGGCTAAGAATCTAGCAACCCCAGCCCACTTTGCATTAAGTCCAAGGCCCATGCCGAGGATGGAGAAACATCCAAGGATGATCGAAGAAAGCCCAAGTTGACAAGCAATATCGTCGAGGACGATCCTGTCCTCGGCTTGCCTAGGTCATAGATAGGAAAAGTGGCACGCCATCAAAGGTAGCCTCCCAGAGCACCTCAAGAGAAAGGACAAGTACAATGTGTCAGCCATGGAAGCATGGTGGAGGAGCGATTCCAGGATAAACTGTCACCTCCACATTAAATGCCCACAACTAACGTTCTGACCGCATTAATAAGGAAGTGACCCCTGAACAGAGTTGTCTAGGATACTGCAACTCACAGGAGGTTTGATAAGGTGGCTGATGGAATAGGCAGTCAGGGACAGTCTTGGATGATCAACAAGTGGAAGGCAAAGATTGACTAGGGCGGACTATATAATGGGAGAAACTAACCATTAAGGGGGGGGGGGGGGGGCTCCCTGGAATGACTCTCAGCCCTCAATCATTAGAACAAAAACTCCTCGGACTGTGCCGAGGACAAGCTCTTTTAGATAATCCCAAGTTCATCCCAATTTGGTGGTTACGAACGCCATATTGACCGTTGCCCTTACATTAAAGCCTAGTTCTTTGGCCCACTCTCTACAAAGTCATTGCATTGGGCTAGTTGGGTCTGAGTCCACTCGTCCAGCGGGAAAAGTGCTTGAACCCAGTCCCTACAATTGGCGTCGTTTGTGGGGGGAACTTGTGCATTAGCGAGTGCAATGGTTGATTGTTCCTAAGTTGCTAGCTTACGTAAAGTTAGGCAATTTTTCGTCGCCACCAACGACAACGATTCCGAGCCCCATTAAAAAAAAAAATAGAGAGAAAAAAAAAAAACAAAAACAACAACGCACCCGCTCAAGAAACAGTTGTTGCAGAAAAATGAAAGATCTAGAGAATGAAGCAAGTAAACAGTGCAGCCTTTTATTAAATAAAGGAAAAGTACATCATACGCCCAATGGCTTAGACAAGCTTGTTCTAAAGCTAAATGTACAAACAATGGCTTAGACAGGCTTGTTCTAAAGCTAAATATACAAACGGAGGCTTAGACAGGCTTATTCTAAACCTAACCATAGAAAGGGAGGCTGAGGCAGGCTTGTTTTAAGGCTACCAACAGCAACCGAGTTCGTATGGATGGTACCGGCGACGGGAAAGGAGAAGAAACAGAAGCGCTTGTTGGCCCCATCCCAGGGTGTTCCCTTGACGCTCTCCTAGCTTCATGATAGTTAAGCATTGGAGGCGGCAACACCCGGGCACTGATCGTAACGTAATCTTGCAAACCTCCATCGGCAGGTAAGCTGGGTGCGAATCACTGCCAGCTTGAAGGGCAAGCATGGACGCATACTGGAGAAAAATATTATATTTCTCATAGACCTTCCTCCTAACTGCCAGACGTACTACCATCAGGATGACACCCAAACCTTGCTGCACCGAAAATCTGACGCGATCTACGCCCGCTTCGGCTCTCAATTGAAGAAGAAGGACCTTCCTTCTCGCTCGGTTGAAAGGTAGGAACACCTTTGGCTTCCGCTCTCTTTGCCTTAACTGCGTCGTCCAGGGTCTGGGCGGCATTCTTGGTTCCTGAAAGGGGCTTGGCTTCCTTGCCTTTGCCTCCATCCAGGGCCATCCCATTCCCCTAAGCCTTGATCACGATCTTGGCGCTTTGAGGGTTGGGAGATCAGAGTTCCTGTTGAACTCAAGGATTCGTGAAATGTGGAAGGACGATTTCCCCAAAGAGCCTTATATAGAAGGCGAAGATTGGTGGGAATTAATCCGCATGGAATTCAAAGGAAGAATTACCAGCGACATTAATCCCGACCAATTTTCAAAGAGGCCACCAACCGCTGGATCTGCGTTAATCCACAAGAATATTAATGAGGGTGTGCCTCGCATACCAAAATGTCAGGCACACAACTCGAACAGCCAAAAGACGCCTCGTAAGCAGAAGTGGCGAAAAATTGGCGCAATGGGGCTACTAATGCACGTAAAGGTAGAGGGACAAGCCGCCCTTGTCCAGGTCAATGTTGGGCTAATTGCCTAGTCTGAGGAGGAACCCCTCCTCGGCAAGGCAAGGCCAAGACCGTTATCGCTCTAGAAGCAAACATTCCAACGTTGAGGACAACTTCCTTCACTCCGAATAGTAACAGTGAAGTACTAGACAGAACCAAGGTCTTGCATGGTCATCGGACTCAAACCTATGGGGAAACTAGTTACTTCAAAAGACTAAGTACTAGACAGAACCAAGGTCTTGCATGGTCCTCAGACTCAAACCTATGGGAAAACTAGTTACTTCAAAAGATTGAGTACTAGAGAGAACCAAGGTCTTGCATGGTCTTCGGACTCAAACCTATGAGGAAACTAGTTACTTTAAAAGACTGAGTACTAGACAGAACCAAGGTCTTGCATGGTCCTCAGACTCAAACCTATGGGGAAACTAGTTACTTCAAAAGACTGAGTACTATACAGAACCAAGGTCTTGCATGGTCCAGGGACTCAAACCTATGGGGAAACTAGTTACTTCAAAAGACTAAGTGCTAGACAGAACCAAAGTCTTGCATGGTCCTCGGACTCAAACCTATAGGGAAACTAGTTACTTCAAAAGACTGAGTGCTAGACAGAACCAAGGTCTTGCATGGTACTCGGACTCAAACCTATAGGGAAACTAGTTACTTCAAAAGACTGAGTGCTAGACAGAACCAAGGTCTTGCATGGTACTCGGACTCAAACCTATGGGGAAACTAACTACATTTAACAAAACGGAGCGTGAGCATTCACCTAAGTTACAAGCGCAGCTAGAGGGGAGTCCGGCACCTCAGACCGTTTGCCCCAACCTGCTTTGATAAAAATGTGGAGCGACAACAAGCCCATGAGCATCACTTAAAGCATTTCAAGTGATGAAACGCTCTCTTAGGCTCGACAAGTTTATGAAAGGCGTATGTTTGTATAAAGTGTACGTTGTGAACCAGAACCCTTTGTGATTCATTTAAAGGGGAAACGAGTTGCATTGCCGAGACTGTTTTGTTTTTGGTTAAAACCTGAAGCAAAATGTACATCATGGGTCCATCATTTCCAATTGTACAAGTACTACTGGCACACCGCTGGGATTAACTGAGTATTGAATAAAGCATTAAAGCATAGTAAATAAAGGGAAACGTCATTCGAAGAAATAAACGCAGGCGATTGGGTACATTACACAAAAAAATAGTTTCATTACAATATCGCTGAGACAGAAAAATAAAATAAAATGAAAAGAAGAGAAGACTAAAATGGCCCAAGTTCACAAAAGAAGATGGCCCGTCAAGATGGCCTATTTCTTCAACTTGATAGACAGCTTGTCCTTGGGGGTCTACCGAGAGGTTGCGTCTGATGCCTTGGGATCTTGGCTCGGAGGGGCAACTTCGGAGAGCTCTTTCTCAGCAGGGGAGCCTGAGAGTCAGCAGGTGTTGCTTGGGAGTTAGCAGGAGGCATCACCACATCCTGGGGCGCTTCTTTGTTACTGGTTTCTTCTTTCTTCAGCGCCCCTTGGTGCTCCGTCTCCTTGGCAGGCTTGTTAGTTGAAATTGGATCCTGGGTAGCACTGACCTGGCCTTCGTCCGTCGCCTTAGAGGCGGAGTCAGCTTGGGAGCTAGGAGGTGCAACCTCACGGATGGCAGAAGGGTAGTATACACGCTCTGCCTTTCATAGATCAGATGAAGCCTCAACTCCAGCTTGCTTAAGGGCTTCATTCCAGGCCTGGGAGCAGTAACGTCTGCACACCTCAGGTATTTGGGCCTTGAGGTTGGCCTCGGTCTCAGCCATCCCCGAAGCAAAAGCTTCCTCCTCAGCTTGCTCCTTAGAGCTTTCAGCCTCTGTCCTCGCGAACTCAGCCTCTGCTTTAGCCCTCGGGGCCTCGTCCCTGGCCCACTCGGCGACATTTTTGGACCCCTCTACCTCAACCATCTTCTTCTTCAAATCAGCAATTTGCTCCTTGGCAATATGCAGCTGATCCTCAGCCTCTCACAGGCTCCCTGTCTGGTCCTTGGCCTGTTTCTGAGCGTCAGCTAGGCTGGATACTGCGCTATCTCTGGCCCTCATCATTTCCTTCAGCTCCTCCCTTGCCTTCTTGAGGTCAGACTTGGAGTTCTTAAGAGTCCGCGTGGCATTCAAGCGCTTGTTGCGCTCCTGATCCAGGGCCCAGCTCTGGCTGTTGGCCTCGTCCTCCAGCTTGTAGGTGGCCTGGACAGCCTGCCAATCGAAACAAGTACACGATGAGCAAGAGACCAAGGAACAAAAGTTATTAGAATCATAAGGGTCAGATGTCTTACCATGCCCAAATACCTTTTGAGGCTGAGGAAGACCTCATGCCCCCTCAAGTTCCCCAGTTCGGCCATGTCGCTGGGAAGCAGTAAAGCCCTCTCCAGCGCATCGGCCACATAGGTACCTTCTCCCCCTCGGAAGTCCCTGAGGGAGGCATCATCCATCAAAGGCTCCCCGTGGAGCATTGGGGCAGGGAGCCAGGCCTGGGGCTCAGGCTGTGTGGCGACCTCTTGGCCTTGGTGCCCGGTCTTTTGCTGCTTGGAAGGCCGGCGAGCTTCGCCCTCCTCCTGAAAGGAACGAGATTTGTCTTCCCTCATGGGATGTTTGCCTTTGTCCTTTTTGTGTTTAGGGTCGGTGGGCTTAGGCCTCATTGGCAAACTTGGTTGAGGAGGAAGAAGTGGAAGCTTCGACTGGGCAGAAGACGACCTAGTCTGCACAGGCTGAGGCTTGGGCTGAGGGGGAGGAAGCTTGGATTGTTGCTTCCCCGGAGTGTCCTTCCCCGGTTGGCCTTCAATCAGGTCAAGCAGGTTGGACTGAGGCTTCCTTTGAAACCCATCTCGGCCTAAGAAGAAACCCCCCCGAACAAGATACCCGCTTCAATCAAGTTGGGGTCGCCTAGGTCACCAGAGGGGTCCTCGGATGGATTCACTTGGTTGAAGGCGCCAAATTCGTCCTCGAACATACCCAAATCAGCAGCTTTCTCCTCCCCCATTGCTCTTTCTCCCTCTTCCCCTATAGCTTGATGTGATGAAGAAGGGCCTAACAATGGGACGCCCTCTGGGATAGGAGACCCCTCAGGGAGTAAAAACCCCGTGCTCTGCTACGGTGATTTTGTGAAGCCGAAGATCTTTAGCTCTGATCACATACTTCGGAGTTGAGAAAGACTTTTGGATTGGATCGTACCCGAGGATCTTGTGAGCAACCCTAACTTGATTTTCGGCTTCGTTCACGAAGATCTCTGCCCTTAGTACGATCTCCAAGTCTTCCTTGTTGACCAAATGGAAATGTCATCCGAAGGCGTGTGGATCTGTAAAAAAGAAAGCATATTCTCATTAGCAACCAAACAACGCCAACTACAATAATACAAAATATCAAGTCCTCCCCCACTTTAGGTACCCCACCTGGTGTCCCCTCCTTTGTTGGACAGTGAAGGCCGTCGTGCCACTCTCCATACACAATGAGAAAGTCCTTATTTAGCCCCTTACTGGACTCGAGGAGGCACTAAATAAGCCGAACCTTATCCTCCCTCGTCTTCATGTAATAGGACTTACCCTTCAGGTGTTGGAGGTTATAGCACCAATTTACATCATGATGGGTTAACCTCAACCCATCTTCTCGTTTAAGGCATCCACGCAACCTAGGATCCTAAACACGTTAGTGGCGCACTAGGTAGGGGCTAGTCGGAAGTGCCTAAGGTAGTCCCTCATAACAGGCCCCATAGGGATTCTCATACCGCCTTCAAGGAAGGCGATTATGGGAATCACTACTTTACCCGTCTCCCTCCTGATGTACCAATCCTCTTCTTCGCAATACCTCAAACCCACATTACTCGGTATCCTATAATCGGCGATAAATTTCTCCATCGCCTCCTCAGACTCAACCAACTTCTTAAACCTACCCATCCTAAGGAACGGCTAAAAGGCTCAGGGAAGAACGAAAGAAAGAGAGAAATAAGGAGGAGAGAAAGTCAGGAAGGAGAAAACGCGAGGATGAAAACTTACAAAAATGAGGAAAAGCTCCCAAGACAGGCTTTTTATGCTGCATAGAGACGCGAGTTGAGTTGAAGACTTGACCAGATTTAGGGTGCGTGCGCAAGAACTCTTGAATGCAAAAGTAAAGAAACAAATCGGTTCAAATGGGTATTTATACCTTCAATTAAAAACAACTGTGTGGATTTTCCCGCCCATAAAGCTAAAAAAAATCCCTACCGTTGGATTGTCATCACACTGTTGAACGTGGGGAGCACAGAGCCGCCAGAATTTAATGAGGGTGCGCGTCATATACCGAAGCTCCAAAAACGTGCCTTGGACAGGTGAAAAGACTCTAGCGCTGACGTTGGACAAGAGTGAACAAGCCATGACAAAGGCTCGAGGACATCAAAATCCTCCTCCCCATCCGAGGAGCTGGATAGCATGATTTTGATGGGCTATTGTGGAGCCTAAGAATTTGGCAACCCCAGCCCACTTTGCATTAAGTCCAAAGCCCATGCCGAGTGTTAGGTCACAATCTGAATGACTCCTTGTGATTAACCCTAATTAATTAATTTAGCCAAGTAATTAATTAATCAATTAATCATGCAATTTTATGGAAGCACAAACAAATCACCAATCAACTAAATATGCAGCGGAAAATAAATAACACGGTGATTTGTTTACGAATGGGGAAAACCCTAATGGCAAAAACCTCACCGGGTGATTTTCAGGTCACCACTCCCGAAACTCCACTATTATCAAATCAAGCGGTTACAAGTAAAGGAATCCCAAGTACCTTACCAACCTATAGTTGAACCCTTACCCCAATACCCAATTGGACTTGATCTGTAGTGACAATCTCCACATTTGATGCACGGCTCCCAAGTACGTGACTAACCAATGCGCGAATCCAAGTACGCGACTTCAGAACACCAACTGAGGAAGAATGGTTGGCTGCAAAGTTCTTCAGTTCATCCACTTGATGAATAGCAGGAAGATGCTTGGTTACAAAACCCTATGGTGCAAATACACAGCAACTTCTTGATGAAAGATGAACTAGGTCAAGAACTTCGTCTGTTGATCACAATTTACTTAAACAGAGATTGCTCAATGATAATGCAACTTGTGTCACCCAAAACGGCTCTTAAAATAATCCTTTTATATGTTTAGGGTTAGAAGAAAAGAAGTCCCAAAAACATATTCACGGATCCCAAGAAAATCAGATTGGAATTCTGACTTTTTAAATCTCGACAGATAGCAGGTGTCGAGCTAGCTATCGAGAGGTGTCGAGCTTTAAAAACTTTGCACTTCAGCTTGCTTTTTCTTGGACAGGCTTGATGACTTCAACACTTGACCTTGAAACATTGTTTCTTGAAGTATTAAAAACACCTAGATCTACCCAATTACAAGCAGAGTGCGTTTTGTCAAAGGATTAGCCAATTTACATAACTAAGTGACATATGTTTTTAAACAAGTTAAAACATATATGTCCTAACAATCTCCCCATTTGGCAATCCGTGACAAAACCACAACAAACAAATGAGCATATGAGAGAAGTCATAAATCACTCAACTCATATTCACTTGTTGAATACAATAAAATCTATCCTAACACAAACTCTTGAAAAACTTTGCAAGAAGAGAGCTTATGATAAGTAGACTTTGACAACCTGTATTTCTGAAACACTTTAAACAAAACTCATCAAGGCATCTTGTGTGAAACAGAAATAAATAGATTGCATACAAGTATAAAGAACATGTGTATAAAGATAGAAAAGAAACAACACATGAAGAGAGAGGTGAAAGAAACATACATCAACATATATAAGAGATAAGATAAGTACAATGTATGTAAGAATGGTCAAAGGACCTCATATACAAGAACAATGCATCTATAAAGAATAGAAAAGAAAAGATACATCAAAACCTCACTACATCCCTCAAAAGTATCAACACTCCCCCTATCAAAATGTCCTATACTAACTCTCCCCCTAAGATGACTACTCTCATAACCCAAAACTACTCCCCCTTTTTGTCACGAGTGACAAAGGGTAGAGTGTCATGTAGACATCTCATCAGTAGAGCTAGCATCTCCATCATCATCCTCATCCTCAGAATCTGAAGCTACTGGAGTAGGTGGTGAAGGAGTAGCCTCTGGAGCAAAACCACCCATGGTCGCCTGCCGTCGTGCAATACGACCAACACGAACATTCACCTGATATAACTCAGCAGAGAGTGTATCAAGGCGAGTGTCCATGCGCTGCAGCTGCGCCATGATATCACCAAGGGATACATCGCTCGAAGAGGAAGAAGGAGCAGATGTAGATGGAGCTGATCTGGATGGCGCTGAACGGGAGGGAGGAGTGGCACCTGGCTGTCTCGACCTGAACTGCGCCTCACTACGTTTTACGGTAGCGGCATCTATGGCAGATATGTGTGTGAAATGGTCGGACACTGGAAAGGGAACGGAAAAATGGCGTAGAATCCGCGTGATAGCAGAAGGAAAGATGAGCTTATCACGGGACGCTGAATCAAGATAAACCTCTATGATAGACCGGATGAAGTGAGAAGGGAAGTCTATGGTAAGATGCTCAAGTAGAGAAAGCAAAAATCAAGCACGAGGCTCTGTGATAGAGTTATAGTGAGAAAGAGGATGGAGAACAAAATTCATCACCATGTTAATGAATCTAGGACCTTTAGCAAAAGGCCTACATGATGTAAACTGATGCTCACCCCAATCAGTAGGACGCTGACAGAAGGCAGAGATGAGCTCTTCTTTGGACACGGTCCTCAGACGCTCACAAGAAGGGTAATCGGGAAACTCTATCCTAGGTACCCTAAGCACATCCGCAACAAGTTGCGGTGTGACAGGAATGCGCATACCTCGAACGCGAGTGACAAAATGAGGTACTGAAAGATCAATCCCGTGCATGTTGGAGTAGAACTCCTGTATCAGCACGAGAGGGCAAGTGACCGGGATGTCACACAGTGACCCCCATCCCCTACTGTGAATGACAGAGGGAAGGTCAGTGTCGGCGAAGTCCGCCAAAATGACTTGGCATTCCGAATGAACACCTCGTCTAGAAAAGTTCTCAGTAAATGCCTTTTGGGCATCTCCATCACGGAACCGAATGTTAAAAGGAGCAGAATTAGAAGATGAAGATGCTCTAGAACGCAAAGGGTTCTGAGCAGGAGTGGATTTACGTTTGGGTGCCATAGACACTACTAACGTAAAAGAATGAGAAAGAGATAGAGAGGGAGACAATCAGAAAAGTCCCAAAACAGTTCAAATATGACAGATATATGAACAAAGAGTACGTATGCATGGGAATGCATGAACATGTGACATGCAAAACAAAAATATCATCATGGGCTCAGCCCAATCCAATCCTAATCAGCATATAAACAAAGTACTCACATCTAAATGCATGAAAATATCATTATAATGCACATGAAATGCAATGTATGACATTTTGAAATCATCTAAGTACAGACCCAACCCAAAATTTCAATAAAAACTCAACAACTTTGAAAAACCCCAAATTTTTATGAAAAATCCCAAAAACTAGGTTTTCAAAACATGAAATGCATGAAAAAGGAAGAGAAAAGAGATCTTACCAAGTGATTGAAGCAAGGAATGAGCAAGATCCAAGAGGGTTGGAGGATTTGAGTGAAAGGGAGATGAACAGACACGGAGAGATCGAGAGAGATCGAGTGAGAAATGAAGAAAATCGCGATCTGCTCTTAAATAGGCACCTCAGTAATTCTCGACAACTCAGGTGTCGAGAGGTATCGAGGAATCTGTCGAGGAAGGTATCGAGAAAATGGCCTTCGACAGATGCAGGTGTCGAGAAGGTGTCGAGGTACAAGACCAATTTCAGAGATCAGAATCTCGATTGATCGAGAAGGTATCGAGAAGACAGAGACTTTCTCGATCGATCCACCAAGTGTCGAGGTAAGTGTCGAGATTGCGATAAGAAAAGCTTGAGAAGCTCGACAGATGACCAGGTGTCGAGGAGGTGTCGAGCCTTCAGTGAAAAGCAGTTTTCCGAGAAGAGAAAAACATATACATGAATGCAATTTAACTTACACCTCAACCATAGATCCAAACAACATATTAAGCTCTCAAAATCATCTCTCAAAAGAAGTTAAAAGCACATGGATCCTCAGAAACACACACATACACCAAACAAGTCTAACCAATTTTATATTTCAAAAACAAGTTATGACAGTTTAGTGAGCATACATTAGCATATGTAAACACTTGTGATGGCCAAATCACATTGTACCTGCACATGTATCAAGAGAAGCAAAGAATATTGCGTGTTATGTGTGAAAAACATCGCAAGATTGCATATGTGTATACATGTTATGACGATCTGAGATATGAGAAAATAACTTTAACTCACACACAATCATAACTGTTTGATGGGAACTATCACCTTCGAGGTACATCCTATAACTCCCACATCTCCTAGAAAACACGCTTGTAATCATATTTAAAGCATCTTTAATCTTTTTGCTTTATATTTTCTTTGCATATTTTCTTTTAAGCATATCATGCATGGGCATAAAAAGAGAGAAAAGAAATACCCAATATGTTAAGCATTTGACATCGCATTTTTGCTATGCCGAAGCATACGAATGTCATTGACACTGCACTTTTGCTATGCCGAAGCATACAGGTGTCTACTATGATTGGCGGGTAACAGTGGTGAGATGGTTATTTATGCCTTTCTCTTAGGATTTTCTAGTCCTACCCGTCTAAAAGAGTGATATGAGTGTTAAGTTTAAGAGATAACTTAATCTTACTCATCACAAACAAGAGCCACAAAGCTCACTTGCTTAGTTGTGCATAGAGATGCTCATCTAAGCTACAAGATATACAAATTTTAGAAAACTTTGTTTCATTGGCCATCCAAGGTACACAAATACCAAAGTACACAAAACACACTGTTTTTGTATTTTTCTGATTTTTCAATTTTTTATTTTATTTTATTTTATTTTATATTAAAAACAAAATGAACAAAACTGAAAATAAACAAACAAAAACATGTTAAACAAAGCAAAGCAAAAACTAGACTGACTCAGCAGAAAAGTAAAACACACAAGCAATGCAACAAACAGAAAAACAAGAAGGGAAAAGAAAGTGATAAAATCACTTAGAGTCATTTTTCTTCCACATCTTGGAGGAACCTTTCCTTTGATTGAATCCTTGAACCGGCGGTGAGGGGGGAGAATTGAAACCGTTCAAGTTCGAAAGGAACATGAGGGCTTTCAGAAGATCTCCAAGAGGAGCAAGAGAGGATTGAAGCTGAGATTGGCTTCCAGATGCTATCATGCCATTGCTCTGTTGAGTGGCTAGCCACTTATAGCAATTTGGTCGAGTATGACCGGCAACTCCACAATGATGACAAAGATGTTGCTTCTTTTGTTTAGGCTTTTGAGAGTTAACCTTCTTAGCCCTAGGGTTCTTAGCATCTTTCTTATCTTGCTTAGGGGGTGCTCCTAAGATAGATTTATTTTTGTCTAAGTTCTCGCTAGCTAATTCAGTTTTAACATCAACATTCTCAATTTCAGTGTTATTAGCAGGAGGAACAAAAACAGTATTGCTAGTAGAAGCAGTATTAAAGAAAGAAAGACCATACCCCAAACCAGTTCGATCCGAAGCAGATTTCTGATTGTTGAGTATCTCATCAAGTTTTGCACTTGAAGTCCTCTCCAGTTGAGCTCTAACTTGAAACAGCTCCGCTTCAAGCTTCTTGGTCTTCTCAGCCAAAAAGTTGTTCTCAAATCTTAGTGCTCCAATAGTTTGATTCGCCTCATCAAACTTTGTGGACAGCTCTTCACGATCGAGTTCCACTTCACTGAGCTTCTTGGTGGCCAGCCTATATAATTTATCATGCTTTTCAGAGAGCTTGTAAAGCTTCTCATAGGCTGAATGGATATCATCTTGATCATCCATCTTCTCAAATTTGGACTCCACCAATTCTTCTTCTTCATCCACTTCTTCAACAATCCCTTCAGTAGGATTGACTGTGGCAGTGAAGGCATTTAGGATTCAGTCATCCTCATTGTCGGAATCATCTTCAGGCTCAGTGTCACTTAGGGTTACAGCAAGGGCCTTGCTTTTCCCAATGCTCTTCAGATATGTAGGACACTCATATTTCATGTGTCCGAACCCATGACAACCAAAGCACTTTGGTCCTGCGGGAACAGTATACTGACCGCCCTCCTTAGCATCCTTCTTCCCTTTGTCTTGGCTTTTAAACTGAGAAGAACTGAACTGCCTGCGGTCCTTGTCGAAGTTCCTTCCATTGGCATTCTTCATAAACTTTTTGAACTGCCGAGTGATGTAGGACTTCATCTTGGAATCTTCATCATCAGAAGACTCATCTGTATCACTGCTCTTCGCCTTCAAGGCCATGCTTTTGCCTTTATTGGACTTGCCAATCCTAGATAACCCTATTTCATAGGTCTGCAAGTTTCCAACTAGCTCAGTCAAAGGAATCTTGTCTATATCTTTTGATTCCTCAATTGCCGTAATCTTGGCATGAAATCTCTCAGGTAGAGATCTGAGCACCTTCCTTACAATCTTGGGTTCAGGGATGGTTTCCCCAAGATTGAAGGCTGAGTTCACTATGTCCTTGAGCTTGACATAGAACTCATCAAATGACTCATCCTCCTCCATCTTAATTTCTTCAAAGCTTGTAGTGAGCCTCTGAAGCTTTGAGTCTTTGACAGCCTTTGTGCCTTCATAGGTAGTCTGGAGGATGGTCCAGGCCTCCTTAGCAGTTTCAGTTGAGGATATCTTTTTGAACTCCTCATTTGTGACTGCACTAAATAGGGCATTTAACGCTCTGCTGTTGAAGTTAGCCACCTTGATCTTAGCATCGTCCCAATCGACCGGATCTTCTGTTGGCTTAGTCCAGCCAATCTCTATAGCTTGCCACACTTTTTCATCTAAAGACTGCAAGAAAGCTCTCATGCGTACTTTCCAGTATGCATAGTTAGTGCCATCAAATAAAGGAGGTATAATTAAAGATTGTCCTCTATCCATGACAAACAGGGGTCAATGGATCAACACAGCAAAGATTAAATCCTAATCAGAGTGTGCCTGCTCTGATACCACTTGTTAGGTCACAATCTGAATGACCCCTTGTGATTAACCCTAATTAATTAATTTAGCCAAGTAATTAATTAATCAATTAATCATGCAATTTTATGGAAGCACAAACAAATCACCAATCAACTAAATATGCAGCGGAAAATAAATAACACGGTAATTTGTTTACGAATGGGGAAAACCCTAATGGCAAAAACCCCATCGGGTGATTTTCAGGTCACCACTCCCGAAACTCTACTATTATCAAATCAAGCGGTCACAAGTAAAGGAATCCCAAGTACCTTACCAACCTACAGTTGAACCCTTACCCCAATACCCAATTGGACTTGATCTGTAGTGATAGTCTCCACCTTTGATGCACGGCTCCCAAGTACGTGACTAACCAATGCGCGGATCCAAGTACGCGACTTCAGAACACCAACTGAGGAAGAATGGTTGGCTGCAAAGTTCTTCAGTTCATCCACTTGATGAATAGCAGGAAAATGCTTGGTTACAAAACCCTATAGTGCAAATACACAGCAACTTCTTGATGAAAGATGAACTAGGTCAAGAACTTCGTCTGTTGATCACAATTTGCTTAAACAGATCAATGATAATGCAACTTGTGTCACCCAAAACGGCTCCTAAAATAATCCTTTTATATGTTTAGGGTTAGAAGAAAAGAAGTCCCAAAAACATATTCACGGATCCCAAGAAAATCAGATTGGAATTCTGACTTTTTAAATCTCGACAGATAGCAGGTGTCGAGCTAGCTATCGAGAGGTGTCAAGCTTTAAAAACTTTGCACTTCAGCTTGCTTTTTCTTGGACAGACTTGATGACTTCAACACTTGACCTTGAAACATTGTTTCTTGAAATATTAAAAACACCTAGATCTACCCAATTACAAGCAGAGTGCGTTTTGTCAAAGGATTAGCCAATTTACATAACTAAGTGACATATGTTCTTAAACAAGTTAAAACATATATGTCCTAACACCGAGGATGGAGAAACGTCCGAAGATGATCGAAGAAAGCCTAAGTTGACAAGAAATATCGCCGAGGACGATCCTGTCCTCGGCTTGCCGAGGTCATAGATAGGAAAAGTGGCACGCCATCAAAGGTAGCCTCCTAGAGCACCTCAAGAGAAAGGATAAGTACAATGTGTCAGCCATGGAAGCATAGTGGAGGAGCGATTCTAGGATAAACTGTCACCTCCACATTAAATGCCCACAACTAACGTTCTGGCCGCATTAATGAGGAAGTGACCCCTGAACAGAGTTATCTAGGATACTACAACTCACAGGAGGTTTGATAAGGTGGCTGATGGAACAGGCAGTCAGGGACAGTCTTGGATGATCAACAAGTGGAAGGCAAAGATCGTCTAGGGCGAACTATATAATGGGAGAAACTAACCATAAAGGGGGGGGGGGGGCTTTTTGGAATGACTCTCAGCCCTCAATCATTAGAACAAAAACTCCTTGGACTGTGCCGAGGACAAACTCTTTTAGATAATCCCAAGTTCATCCCGATTTGGTGGTTATGAACGCTGTATTGACCGTTGCCCCTGCACTAAAGCCTAGTTCTTTGGCCCACTATCTACAAATTCATTGTATTGGGCTAGTTGGGTCTGAGTCCACTCGTCCAGCGAGAAAAGTGCTCGAACCCAATCCCTACACTAAATATATAAAAATGGAAATTTCATTTATATCATCTAAACTTACAAAGGTGTCAATTTATTTTCTTCATTGTATACAATATAATATAATGGAGAAAACATGTTTATAAAATAACAATAATAATAATAAGGGTTGTGTTAACGGGCACAGCACTGTGCCCGTTAAGCACAAACATTTTTACATTTTCCTGACACAATTTTTGTTTTTTTTTTTTGTTTTGTTTTTTTTAATTTATGTCAATTTTGTAGGTACTGCTTGAAATTTTTTTTTTTGACTTTTTCTAACAATTTTTTTTTGTCTTTTCTGCACTTAACCACCACCAAGCGATGCTGGTTAACATTCTCCTAATAATAATAATGGAGAAAACAATGAGGGAGTAAAATAATATATATTCAGATCGAAAGAGTGAAAAAATAATGAAAATGTTGGAACGGGTATAATATATAATATTGGGATCAAATCAGTAAAATACTATTAGATTTAAATAGGGTTTGGGAGAAAGTATACCATGTTTCGGTAATACCAACTCAGCATCTGTTTTGGTATTTCCTACCCAATAAATGAGTGACACATGTTTCAAAAAATCACATCAGACTACTTCAATAAATTAATCACAATCTTCTATACTATCGAGAAGATAAATTAATCATTTATTGAAATAATCTGATGTGATTTTTTGAAACATGTATCACTATTATTTATTGAGTAAGAAATATCAAACAAATACTGAGTTGATATTACTGAAATATGATATATTTTTTCGAGGTTTAAATCCACGTCCACATTTCACGTTTTGCACATTTTTAACTTTTTTTTTTTTTTTTTTTCTTTTCAGCCGCAATTGTTGACCAGGCTTCCAACAATAAAAAGTAGGACCAATGGAGAGGTCAACATTTAAACTTTTTAAACAGGAGATAAAGGGACTAGACTTTTGAGGCCATGACTTTATTTAATTTTTTGCAGAAGCGGGCCCATGAGTTAAATACAAAAATGGACCACAAGATGGTCCAGGAACCTTTTCAGATACAAAAATAGAACTATTTTATTTTATTTTTTCTGAATAAGATAATTTGATTGAGAAGAAGGAACAAAAATGTTCCAGTCTTGGCTCAAGCGGATAAATTGGCCAAGCACTCTTGTCACTTGTTCTACTGGATGATTTTATAATGGGAAATATTAACAAGCACTGAGTAGTATTTGTTAAGGTTAGACTCATATAATATTTGTTAAGGTTAGACTAATGTAGACCCTATTTAATGAAAAAAATTAGATTTATTGAAAGAAAAAACATAAAACTAGCCTCATAATTTATTTTAACATTTTTTTTTCTCTCTTCATAGAGCCAGCTCCACATTGTTTTTTTTTAGTCTTTATATTTTGAGGTTACAAACAATTTAGTCCCTATATTTTAGTAGCAGTCAATTTAGTCTTTATTATTTTTAATTTGCAGTCAATTTAGTCATTACTGTTAATTTACTAACGAAAAATATCTATGTGGCAAACGGTTTGTCCACGTGGCGCACATATGGCTAATAAAATTAAAAAAAATGTTTAATTACTTTTTAAAAAGCCACATCAACGATTTTAAAAAATAACAGAATCCCACGTCAGAAAGAAAAAAAAAATGAAAGGGTGAATTAAAAAATTTTCTCCAGCTTTCCTTGCATTTTCTTAGAAACCAAACGCAACCCACAAACATAAAAATCAAATCTAGCAATCATCCATCACACACTATCACTGCAAATCAAAATCAATCCCACAGTGAACCCAACAACCACAACACCACCGTCACGAATTAACCCAAAATTTAGTAAGTGGAACTGGTGATCCCCCAACGCCTTGAAGTAACCAAACGAAGCACATACCTACCATTGCCACTTGCACTAGAACTATAACACTTGATCATAAGCATAAGCTCCAACTCATCTCAAAATCAAAGTTGCCATGCCACTCATTTTCCAACTCCTTCAGCATAGCATATGCTCCACATAAATCTACTCCTCTATGCTCATTTCATTAAAGTCATTCATCACAGCCCCCATAACTGCTTCAACCTCAATTCTCTCTGAATCAAACCCATAGATCCACAAACTTTCATGCCCAAAACTCCACTTCGTAAACCCAAGCAAAAATTACCAATTTCTCACAACTAAAGCAAAACCCAATCATTGAATCAACCAAAAAGAGGCAAGTTAGATCAAAAAAGGGAATTTAAATACAAACTGGGTTTCAGTCATAGATGAGAAAAACAAGAGGGAAAAAAATTAAAAAGAAATAAAAAGGAAAATAAAGAAGAGAAGCAGAGAGAGAATCTGAGGAGCGGCAGCCAACGCTAGTGGTGACGCCATCGTGGACTGGTGTCACGAAAATGGATCATGGCTGAGCTCAAAGACCCAGTAGTGAGATGAGAGAGATAGAGAGCCACCCCCGTTGTGACTTGCGGTGGTTGTTGACGGCAATCATGAGAGGTACATCCATGGAGTTGAGGTCTGGCTATTTTGGGTATTTGAGATGATTTCTAGTTGTGTTGGTATCATATTTGGGTTGATTTATGGGGTGTGTTTTGGTATTATATGTTGATTTTCGGTTGTGTTTGGTTGCCAAGAAAGTCAAAGAAAAGCTGGAGAAATTTTTTGAATTCACCCTTTCATTTTTTTTTATCCGATGTGGAGTTTTTAATTTTTTAAAATTGATGATAGTAATTAACCATTTTTTTATTGTTTAATTAACCATGTATGTGCCATGTGTGCAAACTGTTTGCCCAAAAACATTTTTCGTTAGTGTGTTAACGGTAGGATTAAAGTGACTACAAGTTGAAAATAGCAAAGATTAAATTGATTATTACTAAAATGTAAGCACCAAATTAATTGTGATCTTAAAATGTAGGGACTAAAATGATATTTTCGCCTACTTTTACTAATAGAGAGGTAAACATTTAAACTTTTTCAACAAGAGATAAAGGGACTAGTCTCTTGAGGCCATGACTTTTTTTAATGTTTTGCAGAAGCTGGCCCATGACTTAAATACAAAAATGGACCACAAGATGGTCCAGGAACCTTTTCAGATACAAAAATAGAACTATTTTATTTTATTTTTCCAGAATAAGATAATTTGATTTAGAATAAGGAACAAAAATGGTCCAGTCTTAGCTCAAGCGATTAAACTGGTCAAGCACTCTTGTCACTTGCTCTACTAGATGATTTTATAAAGGTAAATATTAACAAGGCATGGCAAAACAGGCATGGCGATTGTTGACAAATAAAGATTCCTTGTGTTTACAGAATTTTCAAAGTAAGGTTTTTCCTCATTGCATCATCATGGAGGCGGAGGATTCGAGATCAAGCTCTTATGCATGGAAGAGTATCCTCCATGGAAGAGATGTTATTCTTATGGGGGCAAAATGGCGCATTGGGAATGGGAAAACAGTCCAGATTTACAAACACAGATGGTTGCCTCCAAAGAACCATGGTTTGGTTTTATCTCCGGTGGTGGACTCAATGGAGGAGGCTACAGTGGATGTTTTGATTGACACAGACACAAGACAATGGAATAATTCCATGTTGGAAGGACTCTTCACCCCACAGGAAGCTGAAATTATCAAAAAAATTCCCCTTGCACGAACTGAAACGGAAGACAGCCTCTATTGGCCCTTATCTCACGATGGTAGGTACTCTTGCAAGTCAGGTTACCGCTTTCTAATGGAAGAAGAAGAACCAGCTCTTGAAAGGACTCAGGTGGCCATTGAAACCCAGCTGTGGAAGAAGTTATGGATGCTGGACGTCCCAAACAAAGTCAAGAACCACGTATGGAGAGCATGCCGTGACTCATTGCCTACAAAATAAAACCTGATGCAGTGCACTATTATCACAAACCCCCTGTGTGATCGGTGCAACTAGTTCCCTGAGACAATATTACATGCAGTGTGGGCGTGTCCCAAGCTAGATGAGGTCTGGACAGATTCGGTTCAATGGGGTTTTCGCCGTAACAGGAGGTTTTTGGATTTCAAAGAACTGCTCTCTTGGGTGATACAAGAACAGAGGAATGTTGAGCTATTCACAATGACGATGTGGTTGGTTTGGACTTAGAGGAACCAAGCTCGACTCAACAAGCCACATAGCACACTGTCTCAGATTGCTCCCTCAGCAAAAGAAAGACTGGACGAGTTCAGTGCAGCCCAGCCCGTTGCAAGTCCCTCTCAGCGCAGCCCACGTGCTTCCTGGCAGCCCCCTCTCAGTGATTTGTACAAAATCAACTATGACGTAGCCACTTTCGAGCACGAAGGCAAATCTGGGATAGGAGTTATTATCCGAGACTCACACGGTGCAACCATTACTTCTCTGTCGCAGCTGGTTCCTTGCACTTATCAAGCAGCAGACATGGAGGCTATTGTTGCCAACAGAGTGCTGGAGTTTGCAAGGGAAATTGGAATTAATGAAGCTATTTTGGAAGGAGACTCTAGCCTTGTCCATCTAGCTCTAAAAAGGGGTGAACATTCTTTATCTCTGTTTGGGTTGTTGGTGGAGGATATTAAACTTTCTTCAGCTAGTTTTAGTAAATTACTTTACTCTCATACAAAGAGAGAAGGTAACAAGGTAGCTCATAGATTAGCTAGACATGCGATTCATGTTTTAGATTATGTAGTGTGGATGGAGTCTGTTCTTCCACTTTCTTATGCTGTATTTCAGGCTGATTTAGCCAATATTGTTCAATAAAAGTCCTAACAAGCCGGATTCTCAAAAAAAAAAAAAAGGTTAGACTAATGTAGATCTTATTTAATGAAAAAAAAAAAATAGATTTATTGAAAGAAAAAAAAAAACATAAAACTGGCCCTACAATCTATTTTAACATTTTTTTTTTCTCTCCATAAAGTAGGCTCCACAGTTTATAAAACTGCAATAAAAGAGGACAAAAAGATGCTGTAAAGTATAAAAAGTTGCTTACGATACCCGTCAAAACAACCCACTTATATTGAGAAAATTTTTATTTTATTCAAGTGTAGTCTACATCAAGTTCCAATAATTGTTAACCTTTAGTATAAAAGGTCACACTCAACTAATTTGAAGTATTTTTTTTTTGGTAACAGTAAATAGAGTACCACTGTACATATCACTCGTGCTAAGAGACTAGATGTTTGAAGTAGTTTTATTTGTTTTTTGATTCATGAGTTTAATTAATTCAAACTGTAATAAAGTACATGCTTTAGATATATATCTCGATTTACTAGTTTGGGAATTGGGATTGAAAAAAATATAAATCAAAGAATGTGACTGCATGTACTATATATAATTAATAAATCAAACTATACAAAGATAGAAGTGGTAAGTGTAATTATTAATTTCAGAATATTTAATATGTTCATGTTTTCTCGTTATACCAAAAATAAATATGTTTGGTGAGATTTCCAGTTGTAAACCTACTAGCATTAAAACACTAAAAATAGGTATCACTTCTCTAGAAAGTAGAAACACATTGAAAATTTTTGAGTATGCTATCTGGCTCTTATAAGTGACCTCATGTACTATTCATGATTCACCTTTTGGTTGCTATTTTGAGTAAAGTGAGAAAAAGGACTAAAAAGAGTCATTCACAATTGATTAATCAATAACTTGAACAGTCATACACACATCAAAGAGATAATCAATTACTTGAGGAGTTCTACTTCTAGATATTCACATTAGCACCCCCAGAATAACAACACGACAACAACCAAAAAAAAAAAAAAAAAATGAAGAAGAAGAAGAAGAATGACATTTGATTTTTATTCATCTTAACTAGCCCTAACTTGTTAAACGTTTTTTTAATTTTTTTTTATTTTTATGAGTTTACTTCTTGGTGATTGGTGAATACCAAATATATATACTGATGCAATTTTGACCCAAAAAAAAACACATATAATTTAAAATCTTGTTTTATTTTATTTACTTATATATATATATATATATAGAGAGAGAGAGAGAGAGAGAGAATCAAGACAAGATCTAGTTATATATCGATGAAACCTGTGAAGTGCTAATCTTGAGTTGCCAAGGAAGACTAGGAACTAGAACAATCCAACCTAGAAAAATTCAAAATTCAAAGTTAAAAACAAAAAAAGAAGAAGAAAAAAATAAAAAATAAAACACTAGGAGAAAATTAATATTATGAATTATGATATCACTCTTCTCAAGTTGGTGCAAGAATCTGGATTGCAAAATCATAGGAAGCTCATAGAAGTCTTATTGCAAGCAAGATTGACTTGAAAACATTTTTAGACCTTAAGGCTTAAACCAAAGTGTACTAAAAAGCACCATTCTTGATAAAGAAATGTTGCGGAAAATATGTAATACTAGTAATCACGCAAAGATAAACAAAACCTATTGTAGAATTGTGAATCAATTTATCAATAGTATGACTTGCCATCAGTCTCAACCATACACTCAACCTTTTCCAACATCCTCTACTTCATTTTCCATTGTAACAAATTGACCCTTTATTCATCCATAAAAATGACTAAGCATCCAAAATCTACCGTATAAACAAGCAGACTCTCTTAGAATCAGCTGGTGGAAACAAATTGGTCTTACAGAAAGTTAATTACAGCTCTGGGCTAGGATTTCTATTTACTTAAACATGGCCTTCTTTCTTTTGTATTTGAGAAAAGAGAATCAATGTATTGCTTCTTGATCTTCACTATACTTCAAATTCATTAAAGAAAAGGTAGCCTGCAAGACATAGAACGATGCACTAAGGCAAACAGTTTCTCTATAGTAGCAGCACACATTTCTAGGCATGCAGTCAATGATGATAGTTAAGTTGCAACACAAACAGAAGAATTGCTCATTGACAAGTTGAAAGTGACATCAACCTGTGGTTGCAACCATTAATTTCACCAACAAATTTATCTTTCAGTACCAGATAAGCCCATATAGAATTGTAAATTAGAATGTAGTACATATTGTAATGCTAAATCCAGAGAAATAACTAAACGTAAGGACAAATTTATCTATTTGATCAAGTTCCTCCATTGAAACTACAACTATATGCTATAAGGCCCCTAAATATTGAGGTTTGATGTAAATATCTTCTGATTGAATCCTGAATATTATTTAATACTTCTTCCAGAAAACTAAAAAATTATAAGAATTTACAAACTTACCCCAACTTGAGAGATATGTCTGAACTGTCATTGTCTTGAGGATAAGATGAGCTGCAAATATTGGTGATTGACTCAGATGACTGACCTTGTTCAAGTACATGTGTTTGAGTGCTAAACAGATTCTCCATCTGTGGAAGAGACATTTTTTATAATTGAGATAGGAAGAGAGGAGGAAGAATTTTTTTCTAGAAAAAAAAAAAAAAAAGACCTATTACCTGTTTTAATCGTTGGTTTTCTCCCATCAGTTGGGCTCCCTGCATTAAAAGAATAAGATGAACAGAGAGCCACTACTAAGACTTCTTAGCCATAAATACAAAATACAATTTAATTAGTATGGTATATTTACCTAACTTCTGTTATAAGAAATAGACGCTTTATGAATTGGTATAGGTCAGGTGATAGGATAAACAATATAACATTCAATTCTGAACTTGTTACTAAATATTCAATGGTGCTTGTTACTTGTTGTTAGCCATGTGAACTTTTCCTTTCTCTACCCATTGAACTAGCCAGTGCACACAAAGACCACTATTTTTATGAACTTGCACCAACTTGCATTAACATTATGACAAAGTTTTACAGCTGATTTGCTAAAGATATGGATTTAGGGTTTAAGCTTATTACATTATAGTAGTCCTAATTGTACACAGTACTAACTATATTACTGCAATCCTAGGGTTAACATAGAGTTAGTCTATTACATTTTCCCTTAACTAAGTACACTATTATACACAAAATTCATTAATAAATATGTAGTTGTTTAAAACTTTCTATTGTTCACGTAGGGCTCTAAGACAAAACCACTTTAATTCCTTGTGTTCTTTCAACTTCTCTTAGTTTCTTATTTCCAACTAATATTTCAATATTTTACCATGATATCATTATGGAGCGGATTATCACTAAAGTACGAAACTGTTATGCATTGAAACCATATGAACGTTAGCTCAAGGGCACTGATCTGTTCCGGAAATGTCTTGCAAATATTATAATAACTGTATGAAATGTCCTACAAAGTTTTAAAGTTTGGAATATGACCTTTTGCTGAAGGGCATTGATCTCTTCCAGAAATCTTTCACCCTGCAAGACAAAAGTTTCTTATATTCAGAATTTCAACACTCCATTATAGTGCCGGCAAACAGAGATAAAGAGAGACAAGCCTTTGTTTCTATAACACGGCTCAGGCCTACTTCAAGCTCTTTCTCTAGTTTCTGTAATTCTTCTATATCCATTCCAGGGAGCTCTTCTCCCCTAATCTTCCTGTGTTAGGTGTGAATATTTCTCAACATTATTTTATTGTCGTTATGTATATGTCTTTACAGTGGCAAGATGATAGTGATGTAGCTATAATACCTCAGTTCATGTGTCTTCTCCTCAATTTCCTCGCTCAACATGGCGTAGGAGGTACCGTTCTCAAGCTAATATAAACAATTGCCATTCGTGAAGATTTTTGAAATGTGACGTGTTACCGAGCACTTTTTGTATACCAATGGTTCTAAAATATGTAAGTGTTGAAGTGGGCCCGCGTGTGTGGCTTGAATTGCCACAAGCCCAAGTCAGTTACAAGTAGACCAAATACAACTTGTAATAGGAAACCACAAGTCCAAGTCGGTCACAGCAGTTGAGTAATACAATTGATACAAGGAATCCTATATTGCCGACTTAAGCATAGCAATATATAAGTGCTAGTGTGCGGCAATTATAAGAGACAATTCCTAAAACCTAGCAGCAACCGCATAAGAAGAAGAATAGAGTTTTCTTCTCTTGTGGGTGAGAGAAAGTTAGGGTGTATTGGGATTTAAGTTTCTAGAGAGTGTTATTGTGTACTATTGTATCTCCTTTTTATAGTGAAATTCTCTGTCGTCGCAGTGGAGGTAGGCAGTTTGCCAAACTATGAAAATTCTTGTGTTCTTTGTGTGCTTGTAATTTAATGTCTGCTTATTTACTGTTATTGATTTGAGTCCTGAGGTGCTATTTGCATAACAAGTGGTATTAGAGCTAGGTTAGGATTCAATCCTTTGAATATAGTAAAGATGTCAAGCACAAAGTATGACATAGAGAAGTTTTGTGGTAAGGGAAATTTTTTCCCTTTGGCAAAGGCGGATGAAGGATCTCCTAATTCAACTAGGAGCTCATAAGACCTTACTTAAGAAGAAGAAGAAACCGGAAACGATGAAGGATGAACATAAAGCGTTAATCTTATTAGCATCACTGCCTACACGTTTAACATGTTGAACACCCAATTGTCAAGTTTTGGGGTGAATTATGAGGATGAAGATAAAACGTTAATCTTATTAGCATCGCTGCCTACACATTTTGATCATCTAGTGATTACGTTGATGTGCAGGAAAGAGACTATAGTACTCGATGAGGTAACTAGTGCTCTCTTATCACACGTAAAGATGAAGAAAGATGACGATAGTTCTCAAGCTGATGGACTTATTGTAAAGTTAGAGTCAAGTAATCGGCGTAGAAGTGAGTCAAAATCTAGTGGGAACAGATCGCAGTCTAGATCACGTACAAAGAAAGATGTAGAGTGCTTTTACTGCCACAAGAAAGGGCACTACAAGAATCTGTGTAAAAAGTTGAAAAAGCATTCAGAGGAGAAGAGGAATGGAAAGAAGCCCCTATAATCAGCTAGTGTTATTGAAGAAACTTCAAATGAAGGTGAGATTGGTGCAGATTTACTTTCAGTCTCATTCAAGTAATAACGTTCTGTGGAATCTTGGGTTTTAGATTCAGCATACTCATATCATATGACTCCAAAGAAAGATTGGTTTGACACGTATAAGCCTTACAATGGTGGTATGATCCAAATGGGTAAAGATGCTACATGCCCGGTTATTGGCATTGGTACTGTGAAGATCAAGATGTTTGATGGAGTCGTAAGAGTTCTTAGTATTGTCAAACATGTTCCAGAACTTAGGAAGAATTTAATTTCTTTAGGAGTATTGAATGATTTGGGGTATTCATACTCATCAAAGGGTGGAATCATGAATATTACCAAAAGTGCTTTGATTGTGATGAAGAGACAGAAAGTAAGCACGCTTTACAAATTGATTAGGAACACAGTTGTAGGAAGAGTTGCAGTTACCACTTCAGTAGAGTCCAGCAGTGATGACACAAAATTATGGCATATGCGACTTGGCCATATTGGTGAACATGGTATGTTAGAGCTGCACAAGAGAAATTTATTGAAGGGGGTGAAGACATGCAAGCTATACTTTTGTGAGTATTGTGTGTATGGAAATCAATATAGAGTCAGTTTCAAGACAGGCTCTCATACAAGCAATAGTGTTCTTGACCATGTTCATTCAGATATTTGGAGCCCAGTTTCAGTTTCTTCTCATAACAGTGCTCAGTACTTTGTCAGTTTCATTGATGACTACTCTAGAAAGGTTTGGATTTATTTTATGAAGCATAAGTCTGATGTGTTTGGCATATTTAAAAAGTGGAAAGCACAAGTTGAAAATTAGACTGGTAGGAAAATAAAATACTTTAGAATAGATAATGGACTAGAGTGTAGAGATAAAGAATTCATAAGATTTTGTGAATTAGAAGGTACTACTCATCACTTCATAGTTAAAGAAACTCCACAGAAGAATGAGGTTGCAAAGAGAATGAACAGAACCTTAGCAGAAAGAGCCAGATGCATGAGATTGAATATGGTTGCTTAAGGTGTTCTTAGCAGAGATAGTTAACACAACAAACTTCATTATTAATAGATCTCCATCATCAGCCATTGATTTCAAGATTCCAGAAGAGGTTTGGTCAGGTACACCAATTGATTATTCGAGTCTAAAAATCTTTGGTTGTCTAGCTTATGTGCATGTGCAGAGCGGAGAGCGTTGTAGATTAGATTCAAAGTCAAGAAAATGCATATTTCTTGGTTTTGAAAAAAAGTGTTAAAGGCTACAGGCTTTGGGATTCAATCTCAAAGAAAACGGTGACTGGAAGAGATGTCATATTTGATGAAGGCTTTATGTTAAGACAAATGAAGCAGAGACATGTGATGATAGTTCACAGGAGAAATTAACCATTGAGGTGGAGTTTGACGAGAATAGTTCACCCGATGATAGGGTAATAATAATGATATTGATCCATAGCAGTGACAAGAAGAGCCTTATTCAATTGCTAAAGGTAGAGAGAAGTGGGTTCGCAAAGCACTACAGAGATATGGCTTTGAAGATATGGTTAGCTTTGCTCTCATAACCACCAGTGGAGATCCATCTTCTTATGGGGATGTAGAAGAGATGGGGTCACTACAGAAGAATAATACTTGGGAATTAGTGAAATTGTCCAAGAGAAAGAAGGCTATTGGTTGCAAGTGGGTATATCGCAAGAAAGAAGCATTATCAGAAAATGAAGGTGAAAAATTCAAGGCATAGTTAATGGCTACGGATTACTCACATAAAGAGGAAGAGAATGCCTCTAATATGCTGACAAAGCCAGTTTCAACAAACAAGTTCAAGAGCTGCTTGGACTTGATTGGTGTTTGCAACTTCTCAGCCCTTAAGGGCTAAGATAGAGGCAATGGAGGAATTTGCTAGTGTAGCTTGATCAATTCAAGCCAAGGTGGAGATTTGTTGAAGTGGGCCCACATGTCTGGCTTGAATTGCCACAAGCCCAAGTCAATAAAATGTAAGTCTCAAAATTTCCATGAAAACTTCATGAGCTATCAGATTAAGATATAATCTAGTCATGCATCCATATGACAATGATAAAATTGTGTATCAACATTAAAATGAAAACATTGGAAATAAGAATATTAAGATGGATAGATGAAAATACATCTAAAGATTGAATTCAAAATAAGGATATTTGCTTGAAGGTAGGGGTGGCCCTATTGATAAAGTTAAAGGTGGTCATATTTAGAAGATAATGATTAATGCACCAGTAAAAAAGAACGAGTTGATTCAAGTTGAGGTAATGAAAAAAGTAGAGGACGACAACAACAACACCCCCCCCCCCCCCCAAAAAAAAAAAAAAAAAAACCAACATTAGTAGAAGTAATTAAAAGGACTTATCAAGTAAGGAAGTAACAAAGACTACAATTTCAGATAGAATAGAATTAAGGAAAAATACATGCGGTTGACTAAACTATTGAGAATTCATAATCGACATTAAATTTTTTTTTGACTGCTATTGTATGGTAATTTGAAGTTATGGGCATGACCTATGCCACTTTTTGGACAAATTCCTCCATTTAGGCATTCGTTTAGTAATTTTTTCTATTTGTGGTAAGATTTTTTTTTTCTTTTTTTATAACTTCCAATTTAGAATTCAAAATAAGATCCCATTTGTTTTGAGATGTTTCCTATGGTTTGTAGGATTTGATTTTGTAAATTTTATAATTTTGATGTTTTGGCGATTTTTCATATCTTTAGCCTCATTTTTTGCTTAACACGAATTAGGGAGTTTTATGGTCTACTAGCCATTCTATGATTTTTTTTCCTATTTAGATGCATAGTAGCCTCCAAGGTAATTCAGATTTTCATTAATATAAATTTAAAAAGTTTTTTCTCTTTTCCTTTTGGCGGACTTCAAATTTCTCCTTGTGAATTAAAAGAACCTCTTATGGATTTAAGAGTTATTATCTCACAGTAGACGTAATCTGTTTCTCATGACTTTCCACCTCACTTATTTACCTAACTAAAAAACTTTAAAACATCATACTTGTAGCTCAAGAGACAATTGGTCCATTTTGCCAAGATTCTCTGGACGTAGATTATGCCTTTCAATTACTTGCTGCACACTTCAGACAACAAAAGGATAACACATTCAATTCTTTTATCTCTCTCTCATCTATATATTACTAAAAGCTAAAGCGTAGCGTTTAATTCTTTACTCTCACGTTGCGCCACATCAGCTGCCACATCATTTTTTTTTTAAATATAATTTGTCCTACAATTTTAAAATGGTTTTTACAATTTTTAGTCCTATAAATACAGCTCATTACTTATTTATTTACTTCCACTATCACCCTATAATAAATCCAACCCACTATTTATTTATTTACTTTCACTATCACCTTATAATAAATCTGTATAATTAATCCAGCCCACCTCTTATTTATTTAGTTCCACTATCAAGTCTAACCCAAAACTTTTTCAGTTTAGCTTTAGGGTTTTGTGTGAGCCTTTTCAGCTTAAAGAAAAAAAAAAAAAAAAACAACAACAACAACAACATTGAAGCCTTTAACGTTGAAAGGCTTCAACGTTTTTTTTTTTTTTTTTTTCTTTTTTCCTATAATTATTTTAACATTTATTTTTTTAATATTTATACTTCTCCAACCTTTCTCTCGCTCTTACCATTTCATCTCCCCACTACTTCTTCAATCTTTCTCCCTCTCTTACCTTTTTATCTCCCCACTATCCTCTACATTAATATCATTCTTCCTCTTTCCCTTCATCTTCCTTTATTTGTCTCTTTTTATTCACACCCTCTTACTATAAACTGGTCACTATCTCTTCTATTCTATGCATAGTTTTCTCTCACAAAAAAAAATGGTTCTCTCTCTCTCTCTCTCTCTAAATTTTTTGGTGGATTTTATTTTTTATTTTTCTTGCATCTCTACTTTAGGTTGATAATTTTTATATTCTTTAAAACTCTATTTTGGGTTAATGTGATTTAGTTTTGTTTTTTAAATTGTTGTTGTTTTTATTTTTATTTTTTATTCCCTTTTGATTGTTAAATGTTATCCTATTGCGTTCTAAAGAATTAAATATAGCATATAAAAATATAATATTATTCTATAAAAATAATTTGGTATTTATTCTGTTACATAGCATAATTTTTTATACTGCTCAATTTAGATGATAAACTATGAGACTTTACTAATTTTTGTTTATTTTCTAATCCTTTGTGGTGGACAAAGTACTCTTAATAGTTGTATTAGAAGTACTCTATAATGCCATTCATTTAAAGAAAAGCAAAGGTTAGCCAAACGAAAATAATTGGTGACAAATTTTAACTTTTGCAATTTTATTTTAATTATTATTATTTTATAACAATACGTGTATAGAAATTTAATTCTTACATTTTGCTAATAATTGTTTATTTGATAATATGTTTTGGGTGGCCGAAATTATAATTTCTACAAAGAAAATAACCTAAATAGATTATCAAATACAAAATTTTATCCTAATATTGGTTCAATTAATCATTGTTAAGTTTTATTAATTTTTTTTAGTTTACTTTTTTTTGGTGTTTTGGATTGTTCCTATATTACATTTATGATTGTTCCTATAATAAATAAAAATACAATTACAAAATACATTACTCATTATTAGATTAGTTTAAATTGTAAATCTTTTTTTAATAAAACCACCATAAAAATAATTATCACGCGCAACGCGCGGGTTTGCGGCTAGTTTTAATAAATTGAAAGTGCGGATGAAGTTATAAACTTCTAGTATGTATTTCTGACTCTTATCTAAGGAAATAAAACTTGAGCTGGTGACTGAAGTATTAATTATTTATCTCATGCTGGCATACTGCATATCTGCCATTGTCTGCAGGCCAATTGTGTTCCCAACTAAAATGTGAAGCACAAGTGATATTTATATTGATTGACACAAACTACGTGCAAACTCCTAATTTGGTCAAACTATAAAAGGTGAACATATATATGAACCCCTAAATTATTTATATTGATTGACAAAAGGGGTACATTATGATGCAGGGAGCATTAAAATTATCTAAGATTTTATTTTTGAATGTAAATATTATTTTGTTTTTGGCTTTAAATTTTAAATTGAGTTTTAATGTTGAGGGTTTTAAGTGATTTGACTAGGCATTTTTCTATATTGGTGTAATCCCTAAACCCTATTAATTTTTTTTTGTGGAGATAATATACCCTATTAAATTAGTGCTCTTGTAATCATGAAAGGCAATACAATTTGAATTAGAATAATTTGATGATTTGAGAGTGATGAGTTTCTCTTTGTTTGGTAGTGATGCCAAATACCCTTAGGAGGTGACGCCTAGGGCTTGCAAGTAGATTTAGAAGGTGGAGCCTAATGTTTGTCTTGTTTATCCTTTTATTCTTCTTTTATCCTTATTTTCCTATTTTATTCTACATCAACTTGGTAGAATAATTTTTGATCCCCTCCACCCAATTCAAATCAGTCCAAATAGAAAAAAAAAAAAAAAAACAAAAAAAAACAAAAGAAAAAACAAAAAAACAAAAAACAAAAAACAAAAAAACTACACCGATTAGCCCAATTTTAAAAAGAAGAAGTGAAATGAGCCCATTAAACCTAGAAGCCACCCCATGCATATCAAGTTCTTTAGCTTTTAGAAACGAGCAAAGTTTCAGTCTTTGTATTTTGTGGCTAAAAATGACTTCCTTTGATAGAGACTTTGAGGAGCAGCTTAAGGAGGATGGGAATTGGGAAAAGTCTCCTTAACTCTTATTCCTCCATTGATAACCTCCTCACTCTTATTGATAAAGTCAAAAATTTGTTAGCAAATGTGGATCTTGCACCATCCAAATCAATGCAAGATGCACTTTAACCCTCAATGAAGGCATTAGTCACTAATGAACTTTTCAGTTGCATCTTGTATTACTGAGACTACGAGGATAACAACACCGAATGCCCCATATGATGATGAACAAATGAAGGAAATATTTCAGCTGATTGTAGCAACATTTGAGAATTTGACTATTTGTCTCATGTGCCCAATTGTTACTATACGAAGGAGGTTTCAATTCTTGACATTGTTGCAAAGGTCCAGTCATGCTTGGTGATATTGGACCTTGACTGTGATGAATTGATTGTTGAGATGTTTCAAATTTTCTTTAAAATAATTAGGTCCATCTATACACTTGTTGTATTTTCGGCCATGGAAACAATTATGTCTTTGGACATATATAAAGAAATTTCCTTGAATCTTCTCAGTCCACTTTTAGCTAGTGAAAGAAAGGAAACTCAAAAAGTTTTACCTGTTTTGTAAAAATTGGATGAGCAAGTAATCACTAAGATTAATGCCTAACAAGACAAAATAATGGCATCTACTCAAAAACTACCCAAAAAGGATGAGGGTAAAGCCTTACACATGAGAGATAATAACGTTGACACACCAAAATTTGGTTATGCAAAGGAGATGCGTTGAGGCACCAAAATTATTTTTGAATGTGAAAATAATTTTGTTTTTGACTTTAAATTTTGAATATGGTTTTAATGTTGAGGGTTTTAAGAGATTTGATTAGGCATTCTCCATATTGGTGTAATACCTAAACCCTATTAAACTAGTACTTTTGTAATCGTGAAAGGTAGTACAATTTGAATAAGAATAATTTGATAATTTGAGAATGATGGCTTTCTCTTTGTTTGGTGGACAATGGTGATGTCTAGGGCTTGCAGGAAAATTTTAGGTAGTGAAGCCTAGTATTTGTCTTGTGTATTCTCTTATTCTTATTTTCCTACTGTGTTCTACATCATATTAATTTCTTACTTATTTGGTAAATTTCTAATTTTTGCAGGCTTCCAATTAAATGACTTAGACTTTTGGATTTGGTTCAAGCTATTGCATTAAAATGTTACATAATTACTGCTTGCAGGATAATTATTAGAGTAAATACTGTTTTAGTTTTGGAAATTTTAAAGATTGAAAAGATACTCTAAAATTGAAAGTAAGACTTCACAAAACTCGTCATATTAGTTTTCCATGACAATTCATCATGAAGCCCTACAAAATCCTAGACATCTTGGTATGCACTTCTTGTTATTTAAATTAATGTTGCTGAAAATTTTATCATTAACTACATTGAAATTCCTTTTGAAAATGTTTTATCTGGTTAATTGCAATTCTTAACAACCACAATCAAAGATAAGTTGGTAAGTCCCACTAATGCGCTATAAAGAGCACAACTATGATGGAAAAGACCATGTTATTATCATGATCCTGATTAATGTGACTATAAGATCAATACTGAAACTAACATAGTACTTATCTAATTTAAAAGAAATCTAGTTACTTGACTGAGTTATGCTACTTATTTTCACTGTAGTAATTAGAGATTCTTATTCAAAGTCAAGTCACTCATGACATCATTTTGCAAGAGTATGTCTTCCTAATCTTATTCTTTCTACTTGTTGGCTCGCTATTGCTAGTCTTGCCCATCAAATATCTTCAGAGCTAGGTTATTCCAACATGATCAATTTCATCATTCCAGTCATGGAATGATAATCAATTGAAACTTAAGTGGTTATCTAGTCTGCCTGTAGTCCTTCATTAAAAAATTGTGTAACTAGCCTTGCTTAGATGGTAAAGTCTCTTATATTTAGGAACATGTAAATGTAATTTATTTTTTCTTTTTTTAAATAAAAGAGAAAACACTTTTGTCCTCTTTTGATGTTACCATTTTCCTATCTATAATGCTTGTTAGAATGGTAGAATTCTGTGTCACCTTTGATGTGATACTAGGGGTTAGATCTCCAATTTGCTAGTTTGTGGTTTTGTATCACTAAATGGTAATTTCAGTTCTTTTTTTTTTTTGTTGGATAGGTAATCAGAAAACTATTATTAATGAGAAAATAAGGAAAAGTACAAGTTGTTCATGATGATGAACAATCAAGAAAAAATAGAACAAACAGCACAACAAAAAGAGTAATCAGGAAACTAAGCTAAGGGAAAGCATAAACTCAAAGAGAGAAGAACAATCAGTAAAACCCCAACAACGAGACCACTCCAAAAGACTACGTTGGCATAAAACGTTTAACTCATCCAACGTCTTCTCATTATCCTCAAAGGAACGACGATTACGTTCCAACCACACAATCCACATTAAGCACCTTGGAACCAAATTCCAAATGTCCGAATTATGTTTCCCAAGCCACTGATGCCAACAAGATAACAAACTCACCACTAAACCTGTCATAACCCAATGAATACCAAAAGCCCGAAGCATAAAAGTCCATAGGGAATGAGTAACAGGACAATGAAGAAGAAGATGGTCTACCGACTCCCCATCACAACAACACATACAACACCATGTAGCTAATGGGCGACCCCTAAGCATTAGATTATCCAAAGTGAGGATCCGACCATGTGCAGCAGTCCACAAAAAGAACGCCACTTGCCTAGGAATCTTTGGTTTCCAAACACCATTCCAAGGAAACAAAGAATTTGAAGCACCCCGAATCACATGGTAATAAGTCCGGATGTCAAACTTACCATCACCTTTTAACTGCCAACAAAAAGTATCGCTCCTATCACCTCGAAGAATACGAGTTTGGATAAGCTGGAATAGGGAATAAGATGCAGCTAGCTCCCAATCTTCAAAAGCTCTATAAAACCTTAAATCCCATACTCTAACAGTTCCCCTTCAGGAATCCACAGAACCTCAGAGATACAAGCATCCTTGACCACTGAACACATATAGAGCTCAGGATAGAGATCTTTTAGAGTATTATCTCCAATCCACCTATCGTGCCAAAAGCAGATACGAATGCCTTCACCCACAACAAAAGACAGATGCTTAGAAAAGCTCTCCCACCCTTCATTAATGCTTTTCCATAGGCCACACCCATGAGTCCTCTTGCACACTTTAGTACACCACCCCCCTTGACCCTCACCATATTTTGTGGAGATAACTCGCTGCCAAAGATGAGTAACTTCATGACCATATCTCCACAACCATTTCCCTACTAAAGCTTGATTAAAAGACACCACACTTCTTATCCCCAAACCACCCATCTCGACGGGTAAACACACCTTTTCCCAAGCCACCAAAGGATATTTGAAACTCCCCTCAGAAGACCGCCAAAGAAAGTTCCTATGAATACTTTCCAATCTAGCAGCCACAGATTTAGGAATAGTAAAAGGAGATAACAAGTACATTGGGAGGCTTGAGAGAGTACTCTTAAGGAGCATGAGCCTACCACCCTTAGATAAATAGAGACACTTCCACTTAGATAGCTTATTCTCCATTTTCTCCAAAATAGGATTCCAAATCGAAGCTGTCTTAAAAGAAGTCTCCAACGGCATCCCCAAATATTTCATAGGCAAATTGCCCACTCTACAATGGAGAATATTAGCCAGTGCATCTAGATTATTCACCTCCCCAACAGGGACAATCTCACTTTTCCCAACATTGACCTTCAAACCCGTAAAAGCCTGAAAACAAGACAGCACCAACCTTATGGACAGAAGTTTTTTTTTTTTGATAAGTAAACAACCTTATGGACAGAAGTTGTTCTCTAGAAGCATCACAAAATAAGATAGTGTCATTAGCAAATAACAGATGGGAGATATGCACACCATCAAAGTTCATAAAGCCCATCTGAAAACCTCGAATAAGATTACATTCCTCTCTCTTCTTAAATAGTCTACTCAAAACCTCCATTGTCAAAAGAAACAGAAGCGGGGATAATGGATCCCCTTGTCTCAATCCACAAGAACTTCCAAAAAAACCTTCAGGAGAGCCATTTACCAGGATTGAAAAGTGGACAGAAGTAACACAAGCCATAATCCACCCCCTCCATTTCAACCCAAAACCCATCCAGCCCAACAAATAAAACAAGGCCTCCCAGTTCACATGGTCATATGCTTTTTCAATGTCAAGCTTGCAAACCACACCCGGTAATCTACTCTTCAACCTGCTATCCAGATATTCATTTGCAATAAGCATTGAATCCAGGATCTACCTTCCACCAACAAATGAATTTTGAGACTCAGAGATAAGATTATCCAGAACCGCCCTCAACCTATTAGCCAACACCTTGGATAGCAACTTGTACACACTACCCACCAAACTGATGGGGCGAAAGTCCTTAATGTTAACAACATTACTCTTCTTGGGAATTAAAGTGAGAAATGAAGCATTCATAGACCTTTCAAACATAGAGTGCCGATGAGAGTAATCAAAGAAATCCATGACATCCTTTTCCACCACACTCCAACATTTGTGAAAAAAAAAGCCATAGTGAAACCATCAGGACCAGGGGTTTTATCACCCTCCATCTCCCTTAATACCTGGAAAACTTCCTCCTTTGAGAACTCCTTCTCTAAGGACAACCTCTCTTCCTCTTCAATGCATGCAAAATCTAACCCATCCATAGTAGGACGCCAAACCTCAGTTTCCTCATACAACCCCTAGTAAAAGAGAACTAATTGTAGCGCACATCAGCCTCATCCTCATAAAGAACACCATCCACCTCTATCCTCTTAATTAGATTAGCATTTCTATGGGAATTTGCTAATCTATGAAAGAAACGAGTATTATTATCTCCCTCCTTCACAAACAAAGCGCGAGACTTTTGTCTCCAGGAAATTTCCTCAAGAAAAGCCAAATGTTCTATGTCCCCTTTGAGCTGAATGCGAAGATACTAATCCTCATTCGATAGACCCACCGACTCCTCTCTCGCATCTAAACCCATAAGTTCAAACAGCAAATTCTTCTTTCTAAAAGCCAAATCACCGAACACCTCCCTGTTCCACTTTTTTAAATCAGCTTTCAAAGCCTTCAACTTTTGTGCCAAAATATAACTTGGAGAGCCCGTAAAACTATAACCAATCCACCATTGTTGAACTCTATCAACAAAACCCTCAGCTTGCAGCCACATGTTTTCAAATTTAAAGGCACTTCAGCCTTGTCGAACAAGACCAGCTTCCAACAAAAGCGGACAGTGATCTGAAATAACAAGGGGAAGCACCCGTTGAGATGTATTCTCAAAATGTTCCTCCCAATCTAGAGAAACCAAAGCCCTGTCAATTCTTGACATAGAGGGGATACCAGAATCCCTAAACCATGTAAAGGAAGCCCCCTCTAAAGGTAAATCAACTAAAGAATTGCTCTTTATAAAGTCGAGAAGGCAAACATAGTTGGGCTGAACGACTCACAACCAAGTCTTCCAACGATAACATCCAACTTTTCAAAAACCCTCTTGTCCCAAACCAGCAAGACCCCTCCCGAAGTCTGGACAACATCCAAAGCAACCTAATCAATGAAAGAACTTCCCCATAGACTTCGAACAAAAGCAGTGTCGATAGAAGCTACTTTCGTTTCTTAAAGACAAACAATGTCACATTTTCACTCTTTTAGAAGTTTCTTACAGACGAGTCTCTTCCAGAGATTGTTAAGTCCCCTTATGTTCCAAGAAAGAAGGCGTAAATTCATTTAAAACTACCAACAACCCCCACAGCATTCGAAGGAGCTCTGCTCCTACTCCTAGAAGAGACACCATCATAATTAACATTCGAAATGAGCCCCTTAAGCTCCCTAAGACCTCGTGACCCTGAGTTTGTAGGTTGCTTAGGCACTCCATCATCGATCACCTTGAGACATTCCTATTCAAGAAGGCGAAACAAAGCCAAACATTGAACTTCATGTTTCACAATAGGAAAACCCACCATATTAGAAAAATCTTTCATCAGCTGGGACACCCAACTTGAATTTGGTTCAGTTACTGCCACCTGAGCCCCTCCTACATCATCCTGAATCAACACCATCTCACCAATAGTATTGGGATCCCACCGAGTCACAGGATTACACTCCAAAAGGCAATTATCTTTCACCTCACTACCACCATCACAGTTATCAGCTCCATTGTTGTCCCACGGTAGGAAAAGAGGCCTAGAATCATTAGGACTAAGACCAACAGAATCCACTGACCTAAAAGCCTCAACATGATCTTCCCCTTCCCCAAACTTAGTACCCATCTTGTTACCCAACTCAGACAAAGGGGAAAAACAATTATGTTTTGCCCACTGATGCCGACAATGTACCGTGACCCATTTTTCAGAGCCGAGACACCATCGCTATATTTGCCGAGTAGAACCCACCTTGCCAGAGTAGGGGACCACCACTACAGCCCTCGATGCACCGAAATCAACCATCGGCGTGCACCCATCGAACTCCAGCTCGTAAACTGGAGCCACCGTCGCACATACCGCTACATCAGGAGTAGCTCCCTCCAAAATGCCAGACGGTGAAACCACCGAGGCACTAAGAACCAGGTCGGCATTGAGTGCAGAGGCATTAAGTACCAAGTCTGGCACCGCTGCACACTCCGGCGACTTGGAATCACCACACCCAACACCACTCGAGCTCTCGCCTAATACCCACGTTGACTAAGCATCTGATTTTACTTGTAAAAAGCTAGGCTTGACCAAATTGCCTTTCTTATGTGACACATGCACCACGGGTTGGGCTTCATCAAGCCCACCTTTTTGTTTTGTGACATCTAGCCCACCACTAAAATCCTTGGGCCAGCTTATCTCTTGAGAACTCAGATAAGTCACAACATGTTTCCCTCCCTCAGGCTTGCACACCCTCAAAGCCAATAAAGCAGGAGTCAAATTAAACTTAAATGCCCGCGTGGGTCTGCTAGATAAAGCTGAAACATTGCCATCTCTAGCTGAACCATTTTCTAAAGAAACTCCATGAATCCCATTCTGCCCCCATTTAGTTCCATTTTTTTCAAAATTCTTGAACTTCTACTGATTACCATAAACAGACATACTCTTCCCACTCCGGCCACCACCAGCAAGCTGACCACCTCCACCACCATTATTAAGTGAAACTTTATCCAGAGATACCGGTTTAGCACCATAGAAAAAAATTCCTAAGCTCTTTCTGAAACAAAGTCCAACCAGCTCTATTAGAGCTTGCTGGAATCATTAAACAACCTCTCCTAGACCCTCCAAAATATACTGTAATAACACAAACAGACCAGCATTGTTAGATCTGCCACAGAACTCTAACAACTTCCCATTTTCCCTGAATCTCTTACAAAGTAAACCATGGCCAGGCACCCAATCTCGTATATCTTCGAGACAAGTAAGAATCCACTCCATGCCCCTACGACCAACCCAAATAGAGTTCTTAACATTCCGACATGTCTCATGTATAGCATACAAATCAGATCGCCCCCCCATCAAAAGAAAAAGAAAAAAGTTTAGCATCAATATGAAAAGACCTCTTGCTGCCCCCAAGGAGAGAGGATAGAGGTTTAGGAGGGATGTTTTGAGAGGTATCGATGGAGGGAGAACTTTGTATGGTTAAAGGTGCAGGAACAAGAGAAGGTTGTTTAGGCAAAGCTTGGTTAGACCCCTGAGGTGGTGTGGGAGGGAAGGGTAAAGGTAGTGGTTGAATAGGGGAATAAGGATATGGGAAAAGCCCAAAATGTGGAGGAAAGCATATGGGGGAGGGGGAAGGAAAATGTGAGGGTGGCAAAAAAGGAAAGAAAGAAGGTAATGGTTGAGGGAGAGGGAGAGGGAGGGGATGGGTGGAGGAGGGGGTGGAGAGGGTGAGGATGGGGTGGGGGAGGGGGATGAGGGGGAGCAAGAGTCATGCTACTATGCTATATTTCAGAATAAAGACTCATAATCATTTAATTCATTTTTAGTTCATTTTAAGCACTGTATCTCAAAAGGTTAAACTAGAGTACTCTATATCTTTCCCTATGATGTCCAACATAGGTCTTGTTTTGAACATACACAGCTACAATGCCCCATTGAGATTTCAAGCAGACATACCATGCTCGTGATCATATATTTTGTATGAGATCCTGACTTGTCCACTGCTTGTGCGGCTTCATTTCAAAGAATTTGGTTATGTACTCTCCTTATAAATACATGCATCATCCGTATCCTAGAAATTTCTTTTCAAAGTCTCAAATTGCAATCTTTGAGGGAGGGTTTGGCATGGTTAGCTTATGAAGGGTTTAACCTTGGGGGAGAGAGAGCTTTAACCACACTATCCAACCAAGGAGGAAAAGGTTATTCCTAACAAGCTTGCAATAACATGAAAAATATAAAAGGTGACACAGAACAATGGCATCATTTTAATGGGGATTAAACAAAGGTTCAGGCATGGACATTTGAAATTGAAAAGAGTTGGAACTCATTGAAAAGAAGGTGACTTCTCTCTTTCCCGAGAGCAATTGCCAAAGTATTGGGTTGTACATGCCATTTCCAATTCCTAAGGCAGTCTGGGAAGATGTCTCTATGAATATTGTTGTGAGTTTTCCAAAGACAAAAAGGATTATAACAAGAGTCTAGATGCTTATCATGTAACTGATTTTTTCCTTTGAGAGATTGTAAAACTTCAATGTATCTTAAAGACTATGTCATTAGGTCAAGAAATATAAGTTCTGTTGGGAAATTTAGATCCCGATTGATAGAATTAACAAGTTTTAAACCCAAGTTGTTAATTAGATTTATTATAAATCAAACTTGTTAAAACAAACAAACATCAATATCATGTCAAAATCATGCAGCGGAAAAATTAAAGAAGACAAGGTATGATGACCCAGGAAAACCAGTGAAACCAACCAGTTTCATAGTAAAAAACCTGGGGGGAAACCTTCCCGAAAAGCAATCCACTATAGTAAAGAGAAGTTTCAGATCTAGTACAAAACCTTTGTCCCTAGACTCTACAATCCCCGTAGATGAACTCACAGCAGAAACCTTCTACCGCTTCAGAACCTCTGAACTCTTCAATATATGAACGCCACCCATTGATGATGCACGAATCCCAGTACGTGACTAACCAATTGCGCGGATCCCAGTACGCGACTTAAATCACCAACTAGAAGAAGATGTTGGCTGCAAAATTCTTCACTTTATCAACAATGAAGATCAAGAAGCACTTGGTTACAAAACCCTAAGGCGCAAAGACGCAGTAGCTTCTTTCAGAGAGAATAAGGTATTGGTCACCTTTTGCATATGTTTTCCTTGTATTCTCTTATGTGACGACCTCTAAAATAAACCTTATATAGGTCTAGGGTAGTGAGAAAAGAAACCCTACTCAAATACAAAAGCCTGGCCCAAAAACAGAAATCTAAATTCCCGTAACCTCGACAGATAGCAGCTATCGAGAAGGTGTCGAGAAGGTGTCGAGGGGACAGAAGCTTTCTCGATCGATCGACCAGCTATCGAGAAGCTATCGAGATTGCGATAAGCATCAGTTGAAGATCTCGACAGATAGCCAGGTGTCGAGGAGCTATCGAGCAGGTGTCGAGACTTAATGAAACTGCACTTCAGCTTGCTTTTTCTTGGACAGACTTGATGACTTCAACACTTGATCTTGAAACCTTGTTTCTTGAAGTATTAAAAACACCTAGAACTACCCAATTATAAGTAGAGTGCGTTTTGTCATAAGGATTAGCTAATTTACATAAATAAGTGACATATGTTCTTGACAAGTGAAAACACATATGTCCTAACAAGTTCAAAATCCATTGGGCACAACCTTTAGTTGATGTTCGCATTTAACCTCAACATAGTTCAGCTTGTCATCTTCAAATTGATCAAGCATAGGTTGCTAATCAAAGTTTAAGTGATTTTCTGAGAGTTATCCTTCTAACTCAAGTTGAATTGCTTACAATCGGTTTGCTAGCCAAACTACCAATTATAGTCCATTTAAAGTTGTGTATAGTCAAAATCCTATTACCCTTCGAAACGAAAATCCTATTAATGCTATTGACACGAAATTACTGCTTACTACTAATCATTATAGTGGAGATAATGAAGAAAGATTTAAGTATATAAAATTGCTACTCATAATTTTAGTGGAAACATTGAGGACAGAGTGAAATATATAAAGAAGTTGCATGAAAATGTTCAAGACTGATTTCTCAAACAAATTCAAAAATACCAAAAAAGTATGCCAACAAACATAGAAAGCCAGAAACTTTTAAGGAAGGTGATTTGGTGTGGATTCATCTTTAGAAGAATGCTTTCTAGTTGGATATCTTGGGAACTTTTTCCTAGAGTTGATAGTCCTTTCAAAGTACTTCAACGTTTTAGCAAAAATATATACAAATCATATAAAGTCTAGTGAATAGGTCTTGTTAGCTGTTTTTAAAATATTTGGTCAAACCTTTACTTTGTATATTTTTCCTTGAAATGTAAGTTATTTCTTATGCATGGAGTGTTTTTCCAAGTAAATCCTGTTTAAGTCCTAGATCATGTATGAAATTAAAAGAGAGTATTACTTTCAATTGAAAATTGGCCTTTGGCTTTTCTTATATCTCTTTGCAGCAAGCCTTCTACCTAAGAAAATTTTTGTAGACAACTTATCTGAAAATGCCTAACAACACAGGATAAACAAAGTCCTTCCTGCTCATTACTTACCAAAAAAATATCACCACTTATAAAATTTCTCTATATGAACAATCAATACCCAAAACTATTGTTTCAGTAAACATTCAAAAAAATATCCAAAATTTTCATAAGATTTAATGAATGAAGTGGAAACTTTAAGATTGTGAACAAAATCAAGGACGAAGCCAGGACTTAAAGTTAGGAAAGTGGGTCTGTCGTTGGCTATATGTGGCGGCTTCAACCTCTAGCTCTACTACTACTTAGCCGTATGAGGGATTTTTTTTTTTTTTGGTGTGTGTGACTTTGATCTTGCTACTGGGTAAGGACAAATAATTTTATTTAAATTTTTTTAAAGGGCTAGGTTTTTTGTGTTGGGTAAAATTGGTTAATTGGAATTATTTTGTTTTTTAACTATTGGTAATTTTTGTTATTGTGTTAATTTTTTGGGCTTGTATATATTATTTTAGATTTTAGATCTACTGACTTTTTTATGATTTTTATGAGGAGTAATGCTAGAGCTACAAACTTGTTTACAAATTTCTGATGTAGTGAGTGATTATTGATAAGTCAAACAGGGGTATACGCGGTGGGCTAAGTGCGAACCAATATGAATTTTTTACCTCAACAGTTTGTAAAAATGTTGTAGAGAAGTTTGTGGTAATAGCATTACTCTTAAAAGAATTAATAATATTATTAAAGGAGGAAAAAGTGCAATTTTATAGAACAAAATTGCTAAAATTAGTACCCCGAGTATATACTAATATTTTTTAAAAACATTGGGGGGGGGGGGGGGGATTGCCCCCACGTCAAAAGCTTGCCTCTGTCGCTGAACCAAATCTTCTAATTTTCTATTCCATATAATTTTTTATACTCTCTTCCTTTTTTTTCCCCCTAAAATCAAAATGTATTGATCTCTTCTCACATTTCTTGCTATTTTCTAAATGTGTTATTTTTTCCTTCTTTATGGGTATTAAGCAATGGAAATTCTAAAGTGGAGTTTAAAGTTAATTCTATTTCCCCCTATTTGAATGAACAATACTAACAAACTATTTTTTTTTTTTTTTTTTTGAGAACCTAACAAACTAAAGTTTCTTACTCCCTAATGTTGCACGTTTCATAATAGGTAATGCACACATTAGAGAGTGATGGAGCTCCAATTTACAAAATAATGGAGCACCCCTGTATGATTTCGTATAAGACGACTTGAAATTTACGTGGCACAAAAAATTTGAATTGATTTCAAGCAAAAAATAATTATTTTATTTTATCATTAAACCCTAAAAGACTCTCAAAAATAATAATTAAAGAATAAATAAAATTAAAATGAAATTAGAAAAATAGAGATACTTTCATTAGGACATCCTTTCAAGTATGATGTTTAGGCATATCTAATGCTATTTTTATAGGCATTTAAAATTGTAGGTAACTTTTTTTTTCTTTTTGAGAGGAAAATTTGTGGGTTGCCTATATACCAGTAACCCAACTTTTAGTGACTTTGGATTTCAGTAAATGTTTTAGGTAATAAATGCAAGTCTTCCTTTATCATCTTTTAAAAAAATAAAAAATAAAAAATTATCTTTTTTTTTTTTTTCCAAATATGAAATTTAATAATCTAGATAATTATTAATAGGAATTTGTTATGGTCATGTTTGTATATAGAACAATTTATTCTATCATTTAAAGAAAATATAATGTGGCAAGATTCTAATGAAGGATTTTAAGGTAGAATAGAATTTAAAATCAATTAAAAATATAAATTAAAATAATGACATTAAAATTGGACGGACTCAAAAACTTATTGATAAAATTTTATGAGGTCAACCAAAAGTTAAATTCCTCTAAAATGCACATCAAAATATGGTATTTTTTCCTCTTGGTTATTTTCTATTTATAGTGTAAATATGAAATTTGAAAATTATGATTGTTATTAACAGGCAATTATTATGATTTTGTTTGTGTATGGAACTATATTCTAGCATTAGATATTTATTATAATTATATTTGTATTGGAACTAAATATTCTATCATTTAAAAAGAATGACAAAGTTTTATGCTTCAACTTCTTCCAAGACACTAACATGTATTATTGTTTACACATGACTCACTTAACCACACTAAACCCAACCAATACTTGTCATGTGCATTGCACACATGCATGTTAGCTTCTTAGAAGAAGTTGAAGCCTAAAGGTTCAACTAAATTTGCAGCCAAACTTTGTCCTAAAGAGAATATGATTACAAAATATAATTTAAATTTAGTTAAAAATATATATTAAAATAATAACATATAAAATTGTATGGCCTAAAAAACTTATGGCACAATATTACAATTATGGTAATTATTAATAAGCATGGCACACAATCCTTTTGTTTTTATGTATGGTCAAATTGGTCATCTAGCTAACTAATGTCCATAGAAAAGGGTAGATGTGTATGTGACTTCGGGACGAAAATAATGGTAGAGTTTGTTGATAATGTCAGTTAACCCATATATAATGATACTGGGGTTATGCAAAGTTGGGAGATTGAATTCAAGAAGGTGAGTGATCCATCGAATACTTGTCATTCCAAAAAATGACTCAAACAAGGGTTGACCTGGTCACAGCATCTTCAAGTGCACATGCAAGTCCAATGTTAGGGTATATTCCATTAACATTGATGGAAAATTTTTTGAGAACATCGTTTCACAAAAATGGTGGACAAGATTAAGTTGAAGATTGAACCCCATGTAAAGCCTTAACGAATAGCATGGTTTAAGAAAGGTAAAGAGGTAAAGGTAACTAAAAGATATCTTGTTTCTTTTGAAGTGGGAAATAATTGTAAAGATGAAATTTGGTGTGATATTGTTTCCATGGATGTTAGTCATTACCTCCTTTGGGGTAGCCTTGGCAATATGATGGGCATGCTATCCATGATGGCCATAGAAATACATATACCTTTAAAATTAGAAAATTTGAATTTGTCCTTTTGCCAATTAAGAAGGAAAGAGCTCCTAAAACTTTCAAAGAGGAGGGTAGTAATTTTCTTATTTTTTCCAATTGTAATATAAGATAAAAGTACTAGAGTGGTGTACATGTTGGTGGCTAAAGAAATAAAGGAAGCTTCTTAGTGTACTCTATAGCCTACCTAACAAAGTGCACTATCTAATAAATCTAAAGGAGCATGAAGAATTGAATAAGCAAGTTACGGCCCCCGTGGAGATTTTGAAGAAGGGATATATTAGAGAAAACATGACTCCTTGTGTAGTACCGACCTTACTCATGCCAAAGGAGGATGGCACTTGATAGATGTGTGTTAATAGCCACACCATGAACCAAATTATTATCAAACTATCTAGTCATATTCCAAGAATTGATGACTAAAAACATATTGAAGAGCAAGAGAATGCCTAAAGAATGTTAGACTGAAGCTATTGATTATACAATCTATTTATCCAATTGTTTCTCAACTTCGTGTGTGTGGGAGCATAGCATATCCACATGTACTAGATTAGGAGAGGTCCAAGGTAGATAACAAGAGCAAAAATTATGTCTTCATTGGCTATGATCCATGCTCTAAAGGGTATAAGCTTAAAAATCTGAGCACTGGAAAATTAACTGTCAGTCGAGATGTGGAATTCCATGAAGAAGGTATGAGAAATGGGAGCCCCCAAGAAGAAGAGAAGCATGATTTCTTTCCTTTACTTGAGGAGGAAGACCATTGAATAAAGTTCAAGAAGAGCCTGAAGCTCCACCTCCATCACCAAAATCTCCCATTTATGAAAGTCCATCCTCGTAATCATCACTAGAAAGAAGTGACAAAGAAGAATGAGAAGTCTACATGATCTCTATGATTCAACAGAGAATATAGATTATCTAACGCTCTTTTATCTGTTTGTTGATTGTGAACCTACAAGAATTAAAGAAGATATGCAAGATAAGAAATGGATAAATTCTATGGATGAAGAGATCAAGGTAATAAAGAAGAATGATACATGAGAGCTAGCAACTCTTCCACGTGGAAAGAACGCAATTGGTGTAAAATGGATGTAAAAGATGAAGAATAATGCAAAACTGAGAGGTGGAGAGATACAAAGCAAGACTGGTGGTGAAAGGCTATAGCCAAGAAGGTATTGATTATCATTCTATTTCCCCTTCTACTGGCATTTCTTTCCCTTGGAGAATGGTGTGGCAATTGAAGGTTCCTCCTCGGGTAGCTTTTTTCTCTTAGACTGCGGCCTTAGGCAAGATTCTAACTATAGATAATCTTCGGAAGAGGCATTTTGTTGTCCTTGAGTGGTGTTTTATGTGCAAAAGGTGTGGGGAATCTGTAGATCGTCTCCTCCTTCATTGTCCTATAGCTTATGAGATGTGGAGTATGATCTTTTGCTTGTTTGGTATTTGTTGGGTGATGCCTCAAAGGGTAGTGGATTTGTTGGATTGCTGGACATGCAATTTCAGTCGCCATCCTAATATAGTTATTTGGAGGTTTGTGCCGCATTGCTTGATGTGGTGTATTTGGCGGGAACGGAATTTAGAAGTTTTGAGGGTCGCGAACGGTCCATTATTGAGTTTAAGTCTTTCTTCTTTTTTACTCCTCTCGAATGGTGTCTTGTTTTACCATCTTTGTCTTGTATTTCCCTTCTTGTGTTGCTAGATCATTGTAATTTGGTTTCTTGAGGTTTTTGCCTTTTTGTACATTTCCTATGTACTGGGCTGTGCTTTTTTAATAATATTTTTATGTTACTTATTGTTGAGGTTCAAAATTACCCACAGTTTAAGGCCCAAAGAAAATAGCATGTTGGGCCAATTTCATGGAAATGAAGTTAGAGGAAATAAGGGGCTGGATTCACGTGATGAAGAAAAGAGAAAAAGAAAGAAGAAAAGGGTGGGAGGCCCAAAGGATTGGGATCCAACGATCCATGGAAGAACAAAATTTAAAATACATGAAGCAAAAGAAAGGCCCAACTGGCCAGGATCAACAGACCAAAAGGAGCCCAATAAAGAAGAGCTGGGCCAGGATCCTAGAAGTCACCAGAATCCGGGGATCTCTGGAACGAACAACACAGTATAAGTAAAATTGAAGCAGGATAAAAGACAAAGAGCATGCGGGTCTCATGCGCCCAGACAGACAGTGGAATCAGAAAAGTACAGAAGTAGAAAATGCATGAACGAAGGAGCTGTGCCCCAAGGTCCCCAAATGAGAAAACCATAAAAGAGGTAACTGGAAGGGAGCTTTCAACCCAGCAGTAAAAGATTCCAACTATTCAAGAAAATGACAAGAATGGAGTGCAACCAAAAGCTGGAAGGGTGAAAGAGAGGACTGAAGATCAACGGCCTTAGGGGAGCTTGAAATGGAAAATCAGCTATGGGGCTTTCAGCTTGGTCGCACCAAAAGGAAGAAGTTATGAGAAAAAAGGAAACGACCAGCCCCTGAGAAAACTGACACAACACAAACTCTGAGGGGCAAAAGGGAGAAATCACTAGTACCCCCGGAACCCTAGAGCTGCACTATAAAAGAAGGAGGAAGTCCTTGCTAAAGGGCATTCGGAGATAGAGGGACTCATTGATTTTTATTTAGACACTCATCGCCATTTTTGGGATTTCTAGAAAAGACACAGTCATAAAAGGACTCTGTAAAATTTAAGGGAAACAGAGGAACTGCTTTCGGTATCCTCTGGACAGCCACTATAGCACGTACTCGGATTCAAAAAAAGTCAAACTTTGCAAGTCTTTGAAGCTTGAGTAGCTATCAAAGTCTGTAATTTTTGAACTTAGTTGAACCTTGTATCACGTCTTAGTGAGCATTGTAATCATAACTAAAGAAAATTTATAAAATGTCTCTCATTGATTTAAGGATCCCTAACCCCTTTTTCTTTTACCATATTTTATCTGTTGTGCATTTCCTTGCTGTTTGAACTGTCATTCAATATGAATATTTGTGTTTGTTAGTTTATTTGTGTTGTAAGAAGCCTTCTTTGTGCACCACTTAGTTCTTAAACAGCCTGTTAGCTGCGATGAACTAAGCTCAGTCCACCAAGAACAATTATTTGGCCCAGGATCTTTGGGCCACTGTGCTGAGAAAAAAAAGGCACTCTCACACTTATCAAAAAAAATATATATATATATATATTAACATGTGTAACTAACTAACTCACTCAATCATCTCTTGGGACTAAATACTAATTGAAGGGACGGATCTATAAGAAGTATTAGGATATTAGAACAAATATGAGATTCCTAATAGGAGATCCTCAAGAAATTTTAGATGTCAAATTACAAACTAGTTAGTACTCTATCGAATGTGGAGTGAAGTTGTCAAAGCATGACGATAGAGAGAGGGTAAATCAAACATTCTTCAAGAGTTTGGTTGGAAGTCTAAGGTACCTAATATGCACATGACCGAACATTCTCTTTGGCGTTGGACTTCTTAGTTGCAACATAGAAGTACCAAGTATGACTCATTTGATAACGGCCAAGAGAATTCTTCGCCATATGAAAGGCACACTAGATTTTGGACTATTGTATTTGCCCTCTAAAGAGTTTAAACTGTTGGCTATAGCAATAGTGATTGGGCTGGGGACACTGATGATAGAAAGAGTGATAGTGGGTTTGTATTCTATATGAGTGATATTGCATTTGCATGGACATCCAATAATTGTTAACCTTTAGTATAAAAGGTCACACTCAACTAATTTGAAGTTAAGATTTTTTTTTGGATAACAGTAAATGGGGTACCACTGTACATATCACTTGTGTTAAGAGACTAGATGTTTGAAGTAGTTTTATTTGTTTTTTGATTCATAAGTTTAATTAATTCAAATTGTTTTTAAAGTACCTGCTTTAGATATATATCTCGATTTAACAGTTCTGGAATTGCGATTGAAAAATATATAAATTAAAGGATGTGACCACGTACTATATATGATTAATAAATCAAACTATACAAAGATAGAAGTGGTAAGTTTAATTATTAATTTCAGAATGTTTGATATATTCATGTTTTCTTGTAATACCAAAAATAAATAAGTTTGGTGAGATTTCCAGTTGTAAACCAACTAGCATTACTTGAGACTATCAATTACTTGAAGAGTCATACACGCATCAAGGAGATAATCAATTACTTGAGGAGTTCTACTGTTAGATATTCGCATTAGCACCCCCAAAATAACAAACAAAAAAACAAAAAAAAAAAAAAGAAAAAGAAAAAGAAAAGAAGAATGAAATTTGATTTTTATTCATCTTAATTAGCCCTAACATGTTAAACGTTTTTTTTTTTTTTTTTTTGATGAGTTTACTTCATGGTGATTGGTAAATACCAAATTATATACTGATGCAATTTTGACCCAAAAAAACACATAATTTAAAATCTTGCTTTATTTTATTTACTTATATATATATATATATATATATAGAGAGAGAGAGAGAGAGAGAGAGAGAGAGAGAGAGAACCAAGACAAGATCTAGTTATATATCGACGAAACCTGTGAAGTGCTAATCTTGAGTTGCCCAGGAAGACTAGGAACTAGAACAATCCAACCTAGAAAAATTCAAAATTCAAAATTAAAAACAAAAAAATAAAAAAGAAAACACTGGGAGAAAATTAATATTATGACTTATGATATCACTCTTCTCAAGTTGGTGCAAGAATCTGGATTGCAAAATCATAGGAAGCTTACAGAAGTCTTATTGCAAGCAAGATTGACTTGAAAACATTTTTAGACCTTAAGGCTTAAACCAAAGTGTATTCAAAAGCACCATTCTTAATAAAGAAATGTTGCGGAAAATATGTAATACTGGCAATCACGCAAAGATAAACAAAACCTATTGCAGAATTGTGAATCAATTTATCAATAGTATGACTTGCCATCAGTCTCAACCCTACGCTCAACCTTTTCCAACATCCTCTACTTCATTTTCCATTGTAACAAATTGACCCTTTATTCATCCATAAAAATGACTAAGCGTCCAAAATCTACCGTATACACAAGCAGACTCTCTTAGAATCAGCTGGTGGAAACAAATTGGTCTTACAGAAAGTTAATTACAACTCTGAGCTAGGATTTGTATTTACTTAAACATGGCCTTCTTTCTTTTGTATTTGAGAAAAGAGAATCCATTTATTGCTTCTTGATCTTCACTACGCTTCAAATTCATTTAGGAAAAGGTAGCCTGCAAGACATAGAACGATGCACTAAGGCAAACAGTTTCTCTATAGTAGCAGCATGTAGTCAATGATGCTAATTGAGTTGCTACATAAACAGAAGAATTGCTCATTGACGAGTTGAAAGTGACATCAACCTATTGTTGCAACCATTAATTTCACCAACAAATTTATCTTTCAGTACCATATAAGCCCATATAGAACTGTAAATTAGAATATAGTACATATTGTAATGCTAAATCCAGAGAAATAACTAAACCTAAGGACAAACTTATCAGTTTGGTAAAGTTCCTCTATCGAAACTACAACTATATGCTATATGGCCCCTAAATATTGAGGTTTGATGCAAATATCCTTTGATTGAATCCTGAATATTATTTCATACTTCATCCATAAAACTAAAAAATTTTAAGAATTTCACAAACTTACCCCAACTTGAGAGATATGTCTGAACAGTCGTTGTCTTGAGGATCAGATGAGCTGCAAATATTGGTGATTGACTCAGATGACTGACCTTGTTCAAGTACATGTGTTTGAGTGCTAAATAGATTCTCCATCTGTGGAAGAGAAATTTTTTATAACTGAGATAGGAAGAGAGGAGGAAGAACTTTTTCTATAAAAAAAAAGACCTATTACCTGTTTTAGTCGTTGGTTTTCTTCCATCAGTTGGGCTCCCTGCGTTAAAAGAATAAGATGACCAGAGAGCCATTACTAAGAATTCTTAGCCTTAAATACAAAATGTAATTTAATTAATATGGTATGTTTACCTAACTTCTTATATAAGAAATCGATGCATTATGAATTGGTATAGGTCAGGTGATAGGATAAACAATATAACATTCAAGTCTGAATTTATGTTGACAATGGTTTCAACTAAATATTCAATGGTGGTTGTTACTTCTTGTTAGCCATGTGAACTTTTCCTTTCTCTACCAATTGAGCTAGCCAGTGCACACAAAGACCACTATTTTTATGAACTTGCACCAACTTGCATTAACATTATGACAAAGTTTTACAGCTGACATTTGCTAAAGATGGATTTAGAGTTTAAGCATATAATATTATAGTAATCCTAATTGTACACAGTACTAACTATATTACTGCAATCCTAGGGTTAACACAGAGTTAGTCTACTACATATTCTCTTAAATAAGTACACTATTATACACAAAATTCAATAATAACTATGTAGTTGTTTAAAACATTCTACTGTTCACGTAGGACTCTAAGACAAAACCACATTAATTCCTTGTGTCCTTTCAACTTCTCTTAGTTTCTTTCCACCTAATATTTCAAGATTTTACCATGATATCATTATGGAGCAGATCATCACTAAAGTACGAAACTGTTATACATTGAAACCATATGAACTTTAGCTCAAGGGCACTGATCTGTTCCGGAAATGTCTTGCAAACATTATAATAATTGTACGAAATGTCCTGCAAAGACAGGGACGAACGCAGGATTTTAAGTTGGGGGGGGTCGGAGATAAGCGAAAAAAAAAATTTCAAATACACATCCATATAGTATTAATAAACTAACAACCAAAACAAATACCCAAAAATTATTGTTTCTTAATATATTAAGATACAATCAAGCATTGTTTGTGAAAAAATTTGAAGTTGTTGGCAATTCCACGTTGACTTCGGAAGAATTTGAAGTTGAACCTTTTCTTTTGAAAAAATCAAGCATTGTAGTTGATTTTTTCATGATCTACAAATAAAATAAGAATCACCATTATTTTTTTAAATTTGTGTGACAATTTTCTATAAATTATAATATATGATTTATTTTTTTCTTTTTGTCTTTAGTCTGTCTTTATTTATGTCTTTATGTTTGTTTGCCTTTATTTAGGTCTTTGTGTTGTCTAATGTCTCCCTCTTTCTAACACTAACCCAATGAATCCCACTGCCCACTGCCCACTGCCGACACCAATTGGCCTTACAAAAAAAAAAAGAAGGTAAAGTTGTCTTTAACTTTACCTTTTGTTTTGTCCGTTGCCCAACCCCCAACTTCACTTGTCTGGTTGTCCCTATTATGCCCAACTACCAGTCAACAAAGGAAAAATTAATCCCTACAACTACAAACTCTACTCTCTCTCTCTCTCTATCTCTCTTATCTATATAGAGTCACAAACACAGTTACACAGAGTCACAGCCAAAAAGCCAAAAACAAAAACAAAAAAACACCACAGTCAATCACCAACATTACATCAGTTCAGTTCATCAGTAAAAACACAAACAAGCACAATTTCTGTGAATCTCAGATTCTCAGATCATATCACAAAGACACAAACATTTTATATTTATTAAATTTTGAAGGCAACTGTAAAAATAAATACCTGTGAGCGGCGGCGGCAAGTGGCAGTCAGGCAGTGGGTCTTGACTCTTGAGCAACCGGCGGCAGCAAGTGGGTCTCGCCGGCGTGACTAGTAGCAGGATCAACAGCGTCTCGCTCTCGCTCTTGACAAGATGGGTCTCGGCGTCTCGCTCTCGCAATCGTCACAGCGACAAGGCGTCGCGTCGGCGGCGGCGGCGGCGTCACGGGATCGGGGTGGGGTGGGTCTCTCTCACTCTCTGTCACTCTCGCCTCTCTATTTCTGATCTCTCTGGCTCTGGCTCTCAGTCTCAGCTCTCAAGTTCTCTTCCCTTTCTTTTCTTTTTTGTTCTTTTTTTTCCTTTGTTTTTTTGCTTCTCCGTTTGGCCATTTGGGTTGGTTTTGACTGAGTTTGTTTTTTTTTTTTTTTTTTTTTTTTTTTTACATGGATCATGGGCTGCCAGAATCTTATGGGCTCTCAACTCTCAAGTTTACTTTCTTTTCTTTTTGTTGAGAAGAATCTTATGCCCACTGAGTTTGTTTTCCTGCGTTTTTTTTCTTCTCCGTTTGGGTTGGTTTTGGACTGAGTTTGTTTGTTTGTTTGTTTTTTTTTTTTTTTTTTTTACATGGGTAATGGGCTGGCCGGAATCTGGGCAGTCAGGCAGGGTTCATATTTATTTTTGGGAGGGGGCCCGAGCTAAAACTAAGGGGGGGCCCAATTTTTTTTTAAGAAAATTTAAGCTGTTAAAATTTTTTTTTTTGGGCCCAGGGGGGGCCCGGGCCCCCTTGGCCCCCCTTCTGGGTCCGTCCAGCAAAGATTAAAGTTTAGAACATGACCTTTTGCTGTAGGGCAGTGATCTCTTCCAGAAATCTTTCACCCTGCAAGACAAAAGTTTCTTATATTAAGATAAAGTACATAAATTTCAACACTCCATTATAATGCCGGCAAACAGAGATAAAAAAGAGAGACAAGCCTTTGTTTCTATAACACGGCTCAGGCCTACTTCAAGCTCTTTCTCTAGTTTCTGTAATTCTTCTATATCCATTCCAGGGAGCTCTTCTCCCCTAATCTTCCTGTTTTAGGTGTGAACATTTCTCAACATTAATTTATTGTGGTATGTATATGTCTTTACAGTAACAAGATGATAGTGATGTAGCTATAATACCTCAGTTCATGTGTCTTCTCCTCAATTTCCTTGCTCAACATGGCGTAGGAGGTACCGTTCTCAAGCTAATTTAAACAACATGCCGTTCATGAAGATTTTTGAAATGTGATGTGTTACCGAGCACTTTTAATATAACAATGGTTCTAAAATATGTAAGCATTTCCTGCCTTAAATAAGAAATTTTGGGGCTGCCGTAAATGTCAGAGTCATCATTCTGGGAGTGCAACAAGTAGTCTTCAAAGTTGTTAAAAAAAAAAATACCTAGCCTTTCTTATGGTGGTAGGATTTTCAACAAAACGCAAATTTCAAAGTTTTCATGAAAATTTCATGAGAAAGTGGATAAAGAAATAATCCAAAGTCATGTTTCCTTCTGACTTTCAATTTAGAATTCAGAACACGATCCCATTTGTTTTGGATGTCTCCTAAGGTTTGTAGGATTTGAATTTGTAAATTTTCTAATTTTGATATTTTTGGTGATTTTTCATATTTCTAGCCTCATTTTTTTGCTTAACTCGAATTAGGGTGTTTTATGGTCTACTAGCCTCCCTGTGATTTCTTTTCCTATTTATATGCATAGTAGCCTCCAAGTTATTTCAGAATTTCATTAATATAAATTTTAAAATGTTTTTTCTCCATTCCTTTTGGTGGACTTCAATTTTCCTTGGGAATTAAAGGAACCTCTTATGGATTCAAGAGTTATTATCTCAAAGTAGACATAATCTGTTTCTTATGACTTTCCACCTCACTTATTTACCAACTAAAAAACTTTAAAACATACTTGTAGCTCAAGAGATAGTTGGTCCATTTTGCCAAGATTCTCTGGATGTAGATTATGCCTTTCAATTACCTGCTGCATACTTCAAACAACATAAGGATAGCACATTCAATTCTTTTATCTCTCTCTCATTTTAATTAAATGAAAGTGCGGATGAACTTATAAACTACTAGTATGTATTTCTGACTCATATCTAAGGAAATAAAACTTGAGCTGGTGACTAAAGAACTAATTATTATCTCATGTTGGCATATCTGCCATTGTTTGCACGCCAATTGTGTTTTCCCAATTAAAATGTGAAGCACAAGTCATATTTATATTGATTGACACAAACTATGTGCAAACTTCTAATTTGGTCAAACTATAAAAGGCGAGCATCTATACGAACTCCTAAATTATTTATATTGATTGACAAGCATCTATACGAACTCCTAAATTATTTATATTGATTGACACAAGGGGTACATTATGATGCAAGAAGCATTAAAATTATCTAGGATTTTATTTTTGAATGTTCTTTTTTATTTTTTATTTTTACTTTAAATTTTAAAATGAGCTTTATTGTTGAGGGTTTTAGGTGATTTGACTAGGCATTTTTCTATATTGGTGTAATCCCTAGACCATATTAAACTAGTGCTCTTGTAATTGAGAAAGGCAATACAATTTGAATTAGAATAATTTGATGATTTGAGAATGATGACTTCCTCTTTGTTTGGTAGTGATGCCAAATACCCTTAGGTGGTGACGCCTAGGGCTTGCAAGCAGATTTTAGGAGGTGGAGCGTAAAATTTTTCTTGTTTATCCTTTTATTCTTATTTTCCTATTTTATTCTACATCAACTTGGTATCAGAACATCTGATCTCCTCCACTCAATTCAAATCAGTACAAAAAGAAAAAGAAAAACTCCACCCATTAGCCCAATTTTCGAAAGAAGAAGAAGTGAGATTAGCCCATTAAACCTAGAAGCGATCAAGTTCTTTAGCTATTAGCAACAAGTTTCAGTCTTTGTATTTTGTGGCTAAAAATGACTTCCTTTGATAGAGACTTTGAGGAGCAGCTTAAGGAGGATGTGAAAATCCTCCTTAACTCTTATTCCTCCATTGATAACCTCCTCACTCTTATTGATAAAGTCAAAAATTTGTTAGCAAATGTGGATCAAGCACAATCCAAATCAATGCAAGATGCACTTTTACCCTCAAAGAAGGCATTGGTCACTAATGAACTTTTCAGTTGCATCTTGCATTACTGAGATTATGAGGATAACAACACCGGATGCCCCATATGATGATGAGCAAATGAAGGAAATATTTCAGCTGATTGTAGCGACATTTGAAAATTTGTCTATTTGTCTCATGTGCCCAATTGTTACAATACGAAGGAGGTTTCAATTCTTGACACTGTAGCAAAGGTCCGGTCATGCTTGGTGATGCTGGACCTTGAGTGTGATGCATTGATTGTTGTGACTTTGGTCACTAATATACCCTTTTTGTTTTTATGTATGGACAAATTGGTCATCTAGCTAAGCAATGTCCAAAGAAAAGGGTAGATGTGTATGTGACTTCTGGACGAAGATAAAGGCAAAGAGTTTGTTGATGATGTTGTTCAACCTATATTTAATAATAATTGGGTTTTGCAAAGTTGGGAGATTGAATTGAAGAAGGTGATTGCTTAGTGATCCATCGAATACTTGTAATTCCTAAAATTTACTCAAACGAGGGTGGATTTGGTCATAGCATCTTCAAGTGCACATGCAAGTCCAATGTTAAGGTATATTCCATTAACATTGATAGAAAGTTTTGAGAACATTGTTTCACAAGAAATGGTGGACAAGATTAAGTTGAAGATTAAAGCCTTAACAAATAGCATGGTTTAAGAAAGGTAAAGAGGTAAAGGTAACTAAAGATAACTAAAATTAGAAAGTTTGAATTTGTCCTTTTGCCAATTAAGAAGGAAAGAGCTCCTAAATCTTTCAAAGAAGATCGCAGTTATTTTCTTATTTTTTCCAATTGTAATATAAGATAAAATTACTAGAGTGGTGTACATGTTGGTGGCTAAAGAAAAAAAGGAAGCTTGTTAGTGTACTCTATAGCCAACCTAACAAAGTGCACTATCGAAAGGAGGATGAAGAATTGAATGGGCAAGTTATGGTCCTCATGGAGATTTTGAAGAAGGGATATATTAGAGAAAACATGACTCCTTGTGTAGTACTAACCTTACTCATGCCAAAGGAGGATGTCACTTGATAGATCTGCATTAATAGCTGCACCATGAACCAAATTATTATCAAATTATCTGGTCATATTCCAAGAATTGATGACTAAAGACATATTGAAGAGCAAGAGAATGCCTAAAGAACTTTAGAATGGAGCTATTGATTATGCAATCTATTTGTCTAATTGTTTCCCACCTTCTTGTGTTTGGGAGCATAGCATATCCACATGTACTAGATCAAGAGAGGTCCAAGCTAGATAACGAGAGCAAAAACTATGTCTTCATTCGCTATGATCCAAGCTCTAAAGGCTATAAGCTTAAAAATCCAAGCACTGGAAAATTAATTGTCAGTCGAGATGTGGAATACAACGAAGAAGGTATGTGAAATTGGAGCACCCAAGAAGAAGAGAAGTATCATTTCTATCCATTACTTGAAGATGAAGAGTATCTGAATAAAGTTCAATAAGAGCCGATGCTCGACCTCCATCACCAAAATCTCCCATTTATGAAAGTCCATCCTCGTAATCATCACTAAAAGCAAGTGACCAAGAAGAATGAGAAGTCTACAGGATCTCTATGATTCAACGGAGAATATAGATGATCTAACACTCTTTCATCTGTTTGCTGATTGTGAACCTACAAGAATTAAAGAAGTTGTGCAAGATAAGAAATGGATGAAGAGATCAAGGTAATAAAGAAGAGTGATAAATGGAGGTATCTTGATTGTTTGTTTGTATATAAATGATTTGATTTTTATAAGAAACAATCCAAGTAAGTTTGAGGACTTCAAGAAAGCAACGACTAAGGAGTTCGAAATGACAGATATTTGGCTTATGAAGCAAATGGAAGATGTGATATTCATTTTCCAAGAAGGATGTGCTAAGGAGATGTTAGAAACCCGTTGGTTCCTAAAGGGGATGGGTGGGAAGTGTTTGAAAATGGATGTGAATTGTAGGTGAATTGACTTAAAGGCATAGAGAAATATTAAGAGTGAAAGGAAATGCAATAAGTAGGAGTTAAGTGCTTACAATTCACATCCATTTTCATACATGGCTTTATCCTTTTGATTACTAATTAAGAATGTGCTCTCACCGACTGTGTGATTATAGTGTTACATGTGCCAATAGCTCTAACTAACTCTATCATAATCCCAACATGTGTAACTAACTAACTCTATCCTATCTTGGGACTAAGTTTTAATTGAACGGATGGAACTTCAAGAAGTATTAGGATATTACAACAGATATGAGATTCCTAACATTCCCCTCCCTTTCAAAACAACCCACAAGGTGTTGTTATGTTCGGCATCATCATCAAAGGAAATCTTCCAATGGACCAGTATCTTAGTGACATCTTGATCACCATATTCATACACTTCTCTTTGACTAGTGGTCTCAAGTACTTTCAAAATCCGCTCAAATTCTTGAGCCTTCAATGGTTCTTCGATCTTCAAGGTCTTATTGTTTCTTTAGACCTTGGAATGTTCTTGAATCCTCGAGCCCTCATTTGATTCTTGAACCATTGGAATTGTTGGCTCTTGCATCTTTGATTATTGAATCATTGACACTTAGATTTCTAATTCTTGAATCGTGAATTCTTGAGTGGCAACCTTTATTGGTGCATTAAGAATTGGTTCTGAGTCCTCTAATCCCAACATGTGTAACTAACTAACTCTATCCTATCTTGGGACGAACTTTTAATTGAATGGATGGAACTTCAATGAAGTATTAAGATATTACAACAGATATGAGATTCCTAACATTCCCCTCCCTTTCAAAACAACCCACAAGGTGTTGTTATGTTCGGCATCATCATCAAAGGAAATCTTCCAATGGACCAGTATCTTAGTGACATCTTGATCACCATATTCATACACTTCTCTTTGACTAGAGGTCTCATGTACTTTCAAAATCCGCTCAAATTCTTGAGCCTTCAATGGTTCTTCGATCTTCAAGGTCTTATTGTTTCTTTAGACCTTGGAATGTTCTTGAATCCTCGAGCCCTCATTTGATTCCTAAACCATTGGAATTGTGGGCTCTTGCATCTTTGATTATCGAATCATTGACACTTGGATTTCTGATTCTTGAATCGTGAACTCTTGAGTGGCAACCTTTATTGGTGCATTAAGAATTGGTTCTGAGTCCTCTAGCATGAAATTCACGGGCTTTTGCATCTTGGATTCTTGGGTGATAATCTCCTTTGATGCATCAAGGATTGGTGTTCAAAACCTGTCTTGTAGCGCATATGAAATCCACCCAATTTGTACATAATCTTGATGCCTGCACATCTTGAAAATATTCCCACACCTCTCCTTACATGTAATAAGAGGCAATGAAAAATATGAGATGTGGTGGCGTGTTTTCTAGAGCAAAAATTCATAGAGCTTGAGAAGCCGCCAAAAAGGATCTCCGCCTTTGAATGTAAACTCAATGAAAGCTTGATGAGTTGCAACAAATTTGGTCATTTCAAGATCAACGGCTCTGATATCATTTGTTAGGACCCTTATGGTTCCTAAGGGAGATGGGTTGGAAGTGTATGGAAATGGATAGGAAATGCAAGTGAGTTTAATTAATTCGAGGTAATCTCTCTCCATAAAGAAATATTAAGAGAGAAAGGAAATGCACTAAGCAAGAAATTAGTTTTTTTTTTAAATGTTTCATATTAAGGTAACAAGCTCTTATCTTGTTGGCCACACATGGCTTAATCCTATTGGCTTATTAATATAGCTTGTGCTCTCACCAATTAACCCATATGATTATAGTGTTACATATGCCAAGACCTCTAACTAACTCTATTCTAATCCCAACATGTGTAATTAACTAACTAACTCAATCCTATCTTGGGACTAAGTACTAATTGAAGGGATGGAGCTATAAGAAGTATTAGGATATTAGAACAAATATGAGATTCCTAACATGAGATCCTCAAGAAATTTTAGATGTCAAATTACAAACTAGTTAGTGCTCTTGTGGAATGTGGAGTGAAGTTGTTAAAGCATGACAATAGAGAGAGGGTAAATCAAACATTCTTCAAGACTTTGGTTGGAAGTCTGAGGTAGCTAATATGCACAAGACCAAACATTCTCTTTGGCACTGGATTTCTTAGTTGCAACATAGAAGTACCAACTATGACTCATTTGAAGACAACCAAGAGAATTCTTCGCTATATAAAAGGTACACTAGATTTTGGACTATTGTATTCAACCTCTAAAGAGTTTAAACTTATTGACTACAGCAATAATGATTAGGCTGGGGACATTGATGATAGAAAGAGTGATAGTGGGTTTGTATTCTATATGGGTGATATTGCATTTGCATGGACATCCAAGAAGCAACCAATTGTGATTGTATATTGCTACTACCTCTAGTGTTTGTCATGCAATTTGGCTTAGAAATTTGTTGAAGGAGTTGCAAATGTTGCAAGCAAAAGCTACGAAGATATTTGTGGACAATAAGTTAACACTAGCTCTTGTAAAGAACCTAGTCTTTCATGACCAAAGCAAGCACATGGATACCTAGTATCATTTTATTTGAGGATGTATTGCTAGAAAGGAAATTCTACTTGAGTTTGTGAAGTCACATGATTAGGGTGCAAATATCTTCACCAAGCCACTAAACTATGACACCTTCTACAAGATGAGGGCCTAATTTGTGGGGATCAAAAATTAAGTTTAAGAGGAGGTGTTGAAAGTTAAACATAATTTTTGTTATGAAAATCTATTTTATTTATGAAAATGAGTTAGTTGAAGAGTTAAAGGTACATAAAATAATAAGGGGACAAAATTGGGAAATGCCCCGTTTAAGCAAAAAAAGCAGCATTATGCCATCTTTTCCAAACTAAATAGGAAATGCCCCTTTTTTATAACTCGATTTTCTTAAAATTAAGTTATAAAAAAAAAATTTCTAGAGCCCTATAGCGGCGTTTTTAAAGACCTATAGTGACATTTTCAGGACCTATAGTGACGTTTTGTAACTCGACTTCCATAAAATCGAGTTATAGGCAATTTTTTTAATTTTTTTTACCTATAACTCGATTTCATATAAATCGAGTTAAAAAACGTCACTATAGGTCCTAAAAACGTCACTATAGGCTCATAAAAAACTCCGCTATAAGGCCTAAATCGATTTTTAGAAACTCAATTTTTAAAAGAAGGGCATTTCCCTATTTAGTTTGGAAAAGAGGGCATAATGCTGCTTTTTTTGCTCAAACAGGGCATTTCCCAATTTTGTCCAATAATAAGGCCAGTTTACGTAATGAGTATATAGATTTTTTTTTTTTTTTTTGGGAGTTATATAATAAACACAAGGAAAGTTATGGTTGGACATAGAGTATATATACCTCATGCATCCGTCAATTTTTAAAAAGTGTGAAAAAAGAGAAATACAATTATGTAAGAGTTTTTTTACTCTCTCTCTCTCTCTATATATATATGTGTGTGTGTGTGTGTGTGTGTGTGTGTGTGTGTGTATGTTTTGTGAGTGTGAATCACTTTTTTTGAGTGGTGCATGAGTGTTTGAGAGTGCAGGTGGCGAAAGACCCACCAATGTTTTACCAACAACCCTAACTAGTTTATTGCAAATCCATAATTGATCCTTAAATTTTGAGAATAAGGCTTAGTTACTTTTGAGGATCCATAACCGATTCTAAACTTTAAAGTAAGGCTTAGTTATTTTTGTTGTTGTTGTAGTTCTTGTAATGCTTATATATATATATATATATATATATATATATTTCATGTATAGTAAAGTAATTTCTTTCATTTTTCTCAATCAAAACTACTTAACAATTTCAATTTGTATATTGCACACTCTTTGAACTTTCGTCATACACTTGCAATGTAAGCCTAATGGTGTTATTTGCTAGTGGAAGAACACTACAACTAAGTGGATTTAACATGCACATATGTGATATTACTATAAAAGATAGGAAGAGAATTTATTTAACGAGATCAGAGCTCACTTTTGTGTTGGAATCTTTAGCATTAGATTTTATGTATACATAACCAAAAGTGTTTCAATTGATATATGTTACTCTAAACAAAAAAATTATAATCTCTAACGTTGCTCCTAAGTTAGAGTCATATAATTCATAGAGATTCGCATGATGTTTTATGAAGAAATTCTTACAGTAATGCTGTGAATAGATTAGTCAGGATAACAAAAGTGGATTTAATCAGGTAGAAGTGCAAAAGTACAAAGACCATCAGGCATTAAAGGAAGAGTTCTTTTTTTTTTTTTTTTGGGGAGAAAACAAACATTAAAGGCAGAGTTGAAGCGGCTAATTGAAGTTTTGCAATAAGCAAGTGCAACTCTAAAACTCAGGGTAAATAAAACATTAGATTATAAGCTAATTAATAGGCAATAATTAGCAATATTCAAAGACAAAATAACCCGCTTATAGAACTGCAAAACAAGACGTTAAACCCTTCAAGGTAAGAATTGCTAATTGTTTAGTTGGTTTACCAAAAAAAGAAAAGTGTTTATTTGTCTTCTTTTTTTTTTTTCCTTTCCCTTTTCTTTAGATAGAAACCACAAGATTTTGCAGTACTTTTTCATTTCTTGATTTGATGCTACATAGTACAATTTTTTAAATTATTTTTTTCTTTTTTAATGCTACATAGTAATATTTTTTAAATCACTTATTTGGTTTGTTCAGTAAAGGATCTTTATTTTGAGCAGTTGGGTCTCTCACTCTCTAACACACACACCTTAGAAATCATAAAATCATAGTGAATGCATGAACAAAACGATCAAGGAATGGACAATGACATGTTTTTCTATAGATAGAAAAAAGGGTTTTTCTCTCTAGTCAAAAAAAGGAGAAAATAAAAAGGGTTTTTCTGTAAGTAGAAAGAAGTGTGAGAAAGAGATTGAAACCTTGAGCTGGCGAATTCAAAGAGCTTTCCTGTAGCAGAAAAGACCATGAGACCAATTTCAGCATCGCAGAGAGTAGAGAGTTCAAATGCTTTCTTAAAAAGTCCCCTCCTCCTCTTTGAGAATGTCACCTGCCTTGCCGTCGTGTTGTCAATCTTCTTAATCTGAATTCTCCTCCGTGTCATTTTCCCAGGTAATAGCTTATCAGACCCTTTACTTCAAAGTTCGAACCAAATTATTAGCCCAACCTTGTATTCCAGAAATAGAAACTATTTGCATACAAAGCTGCGAGAGAGAGAGAATAAAATTAGGTAGAGAATAGTAAAAAGATAAAAAACCACTAAGGGTCGGTTTGGATTGCACTGAAAAGGAAAAAAATGTGCATTTATATTTTTTATGTGGATATGTGTACTGTTTATAAGATCTATAAGTACAGAAGTCACATAAGAACATCTCTAATGATGTAGCTAAATGCATAAAAATCTCTATAATAGAGAATGACACCATAAAAAGAGTCTCCAATAGATTCTTTATACATGAAATTTTTTTTGGCTCATGAAAAATAGTTCATCAAATCTGATAGACTACTATTTATTCTTCAAATGTTTTTTTTCTATTATAATAATTAGGTATTTAATAAAAAAAAATATTAGAAGATACGTAGTTGTTAAAAAAAGAATAAATAATAAATGAAAAAATAATATTTAAATGAGATAGAGAATGGAATAAAAAATCTGTTGGAAAGTATATTTGAAAAAGTGGGTAGTTAAAAAGTAAAAGTTACTATTCATTCTCCAAACAGTACAAAAGTTTGATAAATTTACTGGAGATGCTCTAACATTATTTACATACTTAAAAATTATTTTGTTAAAGTATTTTCAATTTTCAGTTACACACGATAATATTATGGTTTCGAATGGTAAAGACTATAGAGAAATATAAAATGAAATCTAGGTATTATTGTACGGAAAAGGAATATTGTCTTGATAGAAGTTTAACCAAAGTTTCAGATCAAAATATAACAAATCGAACTGCACCTGCTTTTTTTCTTTTTTCTTTTTTCCTTTTTTATGAAAAAAAAAACTGCACTTACTCAACCAATAAAAGATGGAAAATATAATATTTACCAAAAATATAATATTTACCAAAAACTGTACTTTACCTATAAAAGAAGGAAAAATGAAATGAAATAAAATCTGAGCAAGTGTATCCTACAGGCCTATACAGCCCACATAACTAACAAAACTGACGTTTCTCACCCAAAAAAAAAAAAAAAAAAAAACTGTTGCGTGGCATGGAAATACACTAGCTTAATTTTAACATTGAATTTATTATTCATAAATTATCTATTAAAGATATTTTCTTAATCCTTTTTAATGTTTCGTCGTAATTTGAAGATGAACAAAACCATAATAAAAGTTAAATTATAATTTTTATCTATTCGTATTTTTGTTTCTATATATATTATTTAAGTTCCTTTATTTACTCTTAAAAGAAAAAAAAAAAGTTCATTTATTTACATTTGAATCTAGTTTTTCCATCTATCTCTATCTAATTGTACCTTTAAGTCATATTTCTCTCCAACAGAAAATCACGTCATTTTCCGGAAGAATTACGTTGAAAACATACATAATTTAAATGACTAAATTATAAAAAAAATTAAAACTATAAGAACAAAATTGAAAACTAATTATGGTTAGATGATGCAATTTGTATTTAGTCTTTTAAAAAGTTGGGTTAGGAGCCTTATGAGTGAGCATTAGCATCCGGGGATACCAAAAAAAAAAAACTTATTTTGCATTCTCAAACATTACTTTATCTATTTTACCAACCTATTTTACAACACACCATATACTCCAATTTTTATTTTTACATACAACCCAATAAAATAATATAAACTACATAATAAAATAATAAAAAATAGGGTAAAATATCATTTTCGTCTCTAAACTATCACAAAAGTTCGTTTTTCATCCCTAAACTTTCAAAAGTTCTATTTTCGTCCCTAAACTATCACAAAAGTTTGTTTTTCATCCTTAAACTTTCAAAAGTTCTATTTTCGTCCCTAAATTTTCAAAAGTTCTGACGGAGTGCTGACGTGGCTTGACAGAGTGCTGATGTGGGAGGGACGAAAATCAATACGTTTGGAAAAGTTTAGGGACGAAAATAGAACTTTTGAAAGTTTAGGGACGAAAAACGAACTTTTGTGATAGTTTAGGGACGAAAATAGAACTTTTGAAAGTTTAGGGACGAAAAACGAACTTTTGTAATAGTTTAGGGACGAAAATGATATTTTACCCTAAAAAATATTATTCTCTCTTTTTCCCTCACTCACTTTCTCTCTTCACACACAACCACATATTAAATTTTTTTTTTTTAAACCATGCAACCTTACTATTCATAGGTTGCAAATTTTTTAAGTTTACAAACTCGGGTGAAATAGATTTTAGATGGCTTAGAGCATTCACATCAGTCCGTGTATAAGTGTGTATAATAGAAAAAATGCTCAAATTTACACATTTTTGTTCAAAAACAGCCCACATCAGTCCGTTTAAAATCTTACAAAATCGTCTAAAATTATCCACGAGCTACAATACCCGTGTAAATTTACACGAGCACTGTAGCTCATGTATTTATTTTTTCATTAATTTTTTCTCTCTCTTGTCTCTGGTTGGTTTCCATTTTTCTCACTCCTCATTCATTCTCTGCTTCAACCACTCATCTGTAAGCTCTTCTTTCTTCAAGCATTTTTTTGTTCTTCTTTCTTCAAGTGAGAGTCGAAGGAGGCTCCGATCAACCATGAGAATGGGTCTAGGTTTTGGCTCCGATCAACCATGAGAATGAGAAAAAAAAAAAAAAAGCACAAAGCAAGTAATAGATCTGGGTTTCGGCTTGATGGTGGCTGGGTGATGATACGGTGGTTGGGTCTGAGAGAGAGAGAGAGAGGCAGTGAGAGAGAGAGAGAGAGAGGCCATGAGTGAGAAAATAATAAAAAATGTAAAATAATGAATATTTTATTGAATAAATGTGTAAAATAGATAAACTGATGTGGATGTCTTGTAAAAATAAATGTGTAAAATAGAAAAAGTAAGTTTTAAACGTGTAAAATGGAAAAAAATTTGCATCCACTGATGTGGATGCTCTCAAGTTATAAAATAATGCTAGTGCTTTAAGAGCATTCACAACAAAACTGTCAAATGCTAAAAAAGTTATTTTTTAACAGCTCACACCATAAGATAGGTCCCACTGCTATTGCTGTGTAATATTTAGCATCCAGGCCACAATAGAGTGTCATCCCCTACTGTAGCTTCAAAGTTATAAATAATAATAATATTTTATATCATCCTCTGCCCTTTTCATTAAAATAATATTTCTTTCTGTTTTTTTTTTCTCTCTCTTTCATCATATCTCTGTCACTCCCCTTTCTTTTTCTTTTTCCATTCAGTGACTTCAATCTTCACAATTTCTGTCACTCCGTCTCCTCCCTTTCTTCTCTTCTTTTTTTTTTTTTTTTTTTTTTTTTTTTTTTTTTTTTTTGTGGGTCGACTTCGTGGTTCATGGGTGGCTCAGCTCGTGGGTCTCGCAATGGGTTTTGGTAGGTTTTTAATTAGAGTTGCGGTGGTTTCTGGTGGGTGTTGATGGTTTCCGGCAGATGTGGCTGGGTTTTCCGGCGGTGATTGTGAAAGGATTACGGGTTTGTGATTTTGGTGGGTTGTTTTTCTTTTTCTGATTGTTGGTGGTGATGAGGTTGTGGGTTTGGGTTTGTGATTTGGTGGGTTATTTTTCTTTTTCTGCTTGTTGGTGGTGATGAGGTTGTGGGTTTGGGTTTGTGATTTTGGTGGTTGGGAACTGTGGTTGTGGGAGGTGGTGGCAGTGGCAGTTGTTGTAGCTGTGGTGGCTGCTGGATGGTGGTTTTTTTTTTTTTTTTTTTTTTGCGTGTTTGGTGGTGGTGGCGGGCAGTGGCTAGCCGTGGGTGTGGGTGTTATGGCTGTGGGTTTGCTTGGATAGAGTAGAAAATGATGCTTTGTTCAGGGAAAGGGAGAGACAGATAAGAAGAGAGAAAGAAACACAGTGAGAGAATAAAAATAATAATATTGAAATGAAGTTGAAAAAAAAAAAAAAACCTTTTATGTTAGATATATTATAAAATGATATGTTAAAATAAATAAAATAGTGTTCTAAGATGTTAAATGCTAAAAATTTTAGCTCACTTGATACGAATGCTCTAAGTAATATTAGTATATTACCCAATTCTTTTGTAGGGGAGAATTTAAATTCAAATTATATATATATATATATGAGATAAGTTAAAGTTACACAAGTGTAATTTTAAAGAGTTACACATTTTTAAACTTTTGAATTTAAGTAGATTTAACAATAAAAAAAAATACTTATTAATATTAATATTTTAATTATAATCTCATTTATTATTTTTTATTTATGACATTTCATACCTATTTCTATTCCCAAAATAATTTTCTTTCTCTCTTTCTCCTCCACCGCATGATATATAGAAGGGCACTAAATTGATGAATACCAAATTGATCATCCCGAGGGTGTATAGTGCTGCACTGGTGCATAAAGTGGTCATGGTGATCATGTGAATGGTGATCATCCTGGGGGTGTTATTTTACTGCGTTGACAGCAAAGGAAAAACAAGATAGGGAATTCATTGTAGTCCAATAATGCTTGGGATTTCTGTATATACATGTTTTGTATATACAAGTTTTACTACAAGTTTTATGTCAAAAGTCAAAAATAAAAAAATTATAGTCTAATTTAAATAATTCAAAATAAACTAGAATCTTATATAGGGTTGAGTTTAAGTTATACCTGATGTAACTCTAAGTAATGTTACACCAATCGATATTTTTTAATTATATGTGAATTTTGACAAATCAACCGTTGGATTACATGATCTTTGTATATTCTCTATGCTTGCAAAATTTCAAGGCGATCAAAAATCAATAATCATATTATCTATCAGTTATATAAACTCAAGTTTTTATAGTTTAAAATAATGCATAAAAAATGAGTTTTTTGATCGAATGGTAAATAACGTCCAATTGGTATGAAAATTGACATACATGTTAAAAAAATATAGAACATGTAATCCAACAATGGAATTTTCAAAATATAAATTCATTAACAAGTTCTTGGATGGTGTAATATTAGTTAGAGTTACACCATGTGTAACTTGAACCCAATCCATATATATATATAACTCTAGATAGGTGGTGTGCGGTTGAATTTGAAAACTAGAGAGACTAAAATAAATTTCAATACAAGGTTATTTAAAACTAGACACATAAAGGAAAGGTTTTTTTTTAAATTTTTTTTTTTTTTATATGAAGAAGAGGCTAAATAAAGTTAAGAACAAATTAATATTGTTTCTAAATAATTTGTAGCTTTTAGTTTCATTCTTGAACCAATGCTTGTGTTAACGAAAAAAATAATAATAACAATTAATCCAATGTTACACTTATTCCACATTCCTTTTAAAAATTGAATGTAGAGTGACTTTCATTTTCATGATATTGCTTTACAAAGGCATGAGACTAAAAAGTTCAAAAGAAATTGAAAAAAACTGCCGTTTATTTATCTATGGTTTGGCCTTATTATAACTTAGGTCATAAACTTTTTTTTGTTATATTTAAAACCCTATAATTTGGACTAAAATGCAACCAATTTGCATTTTGTGAACAAATTATTTATTCCCTTTTTGTTTGCACGTATTACAACTTAGTCTCACAAACTTCTCAATTACTGCATTTTCACTCCTAAAATTTTTAAAATAAAATCTAAAACTCTAATTTGAATGGAATTCTATTGATTTCATTTTAGTCATCTTATGGGTAAAACGTAAAAATTGAAAGATTGTAAAATTAAATTGTATTTGGACAATATCATAGGTGGATATAGTGGCAGAGGATCAAAGAGACCGGGGTGGGGGAGGGGAGGGTAACCCAAAATTTTTTTAAAATCTTGAATATATATATATATATATATATATTTTAATCCTTAAAAATTGTATCCAAAAAAAATATTATATCTATAAATTGGGTTCAAGTTACACCTGGTTTAACTCTAAATATTGTTACACTACCCAATAACTTCTTATTAAATTCATACTTTAAGAATCCCACCATTGAATTACATGTTCTATACGTGCTGAACATGCATGCCAATTTTCATGTCAATCGGATGTTATTTTCCATGTGAGATTCTCAAAATATGAATTTTAAAATAAGTTATTGGGTAGTGTAATATTGCTTAGAATTACACAATGTGTAACTTGAACCGAACCCATATATATATATATATATATATATATATATATGAAATGGCAAAGTAGCTTGACTTCGAACATCCTAAATCTTAGTTAAATTTTTTAGATATCTATAAATAAAATTGTTATTTTTTAAGTATATAATTTATTTAAGAAATTATAAGGTTATTCATATTTATTTAAATAGAATCACAATTTTATTAGGTTTGGACATTTATAAATTATAGTGAACATGGTTATGCTAACAATTATCTCAAGTAATAATGAGGAAAAAAAACAAGGCTTTTATTCTTACACTTATGTAGACACCTAATTTTATAACCTGTATTTAACCTCATCTGGAGACAAAAGGATAATTTTACATCTAGAAGGTAAAATCGTAACTTTTGACCATAATTTCATTCGCTTCATATAAAACAAATCTTGAAATCTTAATAATCAAAATTACAGCTAACAGGCTTTGATTGAAACCATTGGATTAAAAGATATCATGAAATCAAGTTTTAACTACTAAAATGTATACACAAGGTTGAGTCCGATCAGGTGTGATTGTGAACAATTGATTTTAATTGGTACCATGAGTATTCAATTTAAAATTGGAGACATGTCATAATCCTAATTGATTGATCCAAAAATAATTGCAAGGTTGCACATACTTGATTAATTTGATTATCAAATATTAATGATTTCTCAATTATTGTTGTAATTATCCTTTAAAAAGGGCAATTAGGCAAAATTAAGTGTTTTTAGGGCCCAAATAAATGTGATTGGGTTAAAACGAAATTTGCTCACTCTTTTTTCAATATCCTTGAATCATTACTAATAAATTTTTTTTTTTTTTTTTTTTGAGGAACAATTACTAATGAAAAGTTAAAATGTATTGTTCCTTTTTTTTTTTTTAAATGTATTGTTGCTAATTATTTAACCATAATAGGTTTAAACAAATGGTTTTACCGTTTTATTTTTATTTTTATAATTCAATAATTGGAAGAAGAGTATTTGTCAATTGAGCTACAATGCTCTTGGCAAAAGGTTTTATAATTTAATGGCACATTTTGTAAAAATGAGGAGATTTAAATGTTTGATATATTCTTTGATATGTTAAAAGAAATTACTTAAGTTTTAGGCCCAAAAAATGTAAAAAGAAAGCCAACAATACTACTAAATATATAAAAATGGAAAATTCATTTATATCATCTAAACTTACAAAGAGAGAACTAGAAAAAGAGAAAGTTCTACTTTACTCCAGTTTGGCAGAATTTACTTTGTAACCATATGTTTTGGAAGGTGTCAATTTATTTTCTTCATTATAAATAATATAATATAATGGAGAAAAATGTTTATAAAATAATAATAATAATAATAATGGAGAAAACACCAAGAGATAGTAAAAATGATACATATTCAGATTGAAAGAGTGAAAAAATAATGAAAATGTTGAAACAGGTATACTATATAATATTGGAATCAAATTAGTAAACACAAAACTATGGGCCCCAAAAAAATAAAAAAAAAACATGTTTGGTAGGAGTGTTATTTTAGGAGTGATTAAGTTACATTTCTCATTTTAGGGTATTTAAACACTGAATTTAGAAAACTCCTATTTCCAGTTTTTAGTTTTGAAATAACATTGTTCAATGACACTTTTGTAAATATTTTAAAAAGGTAGGTCCCACTGATTAGACTACATGTCATCACTTTAAAAAAAAAAAAAAATACACACACATACCAAACACACAATTATGTTTTTTCACTTTTGAAATGACATTATTAGAAATATAGTACCAAACACATTTTTTGCATTATCTATATTACTATTTAAGGGACTTCTCTTGTTTGGATTCCTTATTTTTTTAGTTAAAAAATGTCTCTACACCCCTATATTTAAGTAGAGTCAAAACTAAAGGACAATTTGATAAAAATGCAACTCTAACTCCCCCTAAAACATTGTCTAAAAAATAGGACCACTCTCCTGTTAATTTTCAAATTGTTTTATCTGCTTATAAATTAGATTTTTAAAATAAAAATTATATATATAAAATAAAAACAAAGAGTTTTTTTTTTTTTTTGCTAAAAAAAAGCTATAAATATTTTCATAACATTTTTTAAACCATAATTTTTATATTATTTTAAAAAATAATACTCAAACACCTCTACCGAACAGGATTTAAAATCCTACATGATTTAATTGCATACTTCCAGCAATAAAAAATAGGGACCAATGGAGAGGTCAACATCTAAACTTTTTCAACAAGAGATAAAGGGACAAGATTTTTAAGGCCACGACTTTTTTTTAATTTTTTTGCAGAAGCGGGCCCATGACTTAAATACAAAAATGGACTCCAGGTACCTTTTCAGATACAAAAATGGAACTTTTTTATTTTATTTTTCTTGAATAAGATAATTTGATTGAGAAGAAGGAACAAAAATGGTCTAGTCTTAGCTCAAGCAATATGCTCCACATATATTTTTCCATATGCCTGGGCTGGCCAAGCACTCTTATCACTTGTTCTAGTAGATGATTTTATATAGGTAAATATTAATAAGCACCGTGCACTGTTTGTTAAAGTTAGACTAATGCAGATCTTATTTACTAAAAAAATTGGATTTATTGAAAGAAAAAAAAAACATAAAACTGACCCCACAATCTATTTTAACATTTTTCTCTCTATGAAGCTGGCTCCACAACCTATAAAGCTGCAAAAATAAAAATGACATAAAGTTGCAAAAAAAAAGGACAAAAAGATTTTGTGAAGTATAAAAAGCTGCTTATGGTACCCGTTAACAACACAACCCATTTATATTGGAAAATTTTTATTTTATTCAAATGTGGTCTACATCAAGTTCCAATAATTGTTAACATTTAGTATAAAGGGTCACACTCAACTAATTTGAAGTTAAGATTTTTTTTTTTTTTTTGGGTAACGGTAAATGGGGTACCACTATACATGTCACTCGTGCTAAGAGACTAGATGTTTAAAGTAGTTTTATCTGTTTTTTGATTCATGAGTTCTACTAGATGATCTTATAAAGGCAAATGTTAACAAGCACCATGTAGTTCTTGTTAAGGTTAGAGTAATGTAAATCACATTTAATAAAAAATTGGATAACTGAAGAAAAAAAATATAAAACTAGCCCCACAATCTATTTTAATATTTTTTTTCTCTCTATAAAGCTAGCTCCACAGCCTACTGCTTGTTAAGGTTAGACTAATGTAAATCCTATTTAATAAAAAATTGGATAACTGAAAGAAAAAAAAAATAAAAAAATATATATATATATATATATATATATATATATATATAACTAGTCCTACAATCTATTTTAATATTTTTTTTCTCTCTATGAAGTTGGCTTCACAGCTTATAAAGCTGCAAAAAAAGGTCATAAAGTTGCCCAAAAAAAAAAACAAAAAGATGCTGTGAAGCACAAAAAGCTGCTTACGGTACTTATCAACACAACCCATTTAGCTTAAAGTGCAATATTTGGATATTGGGAAATTTTTTATTTTATTCAAGTGTGGTCTACATCAAGTTCCAATAATTGTTAACCTTTAGTATAAAAGGTCACATTCAACTAATTTGAAGTTAAGATTATTTTTGTTTGGTAACAGTAAATGGGGTACCACATTACATATCTCTCGACCTAAGAGACTAGATGTTTGAAGTAGTTTTATTTGTTTTTTGATTCATGAGTTTAATTAATTCAAATTGTAATATAATAAAGTACTTGCTTTAGATATATATCTCAATTTAACAATTCGAGAATTACCATGGCTTTTGAGTGGAGTTGTGGTGTACCTTTGTGTTAAAACCCCTTTCCTTCTCTCTTTTGTGTGTGTGTGTGTGTGTGTTTGTTTCTCAAAAAAAAAAAAAGAGATTTGGGATTGAAAACATAAATCAATCAAAGGATGTGACCGCATGTACTATATATGATTAATAAATCAAATTATACAAAGATAGAAGCGGTAAGTGTAATTATTAATTTTAAAATGTTTAATATGTTCATGTTTTCTTGTTATACCAAAAATAAATATGTTTGGTGAGATTTCCAGGTGTAAACCTACTAGCATTATAAGTGGCCTCATGTACTATTCATGATTCACATTTTGGTTGTTATTTTGAGTAAAGTGAGAAAAAGGACTAAAAAGAGTCAATCACAATTAATTAGTCTATTACTTGAAGAGTAATACACACATCAGGTAGATAATCAATTACTTGAGGAGTTCTACTTCTAGATATTCACATTAGCACCCCCAAAACAAAAAAAAGAAAAAAGGAAAAAGAAAGAAAAGAATGACATTTGATTTTTGTTCGCACTAGCCCTAACATGTTAAACTTTTTTTTTTTTTTTTATGAGTTTACTTCGTGGTGATTGGTGAATACCAAATTATATACTGATGCAATTTTGACCCAAAAAAAAATATAATTTAAAATCTTGCTTTATTTTATTTACTTATATATATATATATATATATATGAAGAGAGAGAGAGAGAACCAAGACAAGATCTAATTAAATATGGATGAAACCTGTGAAGTGATAATCTTGAGTTGCCAAGGAAGACTAGGAAATAGAACAATCCAACCTAGAAAAATTCAAAATTCAAAATTAAAAACAAAAAAAGAAGAAGAAAAAAACAAAAAAGAAAGCAGTGGGAGCAAATTAATATTATGAATTATGATATCACTCTTCTCAAGTTGGTGCAAGAATCTGGAATGCAAAATCATAGGAAGCTAACAGAAGTCTTATTGCAAGCAAGATTGACATGAAAACATTTTTATAGACCTAAAGGCTTAAGCCAAAGTGTACTCAAAAGCACCATTTTTTATAAAGAAATGTTGCGGAAAATATGTAATACTGGCAATCAGGCAAAGATAAACAAAACCTATTGCAGAATTGTGAATCAATTTATCAATAGTATGACTTGCCATCAGTCTCAAACCTACACGCAACCTTTTCCAACACCCTCTACTTCATTTTCCATTGTAACAAATTGACCCTTGATTCATCCATAAAAATGACTAAGCATTCAAAGTCTACCGTATACACAAGCAAACTCTCTTAGAATCAGCTGGTGGAAACAAATTGGTCTTACAGAAAGTTACTTACAGCTCTAAGCTAGGATTTGTATTTACTTAAACATGGTCTTTCTTCTTTTGTATTAGAGAAAAGAGAATCCATGTATGCTTCTTGATCTTCACTATGCTTCAAATTTATTTAGGAAAAGGTAGCCTGCAAGATAGAGAAAGATGCACTAAAGCAAAGAGTTTCTCTATAGTAGCAACATGCATTTCTAGGCATGCAGTCAATGATCATAGTTAAGTTGCTACACAACCAGAAAAATTGCTCATTGATGAGTTGAAAGTGACATCAACCTGTGGTTGCAACCATTAATTTCACTAATAAATTTATCTTTCAGTACCAGGTAAGCCCATATAGAACTGAAAATTAGAATATAGTACATATTGTAATGCTAAATCCAGAGAAATAACTAAACCTAAGGACAAATTTATCTATTTGGTCAAGTTCCTCTATTGAAACCACAGCTATATGCTATAAGGCCCCTAAATATTGAGGTTTGATGTAAATATCCTTTGATTGAATCCTGAATATTATTTCATACTTCATCCAGAAAACTCAAAATTTTAAGAATTTCACAAACTTACCCCAACTTGAGAGATATGTCTGAACTGTCATTGTCTTGAGGATCAGATGAGCTGCAAATATTGGTGATTAACTCAGATGACTGACATTGTTTAAGTACATGTTTTTGAGTGCTAAACAGATTCTCCATCTGTTGAAGAGACATTTTTTATAACTGAGATAGGAAGAGAGGAGGAAGAATTTTTTCTTAAAAAAAAAGACCTATTACCTGTTTTAATCGTTGGTTTTCTTCCATCAATTGGGCTCCCTGCATTAAAAGAATAAGATGAACAAAGAGCCATTACTAAGACTTCTTAGCCTTAAATACAAAATATGATTTAAGTAATATGATATATTTACCTTACTTCTTATATAAGAAATAGATGCGTTATGAATTGGTATAGGTCAGGTGATAGGATAAACAATATAACATTCAGTTCTGAATATATGTTAACAATGGTTTCAACTAAATATTCAATGGTGCTTGTTACTTCTTGTTAGCCATGTGAACTTTTCCTTTCTCTACCCATTGAGCTAGCCGGTGCACGCAAAAACCACTATTTTTATGAACTTGCACGAACTTGCATTAACATTATGACAAAGTTTTACAGCTGACATTTGCTAAAGATATGGATTTAGGGTTTAAGCTTATTACATTATAGTAGTCCTAATTGTACACAGTATTAAACTATATTACTGCAATCTTAGGGTTAACACAGAGTTAGTCTACTACATATTCCCTTAAAAAAGTACACTATTATACACAAAATTCAATAATAAATATGTAGTTGTTTAAAACTTTCTACTGTTCACGTAGGCATCTAAGACAAAACCACTTTAATACCTTGTGTTCTTTCAACTTCTCATAGTTTCTTCTTTCCACCTAATATTTCAATATTTTACCATGATAATATTATGGAGCAAATCATCACTAAAGTAAGAAACTGATACATTGAAGCCATATGAACTTTAGCTCAAGGGCACTAATTTGTTCCGGAAATGTCTTGCAAACATTATAATAATTGTATGAAATGTCCTGCAAAGATTTAAAGTTTGGAACATGACCTTTTGCTAAAGGGCAGTGATCTCTTCCAGAAATCTTTCACCCCGCAAGACAAAAGTTTCTTATATTAAGAGAAAGTGCATAAATTTCAACACTCCATTATAATGCCGGCAAACAGAGATAAAAAAGAGAGACAAGCCTTTGTCTCTATAACACGGCTCAGGCCTACTTCAAGCTCCTTCTCTAGTTTTTGTAATTCTACTATATCCATTCCAGGGAGTTCTTCTCCCCTAATCTTCCTGTGTTAGGTGTGAACATTTCTCAACATTAATTTATTGTGGTATGTACATGTTTCTACAGTAACAAAATGATAGTGATGTAGCTATAATACCTCAGTTCATGTGTCTTCTCCTCAATTTCCTTGCTCAACATGGCGTAGGAGGTACCATTCTCAAGCTAATATAAACAATTGCCGTTCATGAAGATTTTTGAAATGTGATGTGTTACTGTGTAGAAGGTCTTTGTATGAGAAAGAATTTGACGAACAAGTTGTATGTGGAGAAGCAAATTTACAGTTTGTATATGAAGGAGGGTTCAGATCTGTTGGAGCACTTCAACACATTTAACATGTTGAACACCCAATTATCAAGTTTTGGGGTGCATTATAAGGATGAAGATAAAGCGTTACTCTTATTAGCATCGCTGCCTACACATTTTGATCATCTAGTGAATACGTTGATGTACGGGAAAGAGACTGTAGTACTCGATGAGGTGACTAGTGCTCTCTTGTCACACGTAAAGATGATGTAAGATGACGATGGTTCTCAAGCTAATGGACTTATTGTAAAGTCAGAGTCGAGTTCTTGGTGTAGAAGTGAGTCAAAATCCAATGGGAACAGATCTTAGTCTAGATCATGTACAAAGAAAGACGTAGAGTGCTTTTATTGTCACAAGAAAGGGCACAACAAGAATCAGTGTAAAGAGTTGAAAGAGCATTTAGAAGAGAAGATGAATGGAAAGAAGCCCCTAGAATCAGCTAGTGTTGTTGAAGAAACATCAGATGAAAGTGAGGTTGGTGCAGATTTACTTTCTGTCTCATGCAAGTAATAATGTTCTATAGGAATCTTGGGTTTTAGATTCAGCATGCTCATATCATATGACTCAAAGAAAGATTGGTTTGACACGTATAAACCTTACAATGGTGGTATGGTCCAAATGGGTAATGATGCTACATGCGCAGTTATTGGGATTGGTACCATGAAGATCAAGATGTTCGACGGAGTTGTAAGAGTTCTTAGTATTGTCAGACATGTTCCAGATCTTAGGAAGAATTTAATTTCTATAGGAGTATTGGATGATTTAGGGTATTCAAACTCATCAAAGGGTGGAATCATAAAGATTACAAAAGGTGCTTTGATGGTGATGAAGGTACAAAAAGAAAGCACGCTTTACAGATTGATTGGGAACGCAGTTGTAGGAAAAGTTGCAGTCACCACTCCGATATAGTCCAACACTGACGACCCAAAATTATGGCATATGCTACTTGGCCATATTGGTGAACATGGCGTGTTAGAGTTGCACATGAGAAATTTATTAAAGGGGGTGAAGACATGTAAGCTAGACTTCTGCAAGTATTGTGTGCATGGGAAGCAGCATAGAGTCAGTTTCAAAACAGACTCTCATACAAGTAAAGGTGTTCTTGACTATGTTCATTTAGATGTTTGGAGTCTAGTTTTAGTTTCTTCTCATAGCGGTGCTCAGTACTTTGTCAGTTTCATTGATGACTACTCTAGAAGAGTATGGATTTATTTTATGAAGCATAAGTCTGATGTGTTTGGCATATTTAAAAAGTGGAAAGCACAAGTTGAAAATCAAACTGGCAGGAAAATAAAATACTTTAGAATAGATAATGGATTAGAGTATAGAGATAAAGAATTCAAAAGATTTTGTGAATTAGAAGGTACTACTTGTCACTTCACAATTAAAGGAACTCCACAGCATAATGGGTTGCAGAGAGAATGAACAGAACCTTAGCAGAAAGAGCCAGATGCTTGATGTCGCGGAAGCCTAAGGAAAGCACACACGATGCTCTCTTGATGGAATATAAACTAAACTGTTATCTTCTGTGTAGTAAACCTCGTATCCACGAGGGGTTACTTGAATCCACAAAGTGATAAACTGGAATCCACCAGAGAAAGAATTTGACAAAAAGTCTGTATTTTTATAAATCTGAAAACTGCCTTGCCTTTGAAGGCTACAATACGTTTAAATAGTAAAAAGAAAACCTAAGGTGGCTAGAAACCCTAAGGCCGCTACGAAAGTATATAAAACCCTAATTTGACTAAACAATATTAAAAACACCTAAAACAAGGAAATAAATAACCTAAACCTAAAATAACAAAAATTACTTAATAATACTAAAATTAAATAATTATAAAATTTTAATTCTTGACAGTGTCCTCCTCAATGCATGAGATAGAATATAGTTGCCTAAGGTGTTCTTAGCAGAGACAGTTAACACAGTAAGCTTCATTTTTAATAGATCTTCATCATCAACCATTAATCAAGATTCCAAAAGAGGTTTGGTCAAGTAGACCAGTTGATTATTCGAGTCTAAAAATATTTAGTTGTCCAACTTATGTGCATGTGCAGAGTGCAGAGTGTTCTAAATTAGATTCAAAGTCAAGAAAATGAATATTTCTTGGTCTTGAAAAAGGTGTTAAAGGCTATAGGCTTGGGGATCCAATCTCAAAGAAAATGGTGACCAGCAGAGATGTCATGTTTGATGAAGCCTTTATGTTGAGACAGAATGAAGCAAAGACAAGTGATGACAGTTCACAGAGAAATTAACTGTTGAGGTGGAGTTTGACGAGAATAGTTCACCCGGTGATAGGGGTAATGATAATGATATTGATCCACAACAGCAACAATAAGAGCCTTATTCAATTGCTAAAGGTAGAGAAAAGCGGGTTCACAAAGCACCACAGGGATATGGCTTTAAAGATATGGTTAGCTTTGCTCTCATAACCAGCAGCGAAGATCCATTGTCTTATAGGGATGAAGAAGAGATGGGTCACTACAAAAGAATAAGACTTGAGAATTAGTGAAATTTTATAAGGGAAAGAAGGCTATTGGTTTCAAGTGAGTATACCGTAGGAAAGAAGCATTATCAGAAAATGAAGGTGAAAAATTCAAGGCACAGTTAGTGGCTAAGGATTACTCACAGAAAGAGGAATAGAATGCTTCTAGTAACACAAATTAGGGTGTTTTATGGTCTAGTGGCCTCTCTATGATATCTTTTCCTATTTATATGCATAGTAGCCTCCAAGGTAATTCAAAATTTCATTAATATAAATTTCTAAAAGTTTTTTCTCCATTCCTTTTGGTGGACTTCAAATTTCTCCTTGTGAATTAAAGGAACCTCTTATGGATTCAAGAGTTATTCTCTCAAAGTAGACGTAATTTGTTTCTTATGACTTTCCACCTCACTCATTTACCTAACTAAAAAACTTTAAAACATCAAACCTGTAGCTCAAGAGACAGTTGGTCCATTTTGCCAAGATTCTCTAGACGTAGATTATGCCTTTCAATTACTTGCTGCATACTTCAGACAACAAAAGGATAACACATTCAATTCTTTTATCTCTCTCTCATTTTAATAAATTGAAAGTGCAGATGAACTTATAAACTACTAGTATGTATTTTTGACTCTTATCTAAGGAAACAAAACTTGAGTTGGTGACTGAAGAATTAATTATTTATCTCATGCTAGCATATTGCATATCTGCCATTGTTTGCAGGCCAATTGTGTTCCCAATTAAAATGTGAAGCACAAGTGATATTTATATTGATTGAAACAAACTATGTGCAAACCCCTAATTTGGTCAAACTATATAAGGTGAACATCAATATGAACCCCTAAATTATTTATATTGATTGACACAAGGGGTACATTATGATGTAGGGAGAAAATTATCTAAGATTTTATTTTTGAATGTAAAAATTATTTTGTTTTTGACTTTAAATTTTAAATTGAGTTTTAATGTTGAGGGTTTTAAGTGATTTGACTAGGCATTTTTCTATATTGGTGTAATCCCTAAACCCTATTAAACTTTTTTTTTTTTTTGAGATAATAAATCCCATTAAACTAGTGCTCTTGTAATCGTGAAAGGCAATACAATTTGAATTAGAATATTTTGATGATTTGAGAGTGATGACTTTCTATTTGTTTGGTATTGATGCCAAATACCCTTAGGTGGTGATGCCTAGGGCTTGCAAGCAGATTTTAGAAGGTGGAGCCTATTGTTTGTCCTATTTAACCTTTTATTCTCCTTTTATCCTTATTTTCCTATTTTATTCTACATAAACTTGGTATAAGAATGTTTGATCCCCTCCACCCAATTAAAATCAGTCCACAAAAAAAAAAAAAAAAAATAATAATACTACACCCATTCGCCCAATTTTTAAAATAAGATGTGAGATTAAGCCATTAAAGCCAAAAGCCAACCCATGCATATCAAGTTCTTAGCAACGACTAAAGTTTCAGTCTTTGTATTTTGTGGCTAAAAATGACTTCCTTTGATAGAGACTTTGAGGAGCAGCTTAAGGAGGATGGGATTTGGGAAAAGCCTCCTTAGAGCATCCGCATTTGGGCTTGTAAATGCCAAATGTTAAGAACATTTGGCATTTAAGCCCCAAAACCCATCAGCAATGGGAAGGCTAAATCCTATATGCAAAAAAAAATTTGAGATTTTGCTACAGTACCATCTCAAATGTAAGATGGTACTGTAGCAAAATGGTATAAAAAAAAAAATATTTTAATGCTTCCTCTCATTATTTTAATTTAACCGGCCCTTTCTCTTTCTTCTCTCATTTTTCCTCTTTCATTTCTCTGTCTTGCTTCTCTCTCTTTCTTTCTGCTCTCTGTTCTTCTTCTTGCTCTCCGATTCTTCTCAGCATCTTCACTCTCTCCGGCAACTCTCTAAATCAGCGGTGAGGTTCTAAATCGGTGGTGGGTCTCTAGATCGGCGGTGGGTTTCTAGATCAGTGGTGGGTCTCCGCTTCTTTCGAGGGTGGGTCTCCGCTTCCTTCGAGCTTCAGCGAAGCTTCCCAGCGGCAAATCCGCTTCCTTCAAGCTTCGGCGGTGGTGGGTTTGGTTTTTTCCCAGCGGCGAATCCGCTTACAATTCTCTGGGTTTTTTTTTTTTTTTTTTTTTTTTTTTTGTGGTTTTGATGGTCGGATAGGGTGGTGGTGGTGGTGTTGATGGTCGGAGGGCAGCGGCGTGGTTCTAGTCTTTTCTCTGGTTTTTTTTTTTTTTTTTTTTTTTTTGCGGTGTTGATAGGCGGATAGGGTGGTGGTGGTGGTGGTGGTTGTGTTGATGGTTGGAGGGCAGTAGGTGTAGTGGCGTGGCTCAGGTCTTTTCTCTGGGTTTTTTTTTTTTTTTTTTTTTTTTTTTGTGTTGACGGTAGTTTATGGGTTGCCGGTGGTGGTGGTGGTGGTGGTGGTGGTGGTGTGCAACGGTGGTGTTGATTGTGGATCTTGGACAGAAGGAAAGAGAGAGAAGGAACAAATAATGAATAAATAATGTGTTGTATTGGATAATGGTAATGGTGAGATATATTATTTTATTATGTAAAAATATTATTTTAATGAGTAGGATTGAGATATAAAAGTTGGGATGTTGGAGAATTGTAAAATTGTATTGTATAATTGATAAAGTGACTTTTTGAGGTGGTAAAATAAGATAGGATATAGAATCCGGTTGTGGATGCTCTTAACTCTTATTCCTCCATTGATAACCTCCTCAGACTTATTGATAAAGTCAAAAATTTGTTAGCAAATGTGGATCTTGCACCATCCAAATCAATGCAAGATGCACTTTAACCCTCAATGAAGGCATTGGTCACTAATGAACTTTTCAATTGCATCTTGCATTATTGAGATTACGAGGATAACAACACCGGATGCCCAATATGATGATGAGCAAATGAAGGAAATATTTCAGCTGATTGTAGCAACATTTGAAGATTTGTCTATTTGTCTCATGTGCCCAATTGTTACTATACAAAGGAGGTTTCAATTCTTGACTCTGATGCAAAGGTCCGGTCATGCTTGGTGATGCTGGAGCTTGAGTGTGATGCATTGATTGTTGAGATGTTTCAAATTTTCTTTAAAATAATTGGGTCCATCTATTCACTTGTTGTATTTTCAGCCATGGAAACAATTATGTCTTTGGACATATATAAAGAAATTTCCTTGAATCTTCTCAGCACACTTTTAGCTAGTGTAAGAAAGGAAATTCAAAAAGTTTCACCCGTTTTGTAAAAATTAGGGGAGCAAGTAATCACTAAGATGAATGCCTAACAAGACAAAACAATGGCATCCACTCAAAAACTACCCAACAAGCTTGAGGGTAAAGCTTTACACATGAGAGATAGTAACGTTGAGGCACCAAAATTTGGTTATGCAAAGGAGATGCCCGTTGAGGCACCAAAATTATTTTTGAATGTGAAAATAATTTTGTTTTTGACTTTAAATTTTGAATTTGGTTTAAAGGTTGAGGGTTTTAAGGGATTTGATTAGGCATTCTTCATATTGGTGTAATACCCAAACCCTATGAAATTAGTACATTTGTAATTGTGAAAGGTAGTACAATTTTGTTAGGACATATATAGTTCACTTATTAAGAACATATGTCATTTTTTTACGTAATTGGCTAATCCTTTTGACAAAATGCACTCTACTTGTAATTAGGTAGTTCTAGGTGTTTTTAATACTTCAAGAAACAAGGTTTCAAGATCAAGTGTTGAAGTCATTAAGTTTGTCCAAGAAAAACAAGCTGATAGTGCAATTTCATTAAAACTCGACAGCTGCATCTATCGAGCTTAAGAAAGCTGTTCAAGCCCGTAAGCTCGACACCTGCTCGACAGCTTCTATCTGTCGAGGTTTATGAAAATCAGAATTCTGATATGATTTCTTGGGATTTGTGAATATGTATTTGGGCCTTCTTTTCTCCTAACCCTAGACATATAAAAAGATTGTTTTTAGGGCCGCCAAACTGTACACAAGTTGCACAAGCATTGAGAAAACTCTGTTGGAGCAAATTGTGACCAGAGACGAAGTTCTTGCCCTAGTTCATCTCTTCTGAAGAAGTTGCTGTATATTTGCACCTTTGGGTTTTGTGACCGAGCATCTTCTTGATCTTCATCGTGTAGGATGAATTGAAGAACTTTGCAGCCAACCTCTCTTTCAGTTGGTGTTTGAAGTCGCGTACTGGAATCCACGTAAACTGGTTAGTCACGTACTTGGGAGCTGTGCATCAAAAAGGGGAACTATCACTACAGAACAAGTCCAATTAGGTATTGGGGTAAGGATTCCACTGTAGGTTGGTAAGGTACTTGGGATTCCTTTACTTGTAACTGCTTCTTGTGATAATAGTGGAGTTTCGGGAGTGGTGACTTGAAAATCACCCGGTGGGATTTTTGTCGTAAGGGTTTTCCCCATTCGTAAACAAATCACCGTGTCATTTAATTTTTGCTGCATATTTAGTTTATTGGTGATTTGTTTGTGCTTCCATGCGTTTGCATGATTAATTGATTAATTAATAACTTGGCTAATTAATTAATTGGTTTAATCACAAGGGGTCATTCAGTTTGTGGCCTATCAAGTGGTATCAGAGCAGGCACACTCTGATTAGGTTTAATCTTTGCTGTGTTGATCCATTGACCCTTGTTTGTCATGGATAGAGAACAGTCATTAATCATACCTCCTTTATTTGATAGCACAAACTATGCATACTGGAAAGTACGCATGAGAGTTTTCTTGCAGTCTTTAGATGAGAAAATGTGGCAAGCTGTAGAGATTGGCTGGACTAAGCCAAAGGAAGCGCCGACCGATTGGGATGAAGCCAAGATCAAGGCGGCAAACTTCAATAGCAGGGCATTGAATGCATTGTTCAGTGTGGTCACCAATGAGGAGTTCAAGAAGATATCCTCAACTGAAACTGCTAAGGAGGCGTGGACCATCCTCCAGACAACCTATGAAGGAACAAAGGCTGTCAAAGATTCAAAGCTTCAGAGGCTCACTACAAGCTTTGAAGAGATTAAGATGGAGGAGGATGAGTCGTTTGATGAGTTTTATGCCAAGCTCAAGGATATAGTGAACTCAGCTTTCAATCTTGGGGAAACCATCCTTGAACCCAAGATTGTGAGGAAAGTGCTCAGATCTCTACCCGAGAGATTCCATGCCAAGATTACGGCGATAGAGGAATCAAAGGATATTGACAAGATTCCTTTGACTGAGCTGGTTGGAAACTTGTAGACCTATGAGATAGGGTTATCTAGGATTGGCAAGTTATGTAAAGGCAAGAGCATGACCTTGAAGGCAAAGAGCAGTGATACAGATGAGTCTTCCGATGATGAAGATTCCAAGATGAAGTCCTACATCACCAGGCAGTTCAAGAAATTCATGAAGAATGCCAATGGAAAGGGCTTTGACAAGGATCGCAGGCAATCCAGTTCTTCTCAGTTTAAGAGCCAAGACAAAGGGAAGAAGGATGCTAAGGATAGCGGTCAGTACACTGTTCCTGCAGGACCAAAGTGCTTTGGATGTCATGGATTCGGTCACATGAAGCATGAATGCCCCACATATCTCAAGAGCATTGGGAAGAGTAAGGCACTTGCTGCAACCTTGAGTGACACTAAGTCTGAAGATGATTCCGACAATGAGGATGACAAAATCTTAAATGCCTTCACTGCCACAGTCAATCCTACTAAAGAGATTGTTGATGAAGTGGAAGAAGAAGAAGAATTGGTGGATTCTAAGTGTGAGAAGATGGATGATCAAGATGATATCCATTCAGCCTATGAGAAACTGTACAAGCTCTCTAAGAAGCATGAGAAACTGTATAGGCTGGCCATCAAGAAGCTCAGTGATGTGGAACTTGATTGTGAAGAACTTTCCACAAAGTTTGATGAAGCTAATCAAACAATTGGTGCACTGAGGTTTGAGAACAATTTCTTGGCTGAGAAGACCAAGAAGCTTGAAGCGGAGCTGTTTGAAGTTAGAGCTCAATTGGAGAGGACTTCAAGTGCAAAGCTTGATGAGATGCTCAGCAATCAGAAATCTGCTTCAGATCGAACAGGTTTAGGGTATGGTCTTTCTTCCTCTAATACTGCTTCTACTAGTGCTACTATTTTTGTTTCTCCTGCTAATAATACTGAAATTGAAAACACTGATGTTAAAACTGAATTAGCTAGTGAGAACCTAGATAAGGGTAAATCTATCTTAGGAGCACCCCCTAAGCAGGATAAGAAAGATGTTAAAAACCCTAGGGCTAAGAAAGCTAACTCTCAAAAGCCTAAACAGAAGAATCAGCATCTCTGTCATCATTGTGGAGCTGTCGGTCATACTCGACCAAATTGCTACAAGTGGCTAGCCACTCAACAGAGCAACAGCATAACAGCATTTGGAAGCCAAAATCAGCTTGAATCCTCTCTTGTTCTTCTTGGAGATCTTCTGAAAGCCCTCATGTTCCTTTCGAACTTGAACGGTTTCAATTCTTCTCCTTCACCGCCTGTTCAAGGGTTCAATCAAAGGAAAGGTTCTTTCAAGGTGTGGAAGAAAAAGGACTCTAAGTGATTTCATCACTTTCTTCTATCTTCTTGTTTTTGTTTGTTACATTACTTGTGTGTTTTGTATTTTTTTTTGAGTCAGTCTAGTTTTTGCTTTGCTTTGATAACATGTTTTTGATTGTTTATTTTCAATTTTGTTTATTTTATTTTTGATATAAAAATAAAAAAAATTAAAAAATTAAAAAATTGAAAAATACAAAAACAGTGTGTGTTTTGTGTACATTGGTACTTGTGTACCTTGAATGACCATTGAAACAAAGTTTTCTAAATTTTGTATCGTTTGTAGCTTAGATGAGCATCTCTATGCACAACTAAGCAAGTGAGCTTTGTGGCTCTTGTTTGTGATGAGTAAGATTAAGTTATCTCTTGAACTTAACACTAATATCACTCTTTTTGACGGGTAGGACTAGAAAATCCTAAGAGAAAGGCATAAATAATCATCTCACCACTATTGCCCGCCAATCATAATATGACACCTGTATGCTTCGGCATAGCAAAAGTGCAGTGTAAAAGACACCTGTATGCTTCGGCATAGTAAAAGTGCAGTGTCAAAGACATCCGTATGCTTCGGCATAGCAAAAGGGCAATGTCTATGCTTAACATGTTGGGTATTTCTTTTCTCTCTTTTATATGCCCATGAATGATATGCTTAAAAGAAAATATGCAAAGAAAATAAAAATAAAAAAGATTAAAATGCTTTAAATATGATTGCAAGCGTGTTTTCTAGGAGATGTGAGAGTTATAAGATGTACCTCAAAGGTGATAGTCTCCATCAAACAGTTATGATTGTGTGTAAGTTAAAGTTATTTTCTCATATCTCAGATCGTCATAATATGTATACACATATGCAATCTTACGATGTTTTTCACACACAACACGCAATATTCTTTGCTACTCTTGATACATGTGCAAGTACAATGTGATTTGGCCATCACAAGTGTTAATATATGCTAATGTATACTCACTAAACTGTCTTGACTTGTTTTTGAAAAATAAAATTGGTTAGACTTGTTTAGTGTGTGTGTGTGTTTCTAAGGATCCATATGCTTAAAATGTTTAATGAGAGATGATTTTGAGAGCTTAATATGTTGATTGAATCATTGGTTGAGGTTCATATTAGATTGCATTCATATTTGTGTTTTTCACTTCTCGAAAATTTTTTTTCAAAAGCAAGCTCGACACCTCCTCGATACCTAGCTATCTGTCGAGCTTCTCAAGCTTTTCTTTATCGCAATCTCGATACCTCCTCGACACCTGGTGGATCGATCGAGAAAGTTTTTGTCTTCTCGATACCTTCTCGACACCTGGTTGATCGATCGAGCTTCTGTTCTTGGTTCTGGTGTTCATTCCTCGATACCTCCTCGACACTTGTAGCTGTCGATGTGCTTTTTCTCGACACCTTCCTCGACAGATGGCTCGACACCTCTCGATACCTCATCTGTCGAGAATTACTGAGGATCTTATTTAAGCCTCCTCTGCAATCTGGTTCTCATTTCTCTCGATCTCTCTCGATCTGTCCGCGTCTGTTCATCTCCCAAACTTAAATTTCTCACTCAAAACCTTCAACCCACATGATTTTCGGCCCTTCCTTGCTTCAAATCACTTGGTATGATCTCTTTTCTCTTCATTCTTCATACATTTCATGTTTTGAATCTTAGGTTTTGGGGTTTTTGAAAAATTTTGGGGTTTTTCAAAATTAATGAGTTTTTCTTGGAATTTTGGGATGGGTTTTCCTTTAAATGTGTTCAAAATGGCATACATTGCATTACATTTGCATTAGAATGGTATTTTCATGCATTTAGATGTGTGAACTATGTTTGTGTGCTGGTAGGTTTGGATTGGGCTGAGCCCATGATGAAATTTCTTTTGCATGTCACATGTTCATGCATCCCCATGCATACGTACTTTCTATTCAATATATTTGATATATTTGAATTGCTTTGGGACTTTTCTGATTGTCTCTTTCTTTCTCTCTCTCTCATTCTGTTTACGTTAGTAGTGTCTATGGCACCTAAGCGTAAATCTACTCTGGCTCGGAACCCTCTGTGTTCTGGAGCTTCTTCATCTTCTGATTCTGCTCCTCGTAATCTTCGGTTCCATGATGATGATGCCCACAAGGCATTTTCGGAGAACTTTTCTAGATGAGGTGTTCATTCGGAACGCCAAGTCATTTTGGCGGACTTCGCCGACACTAATCTTCCCTCTGTCATTCACAGTAGGGGATGGGAGTCACTGTGTGACGTCCCGGTCACATGTCCTCTCGTGCTCATTCAGGAGTTTTACTCCAACATGCACGAGATTGATTGTTCAGTACCTCTCTTTTTTACTCGCGTTCGAGGTACGCGCATTCCTGTCACACCGCAGCTAGTTGCGGATATGCTTAGGGTTCCTAGGATAGAGTTTCCTGACTATCCTTCTTGTGATCGTCTGAGGACTGTGTCCAAAGATGAGCTCATTTCTGCTTTCTGTGAGCGCCCTTCGGAGTGGGGTGAGCGTCAGTACACATTATGTCGGCCTTTTGCTAAAGGTCTTAGATTTCTAAACATGGTGATGACTTTTGTACTCCATCCACTTTCTCACTACAACTCCATCACAGAGCCTCATGCTCGATTTTTGTTATCCCTCCTTGAGCATCTTACCATAGACTTTCCTTTTCATTTCATTTTCTCTATCGTAGATGTTCATTTGGATGCGGCGACCCGTGATAAGCTCATCTTTTCTTCTGCTATCACGAGGATTCTACACCATTTCTCCATTCCTTTTCTCGTGTCCGACCCTTTCACTTTCATGTGTGCCATAGATGCCACTACCGTAAAATGTAGTGAGGCTCAGTTTAGGTCGAGACAGCAGGATTCCACTCCTCCTTCCCGTTCAGCTCCATCCGGATCTGCTCCTTCTACATCTGCTCCTTCCTCTTTAAGCGATGTTTCACTTGGAGACATCATGGCGTAGCTGTAGCGCATGGATGCTCGCCTCGATACACTCTCCACTAAGTTGTATCAGGTGAATATTCGTGTTGGTCGTATTGCATGACGGCAGGCGACCATGGGTGGTTTTGCTCCTGAGGCTACTCCTTCACCACCTCCTCCAGCGGCTTCTGATTCTGAGGATGATGATGACTAGGACGATGATGCTGATGATGATGATGGAGATGCTAGCTCTACTGATGAGATGTCTACTTGACACTCTACCCTTTGTCACTTGTGACAAAAAGGGGGAGTAGTTTTGGGATATGAGAATAGTCATCTTAGGGGGAGAGTTAGTATAGGACATTTTTTATAGGGGGAGTGTTGATACTTGAGGGATGTAGTGAGGATATGATGTATCTTTTCTTTTCTTACTTTTTAGATACATTGTTCTTGTATATGAGGACTTGTGACCAGTTTTACATACATTATACTTATATTCATTATATGTGGATGTATGTTTCTCTCACCTATCTCTACATGTGTTGTTTATTTTCTATCTTTATACGCATGATTCTTATACTTGTATGCAATCTATTTATTTCTGTTTCACACAAGATGCCTTGATGAGTTTTGTTTAAAGTGTTTCAGAAATACAGGTTGTCAAATTCTACTTGCCATAAACTCTTTTTTTGCAAAATTTTTCAAGGGTTTGTGTTAGGATAGATTTTATTGTATTCAACAAGTGAATATGAGTTGAGTGATTTATGACTTCTCTCATATGTTCATTTGTTTGATATGGTTTTGTCACGGATTGCCAAAGGGGGAGATTGTTAGGGCATATGGAGTTCACTCATTAAGAACACGTCATTCTTTTATGTAATTGGCTAATCCTTTTGACAAAACGCACTCTACTTGTAATTGGGTAGTTTTAGGTGTTTTTAATACTTCAAGAAATAAGGTTTCAAGATCAAGTGTTGAAGTCAACAAGTCTGTCCAAGAAAAACAAGCTGATAGTGCAATTTCATTAAAGCTCGACAGCTGGCTCGACAACTGCATCTATCGAGCTTAAGAAAGCTGTTCAAGCCGACACCTGCTCGGCAGCTTCTCGACAGCTTCTATCTGTCGAGGTTTATGAAAATCAGAATTCTGATATGATTTCTTGGGATCCGTGAATGTCTTTGGGCCTTCTTTTCTCCTAACCCTAGACATATAAAATGATTGTTTTTAGGGCCGTCAAACTATACACAAGTTGCACAAGCATTGAGAAAACTCTGTTGGAGCAAATTGTGACCAGAGACAAAGTTCTTGCCCTAGTTCATCTCTTCTGAAGAAGTTGCTGTGTATTTGCACCTTTGGGTTTTGTGACCGAGCATCTTCTTGATCTTCATCGTGTAGGATGAACTGAAAAACTTTGCAGCCAACCTCTCTTTCAGTTGGTGTTTGAAGTCGCGTATTGGGATCCGCGCAAACTGGTTAGTCACGTACTTGGGAGCCGTGCATCAAAAAGGGGAACTATCACTACAGAACAAGTCCAATTGGGTATTGAGGTAAGGGTTCAACTGTAGGTTGGTAAGGTACTTGGGATTCCTTTACTTGTAACCGCTTCTTGTGATAATAGTGGAGTTTCGGGAGTGGTGACCTGAAAATCACTCGGTGGGGTTTTTGCCGTAAAAGTTTTCCTCATTCGTAAACAAATCATCGTGTCATTTAATTTCCGCTGCATATTTAGTTTATTGGTGATTTGTTTGTGCTTCCACGCGTTTGCATAATTAATTGATTAATTAATAACTTGGCTAATTAATTAATTGGTTTAATCACAAGGGGTCATTCAGTTTGTGGCCTATCAAATTTGAATAAGAATAATTTGAAAATTTGAGAATGATTGCTTTCTCTTTGTTTGGTGGTGAATGGTGATGTCCAGGGCTCACAAGAAAATTCTAGGTGGTGAAGTCTAGTATTTGTCTTGTTTATTCTCTTATTCTTATTTTCCTACTGTGTTCTACGTCATATAAAATTCTTAGATATTTAGTAAATTTCTAATTTTTGTAGGCATCAAATTAAATGACTTAGACTTTTGGATTTGGTTCAAGCTATTGCATTAAAATGTTACATAATTACTGCTTGTAGGATAAATATCATAGAGTAAATACTATTTTAGTTTTGGAAATTTTAAAGATTGAAAAGATACTCTAAAATTCAAAGTGAGACTTCACAAAACTCGTGATATAGTTTTCCATAACAGTTCATCGTGAAACCCTACAAAATCCTAGACATCTAGGTATGCACTTCTTGTTATTTAAATTAATGTTGCTAAAAATTTTATCATTAACTACATTGAAATTCCTTTTGAAAATGTTTTATCTGGTTAATTGCAATTCTTAACAACCACAATCAAAGACAAGTTGGTAAGTCCCACTAATGCACTATAAAGAGCACAACTATGATGGAAAAGACCATGTTATTATCATGATCCTGATTAATGTGACTATAAGATCAATACTGAAACTAACATAGTACTTATCAAATTTGAAAGAAATCTAGTTACTTGACTAAGTTATGCTACTTATTTTCACTGTGGTTTAATTAGTAATTAGAGATTCTTATTCAAAGTCAAGTCACTCGTGACATCATTTCGCAAGAGTATGTCTTCCTAATTTTATTCTTTCTACTTGTTGGCTCGCTATTGCTAGTCTTGCCCATCAAATATCTTCAGAGCTAGGTTATTCCAACATTTGATCAATTTCATCATTCCAGTCATGGAATTATCATCAATTGAAACTTAAGTGGTTATCTTGTCTGCCTGTAGTCCTTCATTAAGAATTGTGTAACTAGCCTTGCTTAGATGGTAAAGTCTCTTATATTTAGGAACATGTAAATGTAATTTATTTTTTCTTTTTTAAAATAAAAGAGAAAACACTTTTGTCCTCTCTTGATGTTACCATTTTCCTATATGTAATGCCTGTTAGAATGGTAGAATTTTGTGTCACCTTTGATTAATGATCAATAGACATGTCATCAGTCAAATGTTTAAATTCAAATTTTTGTAGTATAAATTAATGCATAAAAAATAAGTTTATAGATCGAATGGTAATAACATTCGAGTGATATGAAAATTGGCATGAATGTTAATAACATATACAATATATAATTCAAAGGTGGGATTTTCAAAATATAAATTCTATAACAAGTTATTAGGTGGTATAACATTATTTAGAATTACAACAGGTGTAACTTACACCTGGTATAACTTTAAAGAGTTACACCTTTTTTTTTTTTTTTATATACAAGATATAATTTCTACTCTAGTCTAATCTAAGTGTATATGTGTGTGAAAATCTTATATATATATATATATATATATATATATATATATATATGTATATATATATATATATATGAAATGGCAAAGTAGCTTGACTTCTAACATCCTAAATCTTAGTTAAAATTTTTAGATATCTATACATAAAATTAATATTTTTTAAGTATATAATTTATTTAAGAAATTATAAGGTTATTTATATTTATTTAAATAGAATCACAATTTCATTAGGGTTGGACATTTATAAATTATAGTGAACATGGTTATGAGAACAATTATCTCAAGTAATAATGAGAAAACAAACATGGGTTTTGTTCTTACACTTTTGCAGACACCTAATTTTATAACCTATATTTAACCTCATCTGGAGACAAAAGGGTAATTTTACATCTCGAAGGTAAAATTGTAACTTTTAATCGTAATTTCATTCACTTCATATAAAACAAATCTTGAAATCTTAATAATCAAAACTAATCTTTATAATCAAAGCTACGGCTCACAGGCTTCGATCGAAATAATTGGATTAAAAGATATCATGAAATCAAGTTTTAACTACTAAAATGTATACATAAGGTTGAGTCCGATTAGGTATGATTATGAACAATTGATTTTAATTGGTACCGTGAGTATTCAATTTTAAATTGAAGACATGTCATAATCCTAATCGATTGAACTAAAAATAATTGCAAGGTTGCACACACTTGATTAATTCGATTATCAAATATTAATGATTTCTCAATTATTGTTGTAATTATCTTTTAAAAAGGGCAATTAGGAAAAATTAAGTCTTTTTAGGGCCCTAATAAATGTGATCGGGTTAAAATGAAATTTACTCACTCTTTTGTCAATATCCTTGAATCATTACTAATGATTTTTTTTTTTTTTTTTTTTTTTTTGAGGAAGAATTACTTATGAAAAGTTAAAATGTATTGTTCCTTAATTTTTAAAAATGTATTATTGCTAATTATTTAACCATAATAGGTTTAGACAAATGGTTTTACTGTTTTATTTTTATTTTTATAATTCGATAATTGGAAGAAGAGTATTTGCCAGTTGAGCTACAATGCTCTTGGCAAAAGGTTTTATAATTTAATGGCACATCTTGTAAAAATAAGGAGATTTAAATGTTTGATAATATTCTTTGATATGTTTAAAAAAAAATTACTTAAGTTTTAGGCCCAAGAAATGTAAAAAGAAAACCAACAATACTACTAAATATATAAAAATGGAAATTTCATTTATATCATCTAAACTTACAAAGAGAGAAGTAGAAAAAGAGAAAGTTCTACTTTATTCCTGTTTGGTAGAATTTACTTTGTAACCCTATGTCTTGGAAGGTGTTAATTTATTTTTGTTAGGTTCTAAGACTTTAGGAACTAAATGTATTAGAACTTCATTTTGTATATGTTGGCAAACCATTATCAAAACATTTAGTCTAAGTTTAGACTTGCTCAGTTTATTTTAATGTAAGTTTGGAATCGAGTAATTGCAGGAAATTACTGTTCAATTCTGCAAGGCTCGATCGATCAAAGAATAGACTCGATCGATCGAAAATCGCAGATCAGAAATTTTCAGCCATATTTTCAAATGCAGCCCAAGCCCATATGACACGTAGGGTTAAGTGTTTCACTCCTAGTATAAAAGGAAAAACCCTAGCTACATTTTAGATGTCTTTGTTGTGTTGTATGTTTAATCTTTTGTGAGATCTGAGAAGTATTTACCTTAGAACACACGCATAGTTCTACCAAGATCAAGATTCACATCAAGAATTGGTAGGTGATTCAGTTGCTGCATAAAGAACTTTCAAAGAACAACAAAACCTTTGAGAGGTGTCTCAAAGTCACAAGTAGGAGAACTTGTGCTGGTGCAGATTCAATGAAAGAAGTAGTCCATGGACTCGGAGCTGTCACGTGGTCGTCATAGTAAGTTTTCTACACGAGATAGCATTAGGATGTTAGTGGTCTAGGTCCTATTGTACAAACTTCAATTATTTCATAGTGAATTTGTTTTTACCTTAAGGATAGCTAGGTTAAATCCTCTCTAGGTTTTTTTACCGGTTTGGTTTTCCTAGGTCATTAGATCTTTGTATTCTTTATTTTCCACATTATATCTGTTTTGCTCACAATAGTTTAACCTAGACTTGAATAACAAACTTGTTAATCAACTTGACTTAATATTAGGTTAAACATATTGTTTAAGGGGTCTAAAAACCTAATAATTTTCTTTATTATATATAATATAATATAATGGAGAAAACATGTTTATAAAAAAATAATAATAATAATGGAGAAATCTCCGAGAGAGTAAAATGATACATATTTAGATAGAAAGAGTGAAAAAATAATGAAAATGTTGAAACAGGTATAATATATAATATTGGAATCAAATCAGTAAAATACTATTAGATTTACTGTGCGTTTGGATATCGCTTATTTTCTGAAAACTGAAAACTTATTACTGAAAATACTGTAGCAAATTATTTTTTATTGCCAAAATTACTATTCACCCGTTTTTATTATTGGGCTGGTCCATGAACAGTGCCATGAACTAGCCAAAAAAAATGCGCTTTACACAAATGCAAACGCAACCGCTCTACACAAACACACCCTTAGTTCCAGACTTCCAGTAATAAAAAGTAGGGACCAATGGAGAGGTCAACATTTAAACTTTTTCAACAAGAGATAAAAGGACTAGACTTTTGAGGCCATGACTTTTTTAATTTTTTGTAGAAGCGGGCCCATGACTTAAATACAAAAATGGACCACAAGATGGTCTAGGAACCTTTTCAGATACAAAAATGGAACTATTTTATTTTATTTTTCCTGAATAAGATAATTTGATTGAGAAGAAGGAACAAAAATGGTTCAGTCTTAGCTCAAGTGAATAAACTGGCCAAGCACTCTTGTCACTTGTTCTACTAGATGATTTTATAAAGGGCAAATGTTAATAATTATTGTGCGGTGCTTGTTAAGGTTAGACTAATGTAAATTCCATTTAATAAATAAATTGGATAACTGAAAGAAAAAATAAATAAATAAAACATAAAACTGGCTCTATAATCTATTTTAATTTTTTTTTTCTTTATGAACCTAGCTCAGCCTATAAACCTACAAAAAATGACATAAAGTTGCAAAAGGACAAAAAGATGCTATGAAGCACAAAAAGCTACTTATGCTACCCGTCATCGCAATCCATTTATATTGGAAATTTTTTTATTCTATTCAAGTGTGGTCTACATCAAGTTCCAATAATTGTTAATTTTTTTTTTTAGAGAGTTTCAACCTATGACGTCCGCTCCTGATAATAATTCTTTTTTATCAGACCAAGACACCAATCAGTTTTTAGTGTAGGTGGAAATTGAATCTCAGATCTCTTATATAACCATCATAAACTTTACTAGTTGAGCTAACTGGAACCCACAATAATTGTTAACCTTTAGTATAAAAGGTCACACTTAACTAATTTGAAGTTGAGATTTTTTTTTTTTTTGGTAACAGTAAATAGGGTACCACTGTACATATCACTTGTGTTAAGAGACTACATGTTTGAAGTAGTTTTATTTGTTTTTTGATTCATAAGTTTAATTAATTCAAATTGTTTTTAAAGTACCTGCTTTAGAGAGAGAGATATATATATATATATATCAAGATTTAACAGTTCTGGAATTGGGATTGAAAAATATATAAATTAAAGGATGTGACGATATGTACTATATATGATTAATAAATCAAACTATACAAAGATAGAAGTGGTAAGTGTAATTATTAATTTCAGAATGTTTAATATATTCATGTTTTCTTGTAATACCAAAATAAATAAGTTTGGTGAGATTTCCAATTGTAAACCTACTAGCATTACTTGAGGAGATCATCAATTACTTGAAGAGTCATACACACATCAAGGAGATAATCAATTATTTGAGAAGTTCTACTTTTAGATATTCGTATTAGCACCCCCAAAATAACAAACAAACAAAAAAAAAAAGAAAAAAAGAAATGAAGAATGACATTTGATTTTTATTCATCTTAATTAGCCCTAACATGTTAAACGTTTTTTTTTTTTTTTTTTTTGATGAGTTTACTTCGTGGTGATTGGTGAATACCAAATTATATACTGATGCAATTTTGACCCAAAAAAACACATAATTTAAAATTTTGCTTTATTTTATTTACTTATATATATATATATATATAGAGAGAGAGAGAGAGAGAGAATTAAGACAAGATCTAGTTATATATTGACGAAACCTGTGAAGTGCTAATCTTGAGTTGCCAAGGAAGACTAGGAACTAGAACAATCCAACCTAGAAAAATTCCAAATTCCAAATTAAAAACAAAAAAAGAAGAAGAAAAAAACAAAAAAGAAAACACTTGGAGCGAATTAATATTATGAATTATGATATCACTCTTCTCAAGTTGGTGCAAGAATCTGGATTGCAAAATCATAGGCAGCTCACAGAAGTCTTATTACAAGCAAGATTGACTTGAAAACATTTTTAGACCTTAAGGCTTAAACCAAAGTGTACTCAAAAGCACCATTCTTGATGGAAAATATGTAATACTGGCAATCATGCAAAGATAAACAAAACCTATTGCAGAATTGTGAATTAATTTATCAATAGTATGACTTGCCATCAGTCTCAACCCTACACTCAACCTTTTCCAACATCCTCTACTTCATTTTCCATTGTAACAAATTGACCCCTTATTCATCCATAAAAATGACTAAGCATCCAAAATCTACCGTATACACAAGCAGACTCTCTTAGAATCAGCTGGTGGAAACAAATTGGTCTTACAGAAAGTTAATTACAGCTCTGAGCTAGGATTTGTATTTACTTAAACATGGCCTTCTTTCTTTTGTATTTGAGAAAAGAGAATCCATGTATTGCTTCTTGATCTTCACTATACTTCAAATTCATTTAGGAAAAGGCAGCCTGCAAGACACATAACGATGCACTAAGGCAAACAGTTTCTCTATAGTAGCAGTATGCATTTCTAAGCATGCAGTCAATAATGATAGTTAAGTTGCTACACAAACAGAAGAATTGCTCTTTGAGGAGTTGAAAGTGACATCAACCTGTGGTTGCAACCATTAATTTCACCAACAAATTTATCTTTCAGTACCATATAAGCCCATATAGAACTGTAAATTAGAATATAGTACATATTGTAATGCTAAATCCAGAGAAATAACTAAACCTAAGGACAAATTTATCAGTTTGGTCAAGTTCCTCTATTGAAACTACAACTATATGCTATATGGCCACTAAATATTGAGGTTTGATGCAAATATCCTTTGATTGAATCCTGAATATTATTTCATACTTCATCTAGAAAACTAAAATTTTTTAAGAATTTCACAAACTTACCCCAACTTGAGAGATATCTCTGAACTGTCATTGTCTTGAGGATCAGATGAGCTGCAAATATTGGTGATTGACTCAGATGACTGAACTTGTTCAAGTACATGTGTTTGAGTACTAAACAGATTCTCCATCTGTGGAAGAGACATTTTTTATAACTGAGATAGGAAGAGAGGGGGAAGAACTTTTTCTATATATATATATATATAGAAAAAAAAAGACCTATTACCTGTTTTAGTCGTTGGTTTTCTTCCATCAGTTGGGCTCCCTGCATTAAAAGAATAAGATGAATAGAGAGCCATTACTAAGAATTCTTAGCCTTAAATACAAAATATAATTTAATTAATATGGTATTTTTACCTAACTTCTTATATAAGAAATCGATGCATTATGAATTGGTATAGGTCAGGTGATAGGATAAATAATATAACATTCAGTTTTGAATTTATGTTGACAATGGTTTCAACCAAATATTCAATGGTGGTTGTTGCTTCTTGTTAGCCATGTGAACTTTTCCTTTCTCTACCCATTGAGCTAGCCAGTGCACACAAAGACCACTATTTTTATGAACTTGCACCAACTAGCATTAACATTATGACAAAGTTTTACAGCTGACATTTGCTAAAGATGGATTTACGGGTTAAGCATATAACGTTATAGTAGTCCTAATTGTACACAGTACTAACTATATTACTGCAATCCTAGGGTTAACACAGAGTTAGTCTACTACATATTCCCTTAAATAAGTACACTATTATACACAAAATTCAATAATAAATATGTAGTTGTTTAAAACTTTCTACTGTTCACGTAGGACTCTAAGACAAAACCACCTTAATTCCTTGTGTTCTTTCAACTTCTCTTAGTTTCTTCTTTCCACCTAATATTTCAAGATTTTACCATGATATCATTATGGAGCGGATCATCACAAAAGTACGAAACTGTTATACATTGAAACCATATGAACTTTAGCTCAAGGGCACTGATCTGTTCCGGAAATGTCTTGCAAACATTATAATAATTGTATGAAATGTCCTGCAAAGATTTAAAGTTTGGAACATGACCTTTTGCTGAAGGGCAGTGATCTCTTCCAGAAATCTTTCACCCTGCAAGACAAAAGTTTCTTATATTAAGATAAAGTACATAAATTTCAACACTCCATTCTAATGCCGGCAAACAGAGATAAAAAAGAGAGACCAGCCTTTGTTTCTATAACACGGCTCAGGCCCACTTCAAGCTCTTTCTCTAGTTTCTGTAATTCTTCTATATCCATTCCAGGGAGCTCTTCTCCTCTAATCTTCCTGTGTTAGGTGTGAACATTTCTCAACATTAATTTATTGTGGTATATATATGTCTTTACAGTAACAAGATGATAGTGATGTAGCTATAATACCTCAGTTCATGTGTCTTCTCCTCAATTTCCTTGCTCAACATGGCATAGGAGATACCGTTCTCAAGCTAATATAAACAATTGCCGTTCATGAAGATGATGGGAATCAAGATCAATTGATTGAGAACTTGAACTAGAATTACATTAAAATTAAGAATTAAAGCTGGAATTACAGAGAAACTGAAGAAACAAGTTTCTGTCCAGGTCTGAAACTAAAATATATTCACATCAAAAACTGATTGTACTCTTACATAGCTAGCCTATTTATAATCTTTAACTATTAGGAAATAAAGTAGCTAATAGTTACATAAGTTAAAGCTGTAATTAAAGAGGATACATGGCAGATATGAGAAGTCAAAATAAGGGGCTGCTGGCTGCCCTAAGAGGTCAGAAAGGTTGGCTGGCTGTTTGGCTTGTAGAGGGTGGCTGGTTGTCAGTCCTAATGGTAGAGTTGGGGTTGGTTGGCTGGCCTAAGGATAAAGGGTGGCTGCATCATACTCCCCTCCATAAACGAAACTTGCCCTCAAGTTTCAGTTGGAAAATAAGGCTTCAAATGCTTCACATTGAAGGCATTAGAAATGTTTAAGTGAGGGGGTAATTGGCCTGTGTAGGCATTGTCATTGATTTTAGTCAATATTTTGCATGGACCTACTTTCCTTGCTCCCAACTTGGAATAGGAGCCATGAGGACGCCTTTCTTTAGTCAAAATCACCCATACAAGGTCCCCTTCCTTGAAAATTAGTCTCCTTCAGTGAATATCAGCAGCAGCCTTGTAGTTTGCATTGGAATGTTCAATTCTCTCCTTGACTTGTGCATGGACAGATTGCATAAAATCTGTCATTTCTGTTGCTCTTACATTCTCCTTCTTAGAAAGTGGCAGGGGTGCCAAATCTAAGACACTCAAAGGTTTATTCCCATACACAACTTCAAAAGGAGATGTGTTAATAGTCCGATTAAGAGAAGAGTTGTAAGCAAATTCAGCCAAGGAAAGGATACTTTCCCAATTCCTGGGATTTTCTCCAATCAAGCATCTCAAGAGATTTCCAAGACTCCGGTTGACAACTTCAGTTTGACCATCCGTTTGAGGGTGGAAAGAAGTGCTAAAGCTCAATTTAGTTCCTATCTTGCACCATATAGTTCACCAAAAATGAGCAAGAAATTTAGCATCCTTGTCGGAAACAATAGATAGGGGTACACCATGAAGCTTGTATACTTCTTTGAAAAATAAAGCAACCACATTAGAAGCATCTGAAGTCTTCTTGCATGGGATGAAGTGAGCCATCTTGGAGAAACGATCCACTACCACCATGATTGAATCACACTTTCGTTGTGTAGGTGGAAGGCCAAGAACAAAATCCATACTAATATATTCTCATGGTTTATTAGGCACTGGAAGGGGTAAATACAGACCTGCATTAGTGGTGTACCCTTTCCTTTTTGACAAACTTGGCACCTTTGAACATGCCGCTCAACATCTTTAGTCATTCCCGGCCAAAAGTAGTCTTGTTTAAGGAATTATAGGGTCTTTGATTTGCCAAAACACCCCAAATTATGTTGTTCAACAATCATCAACTCCCTTAGAGAACATTTAGGCACACATAATTTCAGCCCTTTGAAAAGAAATCCATCCTTCAACCAAAAGTCAAACTTGGTAGGTTGTTGTCCCTACTGCAATTGTTGGTATAGATCACCAAAATGTGGGTCATCTTGGTAAGTCTCCTTGAAAACTTCAAAACCAATGACCTTAGCTTGCATTTCCACCAAGAAATTAGTCCTCCTACTCAACCCATCAGCCACTTTGTTGAGAATTCCTGACTGATGTTTCAATGAGAAAGTGAATTGCTGCAAAAAGCTTACCCACTTAGCATGCCTCTTGTTCACCTTAGATTGGCTATTTAGATATTTCAAAGCCTCATGATCGGTGTGTAGAATAAACTCCTTGTAGGCCAAATAGTAACTCCAATGCTTGATGGCTTGAACAATAACATAGAATTCCTTGTCATAGGTAGAATACCTAAGTTTTGCTTTATTCAACTTCTCACTAAAGAATGCTATGGGCTGCCCTTCTTGGCTAAGGACACCCCCAATTCTCACTCCTGATGCATCACAATTAAGCTCAAATATCTTGTCAAAATTGGGCAAGGCAAGTATAGGAGCTTCGGTTAACTTCCTCTTCAAAAGTTGGAAGCTTTCTTGGGCTTCATCAGTCCAAACAAAGGACTTTTGTTTGAGACAATTGGTGAGAGGTGCTGCAATGGTGCTAAAATTGCTAATAAACCTTCTATAAAAGGTAGCAAGACCATGGAAACTCCTCACCTCATGCACACTAGAAGGTGTAGGCCAATCAACAATTGCCTTAACGTTGTTTTCATCCATGAACACTCCTTAGGAAACACAACATACCCCAAGAACACCACTTGATCCATCCCAAAGCTACACTTTTTCATGTTACCATAAAACTTTTCTCTCCTCAAAATGTCAAGCACAAGCTGTAAATGCACCAAGTGATCCTCCAAATAGCGGCTATATACCAAAATATCATCAAAATACACCACAACACAAACCCCCAATTGTGGTTGCAACATTTGTGTCATCACCCTCATGAAAGTGCTAGGTGCATTTGTCAAACCAAATGGCACAACAAGCCATTCAAATAATCCATGATGTGTCTTGAAAGCCGTCTTCCATTCATCTCCTAGGCGAATTCTAATTTGATGATACCCACTTCATAAATCAATCTTGGAAAACACCTTTACACCCGCCAAGCAATCTAGCATGTCATCCAATCTAGGAATTGGAAAACGATACTTGATTGTAATCTTGTTGATAGTTCTACTATCCACACACATCCTTCAAGAGCCATCCTTCATAGGAGTCAAGAGAGCGGGTACCGCACAAGGGCTAATACTAGCCCGAAATGTAGCCTCTATCAAGAAGCCCTTGAACTTGTTTTTGCAACTCTTCCTTCTCCTTTGGAGCCATATGATATGCTGCCTTGTTTGGAAGGGGTGCACCCGGTACCAAATCAATGGCATGTTGAATGTCTCGCATAGGAGGCAAGTCAGGAGGTAACTCATGGGGAAAAACATCACCATATTGCTGTAATAACTCAGTGACAGCACTAGGAACATCAGTTCCAGCCATTGTGTTGACTGTAATTAATGCCAAAATGTAGCCACTATCTTGACTTTCTTGAACGAAGCTTTTAGAAGCAAGTAAAGAGGTTGTAGAGGATTTAGAAGTCACCTTTTCCTTCATTGGCAGCAAAGTAAATTGCTGATTGTCTTTGCTTAAGGTATAGGTGTTCTTCTTCCCATCATGCATCGTTTGGCGATCATATTGCCAAGGTCTTCCAAGAAGGATATGGCACGCATCCATTGGTACTACATCACACCAAACTTCATCAAAATATTTCTTCTGAATAGAAAATGGCAGCAAGCAACACTTTGTTACTTTCACCTCATTACCCTTCTTGAACCAAGAAAGTTTGTAGGGATGTGGGTGATCTTGAGTGGCAAGCCTCAACTTATCAACCACCTCCTAAGAGACCACATTTTCACAACTTCCTCCATCGATGATCATACCACAAACTCTTCCTCCAATGCTGCAAGTTGTATAAAAAATATTGATTCTCAACCAATCTTCTTTGGAATTGAATTTAGGAGCAAGAAGAGTCTTTCTCATCACAAGTGTCAAGCCCTCTTCTTCTTCAAAATCACCACCAACCTCATTTGAAGGTTGACCAAAGATGGGTTCTCCATCTTCATGTTCAAGCTCTTTTACTTCCTCCAACGTAAGAGCCTTCTTCCTACAATCTGAAGATCAATGCCCCGGCTCTCCACACTTGAAACATTTGAAAGTACCCACTTGTTTCTGTCTACCCCCGCCAACAGTGGTTGTTTGGGACTGTTTTGGGGCTGTAATAGCAAATTTAGAACCTGCTGGTTGCTGTTCAACCCCAGAAGTTTCTCCTCTCCCATTTGTACTTGAATTCCCACTTATATTGGCTAGAAATCCCCTGCCCAGACCTGGAACCCCACTATCCAGACCTTAAAGCTGGCCTAGTTTGTTGCTTCTCTACCAGTAAAGCCCGGTTATAGACTTCCGACACGTTCCACAATGTAAGGACTTCTTGGATGGATGGCTTCAATCCACTCAAGTACCTTGCAACCATTTGTTCTTCACTTTCATTCAAATCTACCCTTACTACAAGTTGGTGAAACGTCTCCATATACTCCTCTACACTTCCCTCTTGCTTAAGGTTGTGTAGGTCTTTGTAGAGTGATTGGGTGTAGTTGAAAGGAAGAAATTGCTCACGGAGCTTTTTCTTCATCTTCTCCCAACTCTTGATCTTGACTTTACCACTTCTTTGGCGAGAAATTTGCAATTGTTCCCACCAAGCGGAAGCTCTCCCTTTAAGGGGAATAACGACTAACTTCACTTTCTTTTCGTCTATAACTTCATAATAGTCAAACACCCTTCCTTTCAACAGTGTTAAGCCAATCTACAAAGTCTTCCGGTTTGAGACTCCCTTGAAATTCTGGAATTTCAACCTTGAAGTTGTAGTCAAGCCTTAGCTCATTTCTTTCCACATAAGGCCTACCCCTTGGAGGAGCTCCAAAAGGGTTCTCAAAATGAGAATGAAAGTCATCGGACTCATCGGTAGTCTCATGAGGAGGCTGCATACGCTGCACCACCTCCGTAAGTGCCGCAACTTGTCTCCTTAATTCAGCAATTATGTCTTCTCTCTCTATGTTTTGATTCCGTCCAACATTCCTCCCCACTGGAGGGTTGGCTTCAACTCCTTCCCCAACATCCATTTGATTCCCCATTATTCCACCTCTCCTTCCTCTCCTTCTTTGAGCCATTAGAAGCTTCACAATCTTTGAAAAAAATTGTAAATAGAAGTAACAGCACAAGTGATCAAATCTGTGATATTTGCAACAGCCACAAATTTGATTGGCACAAGGAACCTAGATCTAAATTCTAGGATCTTGAATGGAGGGAGAAAAAAAAGAAACACAAGGAAATCTAGGGCTCAAATGATCAAAGTGGTAGGGAAAAAGAGGACCTGATCTATGCTCTGATACCAAATGATGGGAATCAAGATCAATTGATTGAGAACTTGAACTAGAATTACATTAAAATTAAGAATTAAAGCTGGAATTACAGAGAAACTGGAGAAACAAGTTCCTGTCCAAGTCTGAAACTAAATTATATTCACATCAAAAACTGATTGTACTCTTACATAGCTAGCCTATTTATAATCTTTAACTATTAGGAAATAAAGTAGCTAATAGTTACATAAGTCAAAGCTGTAATTAAAGAGGATACATGGCAGATCTGAGAAGTCAAAATAAGGGGCTGCTGCTGCCCTAAGAGGTCAGAAAGGTTGGCAGCTGGCTGTTTGGCTTGTAGAGGGTGGCTGGTTGTCGGTCCTAATGGTAGAGTTGGGGTTGGTTGGCTGGCCTAAGGATAGAGGGTGGCTGCATCAGAAGATTTTTGAAATGTGTTACCGAGCACTTTAATATAACAATGGTTCTAAAATATATAAGTATTGAAGTGGGCCTGCATGTGTGGCTTGAATTGCCACAAGCCCAAGTCAATTACAAGTAAACCAAATAGAACTTGTAATAGGAAATCACAAGTCCAAGTCAGTCATAGCAGTTGACCAATACAATTGATACAAAGAATCCTATATTGCCGACTTAAGCATAGCAATATATAAGTGCTAGTGTGCGGCAATTATAAGAGACAATTTCTAAAACCAAGGAGCAGCCGCATAAGAAGAAGAATAGAGTTTTGTTGTCTTGTGGGTGAGAGATAGAGTTAAGGTGTATTGGGATTTGGGTTTTTAGAGAGTGTGTTGTGCACTATTGTATCTCCCTATTTTTATAGTGAAATTTCTCCGTCGTTGCCGTGTAGGTAGGCAGTTCGCCGAATTACGTAAATTCTTATGTTCTTTGTGTGTGCATGTTATTTAATTTCTGCTTATTGACTGTTATTGATTTGAGGCCTGGGGTGTTATTTGCACAACAAGTGGTATCAGAGCCAGATTAGGATTCAATCTTTTGAATTCAGTAAAGATGTCAAGCACAGAGTATGACGTAGAGAAGTTTTGTGGTAAGGGAAAATTTTCCCTTTGGCAAAGGCGGATGAAGGATCTCCTAATTCAACAAGGAGTTCATAAGGCCTTGCTTGGGAAGGAGAAGAAACCTGTAACGATGAAGGATGAAGAATGGGTAGAGATGGATGAGAAAGTAGTTAGTGCTATTCGTCTCAACCTAGGTGATGAGGTCATTCACAACATCCTAGAAGCAAAGACCACAAAAGAAGTTTGGTTCAAACTAAAAGGTCTTCATATGAGAAAGAATTTGACAAACAAGTTGTACGTGAAGAAGCAACTTTACAGTTTGCATATGAAGGAGGGTTCAGATCTGTTGGAGCATCTCAACACTTTTAACATGTTGAACACCCAATTGTCAAGTTTTGGGGTGAATTATGAGGACGAAGATAAAATGTTAATCTTATTTGCATCGTTGCCTACACATTTTGATCATCTAGTAACTACGTTGATGTACTGGGAAAGAGACTGTAGTACTCGATAAGGTGACTAGTGCTCTATTGTCACACATAAAGATGAAGCTAGATGACGATGGTTCTCAGGCTGATGGACTTATTGTAAAGTCAGAGTTGAGTAATCGGAGTAGAAGTAAGTCAAAATCCAACAGGAAGAGATCTCAGTCTAGATCACGTACAAAGAAAGATGTAAAGTGCTTTTATTGTCACAAGAAAGGATGCTACAAGAATTAGCATAAAAAGTTGAAAGAGCATTTAGAGGAGAAGAGGAATGGAAAGAAGCCCGTAGAATCAGCTAGTGTTGTTGAAGAAACATCATATGAAAGTGAGATTGTTGCAGATTTAGTTTCAATCCCATTCAAGTAATAATGTTCTACTGGAATCTTGGGTTTTAGATTCAGCATGCTCATATCATATGACTCCAAAGAAAGATTGGTTTGACACGTATAAGCCTTACAATGGTGGTATGGTCCAAATGGGTAATGATGCTACATACCCGGTTATTGGGATTGGTACTATGAAGATCAAGATGTTTGATGGAGTTGTAAGAGTTCTTAATAATGTCAGACATATTCCAGATCTTATGAAGAATTTAATTTCTTTAGGATATTGAATGATTTGGGGTACTCATACTCATCAAAGGGTGGAATCATGAAGATTACCAGAGGTGCTTTGATGGTGATGAAGGGACAGAAAGTAAGCACGCTTTACAAATTGATTGGGAACACAGTTGTAGGAAGAGTTGCCGTCACCACTCTGATAGAGTCTAGCACTGACGACACAAAATTATGGCATATGTGACTTGGCCATATTGGTGAACGTGGTGTGTCAAAGCTACACAAGAGAAATTTATTGAAGGGGGTGAAGACATGCAAGCTAGACTTCTGCGAGTATTGTGTGTATGGGAAGCAGCATAGAATCAGTTTCAAGATAGGCTCTCATACAAGTGAAGGTGCTATTGACTATGTTCATTCAGATGTACGGAGTCCAGTTTCAGTTTCTTCTCATAGCGATGCTCAGTACTTTATCAGTTTCATTGATGACCACTCTAGAAGGGTATGGATTTATTTTATGAGGCATAAATCTGATGTGTTTGGCATATTTAAAAAGTGGAAAGCACAAGTTGAAAATCAGATTGGCAGGAAAATAAAATACTTTAGAATAGATAATGGACTAGAGTATAGAGATAAAAAAATTATAAGATTTTGTGAATTAGAAGGAATTACTCGTCACTTCACAGTTAAAGGAACTCCACAGCAGAATGGGGTTGCAGAGAGAATGAACAGAACCTTAGTAGAAAGAGCCAAATGCATGAGATTGAATATGGTTGCCTAAGGTGTTCTCAACAGAGACGGTTAACACAGCAAGCTTCATTATTAATAGATCTCCATCATCAGCCATTGATTTTAAGATTCCAGAAGAGGTTTGGTCAGGTAGACCAGTTGATTATTTGAGTCCAAAAATTTTTGGTTGTCCAACTTATGTGCGTGTGCGGAGTGGAGAGCATTCTAAATTGGATTTGAAGTCAAGAAAATGCATATTTCTTGGTTTTGAAAAAGGTGTTAAGAGCATCTCCAATAGGCTTTCCAAAGCCAAATATGGAGAGCAAACACACAAAAAAAACCCCTCCAACAGCCTTTCCATCTCCAAATTTTTTTTTAGATTTGCTACAGTAGCTCTCTTAACATGGAGAGCACTGTAGCAATTACTGTAGCACCTCTAAACAATATTCTCCCTTAAAATAATACCTGGTTGAATAAAAAAAAATTCTCTCTCTCATTCCTTTTCTCTTTCGTTCTTCACTCTCGTGCTTCTCTATCTCAACGGTTACAAATTAAAACATACCACAATCAAAACAAAAACACAAAACCCAATCGAAAGATTTGAAACACAAAAACAATCTTTCTCATAAGCCTAATGAAATCTAATCAATAAAATAAAACTAGTCAAACCAAAACCAAAAAAAAAAAAAATGTAGAACGCCGATCTCCACTTCTTTGCCAGTGATCTATGTGTGTATGAGAGAGAATTTGTTTGTGTGAGATAGAGAGAGAGAAATTTGTGTGTGTGTAAGAGAAAGAGAAAGAAAGAGAGAGGGAGAAGTGGTGATATGTTTTGGAGTTTGGAGATCAAGAACTAGAAAAACAAAAAGTCAAAAAAAGAGTGAAGATAGATATAGGGGTAGGTGTACATGTGTGGAGGAGAAAAAACAAGAGAAAAAAAGAAAGAAAAAACATATGGATGAAAAAAAAAAAAAAAAAAACTAAAGAAAGAAAGGAAAAATAATATAAGAAATAAGAAATCAAAATTGAGTAAGATTACTAAGATATTTTCACAATACTTTCACAATAAATTTTAAGTGACATATTGTTATTAGTTGATATTAGTGAGTAAAAAAATAATTTAAATGGTGGGTTCAAATCAGAACTAGTAACAACTTACCATATAAGATTTTGTTGTGAAAGTATTGCGAAAAAATGTTATAGACACAACATTTCTCATTAAAAAAAAAATATAATTGTTAATGTTGTTTGGAATTTGAAAAATATAGATGAATTAAGAAATATTAAAAAAAGAATAAAGAAATAATGAAGAAATAATATTTTAATGGAATAGAGAAAAAGATGGAGAGTTTGTTGGAAAATGTATTTAAAAAAGTGAGTAGATAAAAGGAAAAAATCACTGTTCATTCTCCAAACAGTACAAAAATTTAGAGAGACTGTTGGAGATTCTCTAAAGGCTATAGGCTTTGGGATCCAATCTCAAAGAAAATGGTGATCAGTAGAGATGTCATATTTGATGAAGCCTTTATGTTGAGACAGAATGAAGCAAAGACATGATGATAGTTCACAAGAGAAATTAACTGTTGAGGTGGAGTTTGACGAGAATAGTTCACCCAGTGATAAGGGTAATGATAGTGATATTGATCCACAAGAAGAAGAAGAAGAAGAATCATATTCAATTTCTAAAGGTAGAGAGAAGTAGGTTCACAAAGCACCACAGAGATATGGCTTTGAAGATATGGTTAGCTTTGCTCTCATAACCAACAGTGGAGATCCATCGTCTTATAGGGATGTAGAAGAGATGGGGGGGTCACTACAGAAGAATAAGACTTGGGAATCATTGAAATTGTCCAAGGGAAAGAAGGCTATTGGTTGCAAGTGGGTATACCGCAAGAAAGAAGCATTATCAGAAATTGAAGGTGAATAATTCAAGGCACAGTTAGTGGCTAAGGATTACTCACAGAAAGAGGAAAAGAATGCATCTAGTATGTTAACAAATCCAGTTTCAACAGAAAAGTTCAAGAGCTGCTTGAACTTCATTGGTGTCTGCAACTTTTGAGCCCTTAAGGTCTAACATGGAGGCGATGGAGGAATTTGCTAGTGTAGCTTGATCAATTCAAGCCAAGGTGGAGATTTGTTGAAGTGGGCCCGCGTGTGTGGCTTGAATTGCCACAAGCCTAAGTCAATTACAAGTAAACCAAATACAACTTGTAATAGGAAACCAAAAGTCTAAGTCGGTCACAGTAGTTGACCGAATACAATTGATACAAGGAATCCTACATTGCCGACTTAAGCATAGCAACATGTAAGTGCTAGTGTGCGGCAATTACAAGAGACAATTCCTAAAACCTAGCAGCAGCTGCATAAGAAGAATAGAGTTTTCTTGTCTTGTGGGTGAGAGAGAGTTAGGGTGTATTGAGATTTGGGTTTCTAGAGAGTGTTATTGTGCACTATTGTATCTCCCTATTTTTATAGTGAAATTTCTTTGTCGTTGCTGTGGAGGTAGGTAGTTTGTCAAACCACATAAATTCTTGTGTTCTTTGTGTGTACTTGTTATTTAATTTCTGCTTATTTATGGTAGTAGGATTTTCAATAAAATGCAAATTTCAAAGTTTTCATGAAAATTTCAAAAGAAAGTGCATCAAGAAATAATCCAGAGTCATGTTTCCTTCTGACAATGATAAAATTACTTGCATTAACTTTAAGATGAAAACATTGGAAAAAACTTTGAGAGTTATATATCATTTTTATTATTTATGGTAAGTTTAAGTTATGACCAAGATCTACACTACTTTTCAGGTAAATTCCTTCACTTAGGCAATCATTTAATTATTTAATCATTTTTGGTATTTATGGTATGTGCTTTACTGTAATCAAGTTGATAGCAATGACTATAAGATGTAAGCACCTTTTATTTTATCAATGATTCTAAAATATGTAAGCAATTCCAATCCTGCCTTCGACAAGAAATTTTTAGGTTGCCGAAATGTTAGGGCCACAACAAGTCCTCTAAGTGTTCCAAAAAATGATACCTAGCTTTTCTTATGGTGGTACGTTTTTCAATAAAATGTAAGTCTCAAAATTTCCATGAAAATTTCATGAGCTATCTGATTAAGAAATAATCCTGTCATGTTTCCTTATGACAATGATAAAATTGTGTATCAACATTAAAATGAAAATACACGTAAAGATAGAATTTAAAATAAGGAAATCTGCTTGAAGTTAGGGGTGACCCTATTGATAAAGTTAGAGGTGGTCACATTTAGAAGAGAGCGATTAATGCACCAATAAGAAAGAACAAGTTGATTCAAGTTGAGGTAATGAAAAAGGGTAGAGGACGACCAAAAAAAAAAAAAAACATTAGTAGAAGTAATCAAAAGGACTTGTCAAGTAAGGAAGTAACAAAGACTATGAATTCAGATAGAACAGAACTAAGGAAAAATACATGTGGCCGACTAAACTATTGAGAATTCATAATTGACACTTAAATTTTTTGGGACTAAGACTTCATTGCTGTTGTATGGTAATTTTAAGTTATGGCCATGACCTATGCCACTTTTTGGACAAATTCCTCCATTTAGGCATTCGTTTAGTAATTTTTACTATTTACGTAAAGTTCTTTTAACTTTCAATTTAGAATTCAAAATAAGATCCCATTTGTTTTGAAATGTTTCCTAAGGTTTGTAGGATTTGATTTTGTAAATTTTATAATTTTGATGTTTTTGGCGATTTTTCATATCTCTAGCCTCATTTTTTGCTTAACGGGCGTTTTGTGGTCTACTAGCCTCTCTACGATTTCTTTTCCCATTTAAATGCATAGTAGCCTCCAAGGTAATTTAGAATCTTGTTAATATAAATTTCTAAAAGTTTTTTCTCCATTCCTTTTGGTGGACGTCAAATTTCTCCTTGTGAATTAAATGAACCTCTTATGGATTCAAGGGTTATTATCTCAAAGTAGATGTAAATTGTTTCTTATGACTTTCCACCTCACTTATTTACCTAACTAAAAAACTTTAAAACATCATACCTGTAGCTCAAGAGACAGTTGGTCCATTTTGCCAAGATTCCCTGGACATAGATTACGCCTTTCAATTACTTGCTGCATACTTCAGACAACAAAAGGATAACATATTCAATTCTTTTATCTCTCTCTCATTTTAGTAAATTGAAAGTGCGGACGAACTTATAAACTACTAGCATTATTTCAGACACATATCTAAGGAAATAAAACTTGAGCTAGTGACTAAAGAATTAATTATTTATCTCATGCTGGCATACCGCATATCTGCCATTGTCTGCAAGCCAATTGTGTTCCCAATTAAAATGTGAAGCACAAGTGATATTTATATTGATTGGCACAAACTATGTGCAAACTTCTAATTTGGTCAAACTTTAAAGGCAAACATCTATATGAACCCCTAAATTATTTATATTGATTGACACAAGGGGTATATTATGATGCAAGGAGCATTAAAATTATCTAAGATTTTATTTTTGAATGTAATTTTTTTTTTTTACTTTAAATTTTAAATTGAGTTTTAATGTTGAGGGTTTTAAATTATTTGACTAGGCATTTTTCTATATTGGTGCAATCCCTAAACCCTATTAAACTAGTGCTCTTGTAATCATGAAAGGCAATACAATTCGAATTAGAATAATTTGATGATTTGAGATTGATGACTTTCTCTTTGTTTGGTAGTGGTGCCGAATACCCTTAGGTGGTGATGCCTAGGGCTTGCAAGTAGATTTTAGAAGGTGGAGCCTAATGTTTGTCCTGTTTATCCTTTTATTCTCCTTTTATCTTTATTTTCCTATTTTATTCTACATCAACTTGGTATAAGAATGTTTGATCCCCTCCACCCAATTCAAATCAGTCCCAAAAAAAAAGAAAAAAGAAAAAAAAAACTACACCCATTAGCCCAATTTTCAAAAGAAGAAGAAGTGAGATTAGCCCATTAAACCCAAAAGCCAACCCATGCATATCAAGTTCTTTGCTTTTAGCAACGAGTAGAGTTTTAGTCTTTGTATTTTGTGGCTAAAAATGACTTCCTTTGATAGAGACTTTGAGAAGCAGCTTAAAGAGGATGGGAATTGGGAAAAGCCTCCTTAACTCTTATTCCTCAATTGATAACCTCCTCACTCTTATTGATAAAGTCAAAAATTTGTTAGAAAATGTGGATTTTGCATCAAACAAATCAATGCATGATGCACTTTAACCCTTAATGAAGGCATTGGTCACTAATGAACTTTTCAGTTGCATCTTGCATCACTGAGATTACGAGGATAACAACACCAGATGCCCCATATGATGATGAGCAAATGAAGGACATATTTCGGCTGATTGTAGCTACATTTGAAAATTTGTCTATTTGTCTCATGTTACCAATTGTTACTATACAAAGGAGGCTTCAAATCTTGACACTGTTGCAAAGGTGCGGTCATGCTTGGTGATGCTGGACCTTGAGTGTGATGCATTGACTGCTGAGATGTTTCAAATTTTCTTTAAAATAATTAGGTCCATCTATTCACTTGTTGTAATTTTGGCCATGGAAACAATTATGTCTCGGACATATATAAAGAAATTCCCTTGAATCTTCTCAGTCCACTTTTAGCTAGTGTAAGAAAGGAAATTCAAAAAGTTTCACCCATTTTGTTAAAATTGGGATAGCAAGTAATCACTAAAATTAATGCCTAACAAGACAAAATAATGGCATCCACTCAAAAACTACCCAACAAACTTGAGGGTAAAGCTTCACACATAAGAGACAGTAACATTGAGGCACCAAAAATTGGTTATGCAAAGGAGATGCACGTTGAGGCACCAAAATTATTTTTGAATGTGAAAATAATATTGTTTTTGACTTTAAATTTTGAATTTGGTTTTAATGTGGAGGGTTTTAAGAGATTTGATTAGGCATTTTCCATATTGGTGTAATACCTAAACCCTATTAAACTAGTACTTTTGTAGCCGTGAAAGCTAGTACAGTATGAATAAGAATAATTTGAGAATTTGAGAATGATGGATTTCTCTTTGTTTGGTGGTGAATGGTGATGTCTAGGGCTTGCAGGTAAATTCTAGTTGGTGAAGCCTAGTATTTGTCTTGTTTATTCTCCCATTCTTATTTTCCGACTGTGTTGTACATCATATTAATTTCTTACTTATTTAGTAAATTTCTAATTTTTGCAGGCATCAAATAAAATGACTTAGGACTTTTGGATTTGGTTCAAGCTATTGCATTAAAATGTTACATAATTACTGCTTGCAGGATAAATATCATAGAGTAAATACTGTTTTAGTTTTGGAAAGTTTAAAGATTGAAAAGATACTCTAAAATTCAAAGTAAGACTTCACAAAACTCGTCATATTAGTTTTCCATGACAGCTCATCCTGAAACCCTACAAAATCCTAGACATCTAGGTATGCAATTCTTGTTATTTAAATTAATGTTGCTGTAAATTTTATCATTAACTACATTGAAATTCCTTTTGAAAATGCTTTATCTGGTTAATTGCAATTCTTAACAACCACAATCAAAGACAAGTTCATTAGTCCCGCTAATGCACTGTAAAGAGCACAATTATGATGGAAAAGACCATGTAATTATTATGATCCTGATTGATGTGACTATAAGATCAATACTAAAACTAACATAGTACTTATCAAATTTGAAAGAAATCTAGTTAATTGACTAAGTTATGCTACTTATTTCACTGTGGTTTAATTAGTAATTAGAGATTCTTATTCAAAGTCAAGTCACTCATGACATCATTTCGCATGAGTATGTCTTCCTAATCTTATTCTTTCTACTTGTTGGCCTACTAAAGCTAGTCTTGCCAATCAGATATCTTCACAGCTAGGTTATTCCAAATTTTGATCGTGTTCATCATTCCAATCATAGAATTATCATCAATTGAAACTTAAGTGGTTATCCGGTCTGTTTGTAGTCATTCATTAAGAATTGCGTAACTAGCCTTGCTTAGATGGTAAAGTCTCTTATATTTAGGAACATGTAAACGTAATTCTTTTTTTCATTTTTAAAATAAATGAGAAAACACTTTTGTCCTCTCTTGATGTTACCATTTTCCTATCTGTAGTGCTTGTTAGAATGGTAGAATTCTGTGTCACCTTTGATGTGATACTAGGGGTAAGATCTCCAATTTGCCAGTTTGTGGTTTTGTATCACTGAATGGTAATTTCAGTTCATTTTAAGTACCGTATCTCAAAAGGCTAAACTAGAGTACTCTATATCTTTCCCTACGATGTCCTACATAGGTCTTGTTTTGAACATACACAGCTACAGTACCCCATTGAGATTTCAAGCAGACATCCCATGCTCGTGAACAAATATTTTCTATGAGATCCTGACTTGTCCACTGCTTGTGCAGCCTCATTTCAAAGAATTTGGTTATGTACTCTCCTTATAAATACATGCTTCATCCATATCCTAGAACTTTCTTTTTGAAGTCTCAAATTGCAATCTTTGAGGGAGGGTTTGGCGTGGTTAGCTAATGAAGGGTTTAACCTTGGAGGAGAGAGACATTTAACCATACTATCCAACCAAGGAGGAAAAGGTTATTCCTAACAAGCTCGCAATAACATGAAAAATATAAAAGGTGACACAGAAAAACTACCTTCTAACTGCCAATTAAAGTAGAGACATTTAACCACACTATCCAACCAAGGAGGAAAAGGTTATTCCTAACAAGCTCGCAATAACATGAAAAATATAAAAGGTGACACAGAAAAACTACCTTCTAACTACCAATTAAAGTTTAAGTGATTTTCTGGGAGTTATCCTTCTAACTCAAGTTGAATTGTGTATAGTCAAAATCCTATTACCCTTCAAAACAAAAATCCTATTATTGCTATTGACAGGAAATTACTGCTTACTACTAATCATTGTAGTGGAGATAATGAGGAAAGAGTAAAGTATATAAAATTGCTACTCATAATTTTAGTGGAGACATTGAGGACAGAGTAAAATATATAAAAAGTTGCATGAAAATGTTCAAGACTGATTTCTCAAACAAATTCAGAAGTACCAAAAAAGTAAGCCAACAAACATAGAAAACCAGCAACTTGTAAGGAAGGTGATTTGGTGGGGATTCATCTTGAGGAGAATGCTTTCTAGTCGGATATCTTGCTAACTTTTGCCTAGAGTTGATAGTCCTTTCAAAGTACTTCAATGTTTTAGCAAAAATATATACAAACTATATAAAGTCAAGTGAATAGGTCTTGTTAGCTGTTTTTTAAATATTTGGTTAAACCTTTACTTTGTATAGTTTGTATTGAAATGTAAGTTATTTCTTATGCACGGAGAGTTGTTCCAAGTAAATCCTGTTTAAGTCCTAGATCATGAATGAAATTAAAAGAGAGTATTATTTTGAATTGAAAATTGGCCTTTGGCCTTTCTTATATCTCTTTGCAGCAAACCTTCTACCTAAGAAAATTTTTGTAGACAACTTATCCGAAAATACCTAACAACACAGGATAAACAAAGTCCTTCCTGCTGATTGTTTGCCAAAAAAATTTCATTATTGATAAAATTTCTCTATATGAACAATCAATACCCAAAACTATTTTTTCAGTAAACAATCAAATAAATATCCAAATTTTTCATAAGATTTAATGAATGAAGGGAAACTAAGATTGTGAACCAAATCTTCTAATTTTCTATTACATATAATTTTTTATATTCTCTCTATCTTTTTTCCCCCCTAAAATCAAAACCTATTGATCTCTTCTCACAATTCTTGCTATTTTCTAAATCTGTTATTTTTTCCCTCTTTATGGGTATTTAGCATGGAAATTCTAAAATGGAGTTTAAAGTTAATTCTATTTCCCCAAATTTGAGTGAACAATACTAACAAAATAATGGAGCACCCTTATATGATATATGATATATCATGCCAATTTACAAATAATGGAGCACCCCTGTATGATTTCATATAAGATGACTTCAAACTTATGTGGCACAAAAAATTTAATTTGATTTCAAGCAAAAAATGATAATTTTATTTTATCATTAAACCCTAAAAGTCTCTTCAATATAATAATTAAAGCTGAAAAAAATTAAAACGAAATTGAAAAAAATTGAGATACTTTCATTAGGACATCCTTTCAGGTACGATGTTCAGGCATATCTAATGCTAATAATATAGGCTCTTAAAATTGTGGGTAATTTTTTTTTTTTTTGAAAGGAAATTTTGTGGGTTGCCTATATTCCAGTAACCCAACTTTTAGTGACTTTGGATATCAGTATATATTTTAGGTAATAAATGCAAATCTTCCTTTATCATCTTTTAAAAAAATATGATTTTTTTTTCCCCCAAACACAAAATATAATAATCTAGACAATTATTAATAGGAATTTGCTATAATCACATTTGTATATGGAACTATTTATTCTATCATTTAAAGAAAATATAATGTGGCAAGACTCTAATGAAGGATTTTAATGTAGAATAGAATTTAAAATCAATTAAAAATATAAATTACAATAATGACGTTAGAATTGTAAGGACTCAAAAACTTATGTGATAAAATTTTATGAGGTCAACCAAAAGTTAAACTCCTCTAAAATGCACATGAAAATATATATGATATTTTTTCTCTATCTTATTTCCTATTTATAATGTAAATATGAAACATGAAAATTATGATAGTTATTAACTAGCATTTATCATGATTTTGTTTGTGTATAGAACTATATTTTAGCATTAGATATTTATTGTGATTATATTTTTATAGGAACTAAATATTCTATCATTTAAAGAGTGACCAAGTTTGGCAACAATCTTTTTTTTTTTTTTTTGATAGGTAAGAGAAAGGTTTGTTTGGCTACAATCTTAGTTGCATCCTTATGCTTCAACTCCCTCCAAGACACTGACATGTGTTATTGTTTACACATGACTCACTTAATCACACTTAACCCAACCAATACTTGTCATGTGCATTGCACACATGCATGTTAGTTTCTTAGAAGAAGTTGAAGCATAAGGTTGCAACTAAATTTGTATCCAAACTTTTTCCAAAAGAGAATATGATTACAAAATATAATTCAAATTTAATTAAATATATATATTAAAATAATAACATATAAAATTGTAAGGCCACAAAAACTTATGGCACAATATTACAAAGTCAACCAAAAGTCAAATTTCAGTTTTATATACATAATAGATTATTGAAAACATTAACAAAAAAAAAAAAAAAATCTTTGTTTTATTTATTTTTTTAATATAAAATTTGAGAATTATGGTAATTATTAATAAGCATGGTCAATGGCCAAATTGGTCATCTAGCTAACTAATGTCCAAAGAAAAGGGTAGATGTGTATGTGACTTTCGGACGAAGATAATGGCAAAGAGTTTGTTGATGATGTCCTTCAACCTGTATTTAATGATAATGGGGTTATGCAAAGTTGGGAAATTGAATTGAAGAAGGTGATTGCTAAGTGATCCATTGAATACTTTCAAGTGCACATGCAAGTCCAATGTTAAGGTATATTCCATTAATATTGATGGAAAAGTTTTTGAGAACATTTCACAACAAATGGTGGACAAGATTAAGTTAAGATTGACCCCATGTAAAGCCTTAATGAACAAGATGGTTTAAGAAAGGTTAAGAAAGGTAAAGAGGTAAAGGTAACTAGAAGATATCCTGTTTCTTTTGAAATGGGAAATAATTGTAAACATGAAATTTGGTGTGATATTGTTGCCATGGATGTTAGTCTTCCCTCCTTTGGTGTAGCCTTGGCAATATGATGGGCATGCTATCCATGATGGCCATAGAAATACATATACCTTTAAAATTAGAAAGTTTGAATTTGTCCGTTTGCCAATTTTGAAGGAAAGAACTCCTAAATCTTTCAAAGAGGAGGGCAGTAATTTTCTTATTTTTCCCAATTGTAATATAAGATAAAATTACTAGAGTGGTGTACATGTTGGTGGCTAAAGAAAAAAAGGAAGCTTGTCTGTGTATTCTATAGCCTACCTAACAAAGTGCACTATCTAATCAATCTAAAGGAGCATGAAGAATTGAATAGGTAAGTTATGGTCCTCGTGGAGATTTTGAAGAAGGGATATATTAGAGAAAACATGACTCCTTGTGTAGTACCGACCTTACTCATGCAAAAGAAGAATGGCACTTGATAGATGTGTGTTAATAGACACACCATGAACCAAATTATTATCAAATTATCTGGTCATATTCCAAGAATTGATGACTAAAAACATATTGAAGAGCAAGAGAGTGCCTAAAGAACTTTAGGCTAAAGCTATAAATTATGCAGTCTATTTGTGTAAAATGGATGTACAAGATGAAGAATAATGCAAAAAGGAGAGGTGGAGAGATACAAAGCAAGACTGGTGGTGGAAGGCTATAGTCACGAAGGTATTGATTATGATAAAGTATTTGCCCCAATTGCTCATTTGGAAACTATATATTTGCTAATTTCTTTAGCAGCTCAAAACAAATGGAGAATTTATCAAATGGATGTAAAATCTTCTTTTTTAATGTTTAAATTGAAGAATAAGTTTATATTGAGCAGCCTATAGGCTATGTTGCACAAGACCAAACATTCTCTTTGGTGCTGGACTTCTTAGTCGCAACATAGAAGTACCAACTATGACTCATTTGAAGACAACCAAGAGAATTCTTCATTATATAAAAGGTACACTAGATTTTGGACTATTGTATTGACCCTCTAAAGTGTTTAAACTTGTTGGCTACAACAATAGTGATTAGGCTGGGGACACCGATGATAGAAAGAGTGATAGTGGGTTTGTATTCTATATGGGTGATATTGCATTTGCATGGACATCCAAGAAACAACCAATTGTGACTGTATGTTGCTACTACCTCTAGTGTTTGTCATGCAGTTCGGCTTAGAAATTTGTTGAAGGAATTGCAAATGTTGCAAGCAAAAGTTACGAAGATATTTGTGGACGATAAGATAACACTAGCTCTTGTAAAGAACCTAGTCTTTCATGACCAAAGCAAGCACATGGATACCTAGTATCATTTTATTTGAGGATGTTTTGCTAGGAACAAAATTCCACTTGAGTTTGTGAAGTCACATGATTAGGGTGTAGATATCTTCACCAAGCCACTAAACTATGACACCTTCTACAAGATGCGAGCCTAAGTTGTGGTGATCAAAAATTAAGTTTAAGAGGAGGTGTTGAAAGTTAAACTTAATTTATGTTATGAAAATCTATTTTATTTATGAAAATGAGTTAGTTGAAGATACATAAAATAATGAGGCAAGTTTATGTAATGAATGTATCGAGATTTCTTTTGGAGTTGTATAATAAACACAAGGAAAGTTATGGTTGGACATGTATATATACCTCATGCATCCGTCAATTTTTAAAAAGTGTGAAAAAAGAGAAATACAATTATTTAAGAGTTTTCTTACTAGTTTGTTGAGAATCCATAACCGATCCTTAAATTTTGAGAATAAGGCTTTGTTATTTTTTAGGATCCATAACCGATTCTAAACTTTAGAGTAAGGCTTAGTTTTGTGTGTGTGTGTGTGTGTGTTTTAGGATCCATAACCGATTCTAAACTTTAGAGTAAGGCTTCGTTTTTGTGTGTGTGTGTGTGTTTTAGGATCCATAACCGATTCTAAACTTTAGAGTAAGGCTTAGTTTTTTGTGTGTGAATCACTTTCTTTGAGTGGTGCATGAGTGTTTGAGAGTGCAGGTGGGGGAAAGATCCACCAATGTTTTCCCAACAACCCTAACTAGTTTATTGAGAATCCACAACCAATCCTTAAATTTTGAGAATAAGGCTTTGTTATTTTTTAGGATCCATAACCGATTCTAAACTTTAGAGTAAGGCTTAGTTATTTTTGTTGCTGTCGTAGTTCTTGTAATGCTTATATATTTCATGTAGAGTAAAGTAATTTGTTTCATTTTTCTCAATCAAGACTACTTGACAATTGCAATTTGTATATTGCACACTCTTTGAACTTTCATCATACACTTGCAATGTAAGCCTAATGGTGTTATTTGCTAGTGGAAGAACACTACAACTAAGTAGATTTAACATGTACATATGTGATATTACTATAGAAGATAGGAATAGAATTTATTTAACGAGATCAGAGCTCACTTTTGTGTTGGAATCTTTAGCATTAGATTTTACGTATACATAACCAAAAGTGTTTCAATTGATATATGTTACTCAAACAAAAAATTATAATCTCTAACGTTGCTCCTAAGCTAGAGTCATATTATTTCATTGAGATTTGCATGATATTTTATGAAGAAATTCTTACAGTAATGCTGTGAATAGATTAGTCAGGATAACAAAAGTGGATTTAATCAGGTAGAAGTGCAAAAGTACAAAGACCATCAGGCATTAAATGAAGAGTTTTTTTTTTTTTTTTTTGAGAAAACAAACACTGAAGGCAGAGTTGAAGCGGCTAATTAAAGTTTTACAATAAGCAAGTGCAACTCTAAAACTCAGGGTAAATAAAACATTAGATTATAAGCTAATTAATAGGCAATAATTAGCAATATTCAAAGACAAAATAGCCCGCTTATAGAACTGCAAAACAAGTTGCAGCTACATATATACGTTAAACCCTTCAGGGTAAGAATTGAAAGCTGTTATTATTTGGTTTACCAAAAAAAAAAAACTGTTTATTTTTCTATCCTCCTTTTTTTTCTTTTTCTTTTTTCCTTTTCTTTAGACAGAAACCATAAGATTTTGCAGTACTTTATCTTTTCTTGATTAGATGCTACATAGTACTATTTTTGAAATCACTTATTCGGTTTGTTCAGTATTTTTCTTAAAAGGATCTTTATTTTGAGCAGTTGGGTCTCTCACTCTCTCACACACACACCTTAGAAATCATAAAATCATAGTGAATGCATGAACAAAGCGATCAAGGAATGGACAATGACATATTTTTCTATATATAGAAAAAAGGGTTTTTCTCTCTAGTCAAAAAAATGAGAAAATAAAAAGGGTTTTTCTATAAGTAGAAAGAAGTGTGAGAAAGAGATTGAAACCTTGAGCTGGCGTATTCAAAGAGCTTTCCTGTCGCAGAAAAGACCATGAGACCAATTTCAGCATCGCAGAGAGTTGAGAGCTCGTAAGCTTTCTTAAAAAGTCCTCTCCTCCTCTTTGAGAATGTCACCTGCCTTGCCGTCGTGTTGTCAATCTTCTTAATCTGAATTTTCCTCCTCGTCATTTCCTCAGATAATAGGTTATCAGATCTTCTTCTTCTTCTTTTTGCTGCGTAGGTTATTAGACCCTTTACTTCAAAGTTCTATTTCTATCCAAATTATTAGCCCAACCTAGTATTCCAGATATAAAAAGTTAGAAACTATTTGCATAGAAATAGAAAGTTGAGAGAGAGAGAAGAAAAGAGACATGTCGAGAATAGTACAAAAATAAATTACTCAACCAATAAAGTAAATGTTACGGATTTCGGAATGGTAAAGAGAAATAAGATGAAAGCGATAGAAGTTAATTTTAACATTGGTTGTTTCTCTAGGTTGGGCTAAATAAGATGAAAGCGATAGTACAAAAACTGTCGTTTCTCAACCAAAAAAAAAAAAAAACTGTTGTGTAGCATGGAACCACACTAGCTTAATTTTAACATTGAATTTATTATTATCATAAATTATGTATTAAACATATTTTCTTAATTCTTTTAAATGTTACATCGTAATTTCAAGATGAACACAACCATTATAAAAGTTAAATTATGTTCCTTTATTTACATTTGAACCTAGTTTTTCCATCTATCCCCATCCGATTGCACCGTTAAGTCCTATCTCTCTCCAAAAGCAAAATTACGTCATTTTTTGCAAGGATTACATTGAAAATATATATAATTTAAATGAATGAATTGAAAAAGAAAAATTAAAACTAGTTAAGATTAGATGATGCATTTTGTATTTAGTCTTCTAAAAAGCTAGGCCAAGAGCCTTGTGAATAGGTAATATTACCCAATTCTTTTATAGAGGAGAACTTTAATTCAAATCATGCATGGAAAAAAAAAAATCTACTTAGGTGGTGTGCGGTTAAATTTGAAAACTAGACTAAAATAAAGTTCAAGACAAGGCTATTTAAAGATAGAGATAAAAAGAAAAGTTTTTCTTTTTTTTTTTTTAATATGAAAAGGAGGCTAAATAAAGTTAAGAACAAATTAATATTGTTTCTAAATAATTTGTAGGTTTTAGTTTCATCCTTGAACCAATGCTTGTGTTAACTTAATTATTCAATGTTGTTTCCTAAAAAAAAATAATAACAATTAATTCAGTGTTACACTTGTTCCACATTCCTTTTAAAAATTGAATGTAGAGTGATTTTTATTTTCATGAAATTGCTTTACAAAGGCATGAGACTAGAGAGTTCAAAAGAAATTGGAAAACTGTCTTTTAATTATATACTCTAAAACTTTAATTTGGTTGGGATTCAGTTGATTTCATTTTAGTCATGGGTAAAATATAATAGTTGAAAGATTGTAAAATTAAATTGTAATTGGACAATATCATAGGTGGATACAGTGGCAGAGGATCAAAGGAGCCGGGGTGGGGGTGGGGATGGTAACCCAATTTTTTTTTTTTAAATCTTGAATATTTCTTTCTTTATTTTTTTTAATCCTTACAAATTTTATCATAAAATATCTTATATATATGAAATGGCAAAGTAGCATGACTTCTAACATCCTAAATCTTAGTTAAAAATTTTAGATATCAATAAATAAAATTATTATTTTAAAGTATATAATTTATTTAAGAAAGTATAAGGTTATTTATATTTATTTACATAGAATCACAATTTCATTAGGGTTGGACATTTATAAATTATAATGAACATGTTTATGCTAGCAATTATCTCAAGTAATAATGAGAAAACAAACAAGGGCTTTGTTCTTACACTTTTGTAGATACCTAATTTTACAACCTGTATTTAACCTCATCTGGAGAAAAAGGGTAATTTTAAGGTAATCATAACTTTTGACCGTAATTTCATTTACTTCATTTAAAACAAATCTTAAAATCTTAATAATCAAAACTATAGGTCACAATCTCCGATCGAAACAATTGGATTAAAAGATATCATGAAATCAAATTTTAACTACTAAGATATATCCACAAAGTTGAGTCCGATCACGTGTGATTATTAACAATTGATTTTAATTGGTACCATGAGTATTCAATTTAAAATCGGGGACGTGTCATAATCCTATTCGATTGAACTATAAATAATTGCAAGGTTGCATGCACTTGATTATTTCGATTATCAAATATTAATGATTTCTCAATTATTGTTGTAATTATCCTTTAAAAGGGGCAATTAGGCAAAATTAAGGGATTTTAAAGCCCTAATAAATGTGATTAGGTTAAAATGACATTTGCTCACTCTTTTGTCAATATCCTTGAATCATTACTAATGAAAACTTAAAATGTATTGTTCCTTTTTTTTTTTTTAATGTGTTGATGCTAATTATTTGACCATAATAGGTTTAGACAAATGGTTTTATCATTTTATTTTATTTTTTATAATTCGATAGTTGGAAGAAGAGTATTTGTCAATTGAGCTACAATGCTCTTGGCAAAAGGTTTTATAATTTAATGGCACATCTTGTAAAAATGAGGAGATTTAAATGTTTGATAATATCCTTTGATATGTTTAAAAAAATTACTTAAGTTTTAGGCCCAAAAAATGTAAAAAGAAAACCAACAAACTACTAAATATATCAAAATGGAAATTTCATTTATATCATCTAAAACTTACAAAGAGAGACATAGAAAAAGAGAAAGCTTAACTTTATTTCTGTTTGGTAGAATTTACTTTGTAATCCTATGTTTTGGAAGGTGTCAATTTGTTTTCTTCATTATATATAATACAATATAATGGAGAAAACCCATTTATAAAATAATAATAATAATAACAACAACAACAACAACGGAGAAAACCCTGGCCAAGAGAGTAAAATTATACATTTTCCAAATCGAAAGAGTGAAAAAATAACGAAAATGTTGAAACGGGTGTAATATATAATATTGGAATCAAATTAATAAAATATTAGATTTAGTTCCAGTAAAACAAATGGAGAGGTCAACATCTAAACTTTTTCAACAAGAGAAGAGATAAAAGGGACTGGATTTTTGAGGCCAAGACCTTTCTTATTTTTTGAGGAAGCGGGCCCATGACTTAAATATAAAAAAGGACCACATAATGGTCCAGGCACTATTTCTTTTTTTCTTTTTTTTTTGAGAAGCAGTCCAGGTACTATTTCAGATACAAAAATGATACAAAGTGATATGCTCCACATATGTTGTCCCTTATGCCTGGGATAAACTGGCCCAGCACTCCAATCCAACAAAAAAAAAAAAACTGGCCCAGCACTCTTTTCACTTGTTCTACTCTCGAGTACAATTTCTATAAAAATCTTTTAAGTTCAATACCTACTTTTATTAATTTAGCTTAGAGTCTTGGTGATTTTATAAAAATCTTTTAAGTTTAATACCTACTTTGATTAATTTAGCTTAACGTCCAATATTGGATATTGGGAAAATTTTTATTTTATTCAAGTGTGGTCTTGATCAAGTTCCTGTAATTGTTGACCTTTAGTTTTAAGAGGTCACACTCAACTAATTTGATGTTAAGATTATCAAAAAAGAAAAAAAAAATACTAATTTGATGTTATATATGTTAATGTTTTCTTGTTATATCAAAAAATAAATATGTTTGGTGAGATTTCCAGTTGTAAACTTACTAGCATTACAACAATAAAAATAAATATCACTTCTTGCTTATCAAAAAAAAATCACTTCTCCAAAAAGTAGAAACACGTGAAAAAGAAAGTAAAAACACATGAAAATTATTGAGTATGCTATTGGTTGCTATTTTTAGTAAAGTGAGAAAAAGGGACTAAAAAGAGTCATTCACAATTGATTAATCAATTGCTTGCTTGAAGAGTCATACACAGGTCTAGGAGATAATCAATTACTAGAAGAGTTCTAGCACCCCCAAAACAAAACGAAAAAAAAAAAAAAAAAAAAGGTAAAAAGAAAAGAAAAGAAAGGAATGACATTTGATTTATTCGTCTTAACTAGCCCAAAGATTTTAAAAGCTTTTTGATGATTTTGCTTCATGGTGATCGGTGAATACCAAATTATATTCATATGACGCAGTTTTGACAACAACAAAAAACATATAATTTAAAATCTTGCTTTATTATATATATATATATATATATATAGAGAGAGAGAGAGAGAGAGAGAGAGAGAGAGAGAGAGAGAGAGAGAGAGACAAGATCTAGTTAAATATGGATGAAACCTGTGAAGTGCTAATCTTGAGTTGCCAAGGAAGACTAGGAAATAGAACAATCCAACCTAGAAAAATTCAAAATTCAAAATAAAAAACAAAACAAAAAAAGAAAAAAAGAAAAAAGAAAATAGTGGGAGAAAATTAATATTATGAATTATGACATCACTTTTCTCAAGTTGGTGCAAGAATTTGGATTGCAAAATCAAAGGAAGCTCACAAAAGTCTTATTGCAAGCAAGATTGACTTCAAAACATTTTTAGACCTTAAGGCTTAAAACAAGTATACTCAAAAGCATCATTCTTGATAAAGAAATGTTGTGGCAAATATGTAATATTAGCAATCACGCAAAGATAAACAAAACCTATTGCAGAATTGTGAATCAATTTATCAATAGTATGACTTGCCATCAGTCTCAAACCTATACTCGACCTTTTCCAACACCCTCTACTTCATTTTCCATTGTAACAAATTGACCTTTAATTCATCCATAAAAATGATTAAGCATCCAAAATTTACCATATACACATGCAGACTCTTAGAATCAGCTGGAGGAAACAAATTGGCCTTACAAAAAATTAATTACAACTCTGAGCTAGGATTTGCATTTACTTAGCCATGGCCTTTTTTCTTTTGTATTTGAGAAAAGAGAATCCATGTATGCTTCTTGATCTTCACTATACTTCAAATTCATTTAGGAAATGGTAGCCTGCAAGACATAGAAAGATGCACTAAGGCAAAGAGTTTCTCTATAGTAGAAACATGCATTTCTAGACATGCAGTCAATGATGATAGTTAAGTTGCTACACAAACAGAAACATTGCTCATTGATGAGTTGAAAGTGACATCAACCTGTGGTTGCAACCATTATTTCACCAACAAATTTATCTTTCAGTACCAGATAAGCCCATATAGAACTGTAAATTAGAATATAGTACATATTGTAATGCTAAATCCAGAGAAATAACTAAACCTAAGGACAAATTTTTCTATTTGGTCAAGTTCCTCTATTGAAACTACAACTATATGCTATATGGCCCCTAAATATTGAGGTTTGATGCAAATTTCCTTTGATTGAATCCTGAATATTATTTCATACTTCATCTAGAAAGCTAAAATTTTTTAAGAATTTCACAAACTTACCCCAACTTGAGAGATATGTCTGAACTGTCATTGTCTTGAGGATCAGATGAGCTGCAAATATTGGTAATTGACTCAGATGACTGACCTTGTTCAAGTACATGCGTTTGAGTGCTAAACAGATTCTCCATCTGTGGAAGAGACATTTTTTATAACTGAGATAGGAAGAGAGGACAGAGGAGGAAGAATTTTTTCTTAAAAAAAAAAGACCTATTACCTGTTTTAATCGTTGGTTTTCTTCCATTAGTTGGGCTCCCTGCATTAAAAGAATAAGATGAGCAGAGAGCCACTACTAAGACTTCTTAGCCTTAAATACAAAATATAATTTAATTACTATGGCATATTTACCCAACTTCTTATATAAGAAATCGATACGTTTTTTTGGGGGGACAAACTTGATATAGGTCAGGTGATAGGATAAACAATACAACATTCAGTTCTGAATTTATGTTGACAATGGTTTCAACTAAGGTTCAATGGTGGTTGTTACTTGTTACTTGTTACTTCTTGTTAGCCATGTGAACTCCTCCTTTCTCTACCCATTGAGCTAGTCAGTGCACAAAAAGACCACGATTTTTATGAATTTGCACCAACTTGCATTAACATTATGACAGTTTTACAGTTATTTTCTGACATTTGCTAAAGATATGGATTTAGAGTTTAAGCTTATTACATTATAGTAGCCCTAATTGTACAGTCCTAACTATATTACTGTAATCCTAGGGCTAACACAGAGTTAGAATACTACATATTCCCTTAAATAAGTACACTATTATACACATAATTCAATAATAAAGATTTGTTTAAGACTTTCTGCTGTTAACGTAGACCTAAGACAAAACCACCTTAATTCCTTGTGTTCTTTCAACTTCTCTTAGTTTCTTCTTGCCACCTAATATTTCAATATTTTACCATGATATCATTAGGGAGAGGATCATCACTAAAGTACGAAGATGTTTTCATTGAAACCATATGACCTTTTGCTTAAGGGCACTGATCTGTTCTGGAAATGTCTTGCAAACATTATAATAATTGTATGAAATGTCTTGCAAGGATTTAAAGTTTGGAACATGACCTTTTGCTGAAGTGCAGTGATCTCTTCCAGAAATCTTTCATCCTGAAAGACAAATGAGTTTTTAATATTTAGAGAGAGTACATAAATTTCAACACTCCATTATAATGCCGGCAAACAGAGATAAAAAAGAGAGATGTGCCTTTGTTTCTGTAACACGGCTCAGGCCTGCTTCAAGCACTTTCTCTAGTTTCTGTAATTCTTCTATATCCATTCCATGAAGCTCTTCTCCCTTAATCTTCCTGTTAGGTGTAAACATTTCTCAACATTAATTTATTGTGGTATATACATGTATTCAAAGTAACAAGATGATAGTGACGTAGTTATAATACCTCAGTTCATGTGTCTTGTCCTCAATTTCCTTGCTCAACATGGCGTAGGAGGCACCGTTCTCAAGCTAACATAATTAATTGCCGTTCATGAAGATTTTTGTAATGTGATTTGTACAGAGCACTTTTAATATAACAATGGTTCTAAAATTTGTAAGCATTTCGTGCCTTAAATAAGAAATTTTTAGGGCAGACCTAAATTTTAGGGTCATCATTCTGGGAGTGCTACAAGTAGTCTTCTAAGTAGTTCCAAAAAACATAGCATTTCTTATGGTGGTAGGATTTTCAATCAAACGTAATTTTCAAAGTATTAATGAAAATTTCATGAGAAAGATTCAGAGTCATGTTTCCTTATGACAATGATAAAATCACCTGCATTAACGTTAAGATGAAAACATTGGAAGAAACTTGAGAGGTTTAAATCATTTTTACTATTTATGGTAATTTTAAGTTATGACCAGATCTACACTACTTTTACGGTAAATTCCCTTGTTTAGGAAATTATTTAATCATTTTTGGTATTTATGGTATGTGGCTATGTGCATGTCTTTACTGTAACAAGTTGATAGAAATGCAGTTATAATACCCCAGTTCATGCGTCTTCTCTTCTTCTTTTTTGATAGATAATCAGAAATCTATTATAAATGAGAAAAAAATGAAAAGTACAAGAAGTTCATGATGATGAACAACAAGTAAAAGAAACAATCAGCACGGCAAACAGAGGGTGGTTAGGAAACTAAGCTAAGGGAAGACATAAACTCAGAGAGAGAAACAATCAGTAAAACCCCAACAACGAGACCACTCCAAAAGACTACGTAGGCATAAAACCTTTAACTCATCCAACGTCTTCTCCTTGTCCTCAGAGGAACGACAATTTCGTTCCAACCATACAATCCACATTAAGCACCCTGAAACCAAATTCCAAATGTCCGGATTATGCTTCCCAAGCCACTGATGCCAACAAGATAACAAACCCGCCACTGATCCTGGCATAACCCAATGAATACCAAAAGCCTGAATCATAAAAGTCCATAAAGAATGAGTAACAGGACAATGAAGAAGAAGGTGGTCTACCGACTCCCAATCACAGCAACACATACAACACCAATTAGCCAAAGGGCGACCCTTAAGCATTAGATTATCCAAAGTGAGGATTCGACCATGTGCAGCTGTCCACAAAAAGAACGCCACGCGCTTAGGAATCTTTGGTTTCCAAACACCCTTCCAAGGAAACAAAGAATTCGAAGCACCCCGAATCGCATGGTAGTAAAACCGGGTGTCAAACTTACCATCACCTTTTAGCCGCCAGCAAAGAGTATCTCTCCTATCACCCCGAGGAATACGAGTTTGGATAAGCTGAAGTAGAGAAAAAGATGCAGCCAACTCCCAATCTTCAAAAGCTCTATAAAACCTTAAATTCCACACTCTAACAGTACCCCCTTCTGGAATCCGCGAAATCTCAGAGATACAAGCATCCTTGACCACTTAACACACATAGAGCTCAAGATAGAGGTCTTTTAGAGTATTATCACCAATCCACCTATCATGCCAAAAGCGAATATGAGTGCCTTCACCCACTACTAAGGACAGATGCTTAGAAAAGCTCTCCCACCCTTCATTAATGCTTCTCCATAGGCTATACCCATGAGTCCTCCTACAACCATTAGTTCTCCACCCCCCTTGACCCTCACCATATTTTCTGGAGATAACTTGCCGCCAGAGATGGGTAACTTCATGACCATTTCTCCACAGCCATTTCCCTAATAAAGCTTGATTAAATGGCACCACACTTCTTATCCCCAAACCACCCATCTCAACGGGTAAGCACACCTTTTCCCAAGCCACCAAAGGGTATTTGAAACTCCCCTCAGAAGACCCCCAAAGAAAATTCCTCTAAATACTTTCCAATCTAGCAGCCACAACTTTAGGAATAGTAAAAAGAGATAAAAAGTACGTTGGGAGACTTGAGAGAGTATTCTTTAGTAACATGAGCCTACCACCCTTAGATAAATAGAGACGCTTCAATTTCCTCTCTCAACATGGTGTAGGGTAGGTACTTTTCTCAAGCTAACATAAAGGACTGCCGTTCATGAAGATTTGTGTTATAAGATCCATTTATATTATCAACATGTAAGCATTTCCAATCCTGCCTTCTACAAGTAATTTTTAGGGTTGGCCGAAATGTTAGGGTCATCATTCTAAGAGTGCTACAAGTAGTCCTCTAAGAGCACTAGCAGTTGGGGTGTAAACACCTCCCCAATTGCTATTTTACAACCAAAACCACTAAAAACATGCTCCATCCAGTTTGGTATATGTAAAAAATTATAGCATCCATGAACAATAAGTCTCTACATATACAACCCACTGTTCACAGTTGTAAACTTAAAAATATAATATTTTATTCCCTCTCTTCTCTCTTCTCTCTTCTCTGACTCTCCCTCTTTTTTGTCTATCTCCACTCCTCTGTCTATCTCTCTCTTTCTTTGTCTCTCCCTCTTTTCTCTATATTTGATTTTTTTTTCTCTCCTCTATCTCTTTCTCAGCTGTTTTTGGTTGGGTTGAATCGTGTTTGGGTTTCAGTTCTGGTCATTTATTCTTGGGTATCTGTTTTGTTCTTGGGTATGGGTCATGGTGGAGATCAGGTTTGAGCCGTGGGTTTTGTTCCTTGGTATGGATCATGTTTTGTTTTCGTCGTTTGTTCTTGGGTATAGGTCACGTTGGAGATCTGGTTTAGGTTTCAGTGTCTCTCCCTCTTCGATCGTTTGAGTTTCAGTTCTGGTGGTGGTCGGTGTGGAGAGTGGCGGAGCCGTGGAGATCAGATTGGGGCTTGGGTGGTTAATTAGAGGTTTCAATGGCTAAGGCTTCAGGGGATAAGGCTGGAATCGGTTGGGGCTTAGGTTGAATCAGTTGTAGGCAAGGCTGTGGTGGCGGTGGGTATTTGAGATTGGTTGCAAGTGATGGGTATTTTGGTTGTGATTTGTTATGTGAGTTCGGATTTGGCTGGGTTAGGATTTAGGATTTTAGTTTGGTGTTCCAATGGTGGGTTTGGGGGTTTGGTTTGGTGTTTCAATGGTGTTTCAGAGGTGATGGTGGTGTTGTTGTTATTGTTGTTGTTGTTTGGTTGGTTTGGTGTTTCTTGGTGGTTTGTTCGGTGGTGCTGGTGTTTCAGTGAGTTTGGTTGTTGAAGAGAGAGACAGAGATGAAGAGATGAGAGATAAATCAATAGTTTTTTTGTAGTATTTGTTTTGTAGTTTATATTATTTTATTGGGTTGTATGTGAAAATAAGAACAAAGATGTTGGGTGAGTTGTTAAATGGGTTGGTAAAATAGATAAAGTGGTGTTTGAGGATGTAAAATAGAGACTGGTATGCTTCCTCGGATGCTAGTGCTCTAAGTGTTCCAAAAAAATATACTTAGCTTTTCTTATGGTGGTACAATTTTCAATAAAATGTAAGTTTCAAAATTTACGTGAAAAACTCATGAGATATCGGATTAAGAAGTAATCATGTCACGTTTCATTATGACTATGATAGAATTATGTACGTGCATCAACATTAAAATGAAAATATTGGAAATAAGAATGTTAAGATGTATAGAAGAAAATACACATAAAGATAAGATTAAAAATAAGGATATTTGCTTAAAATTAGGGGTGGTCATATTTAGAGGAGAGCAATTAATGCACCTGTAAGAAAGAGCAAGTTGATTCAAGTTGAGGTAATGAAAAAAAGGTAGAGGAAGACAAAAAAACACATTAATAGAAGTATACTTGTTAAGTAAGGAAGTAACAAAGACTATGGATTCAAATAGAATAGAATGAAAGGAAAATACATGTGGTTGACTAAACTGTTGAGAATCCATAATTGAACCTAAAAATTTTTGGGACTAAGACTTTGTTGTAGTTGTATGGTAATTTTAATTTATGGCCATGACCTATGCCACTTTTCAAAAGAATTCTTCCATTTAGGCATTCATTTAGTCATTTTTGCTATTTATGGCTAGGTTTTTTTGTCTCTTTTTGTTAATAACTTTCAATTAAGAATTCAGAATAAGATCCCATTTGTTTTGGAAAGTTTTCTAGGGTATGTAGGAACTGATTTTATAATTTTGATAATTTTGGCGATTTTTCATATTTCTAGCCTCATTTTTTGCTTGACACAAATTTGGGTGTTTTAGGGTCTACTAGCCTCCCTATGATTTATTTTCCTATTTATATGCATGGTAGCCTCCAAGGTAATTCAGAATTTTATTAATAAAAATTTCAAAAAGTTTTTTCTCCATTCATTCTGGTGAACTTCAAATTTCTCCTTGTGATTTAAAGGGACTTTTTATGGATTCACGAGTTATTATCTTAAAGTATACATAATCTTTGACTTATGACTTTCCAACTATGTCACTTATTCACCAACTAAAAAACTTTAAAACATCATACCTGTAGCTCAAGAGAGAGTTGGTCCATTTTGCCAAGATTATTTGAATGTAGATTGTGCCTTTCAATTACCTGCTGCATGCTTCATACAACAAAAGGATAGCACATTCAATTATTTTATCTATCTCTCATTTTAATAAAATGAAAGTACGGATGAACTTATAAACTACTAGTATGTATTTCTGACTCATCTAAGGAAAAGAAATTAGAGCTGGTGACTGAAGAATTAATTATCTATCTAGTGTTGGCATATCTGCCATTGTCTACAGACCAATTGTGTTCCCAATTAAAATGTGAACCACAGATGATATTTATATTGATTGACACAAGCAATATACAAACTTCTAATTTGGTCAAACTATAAAAGGTGAACATCTATGTGAACCCCCAAACTATGTATATTGATTGACCCAAGGGGTACATTATGATGCAGGGAGCATTAAAATTATCTAAGATTTTATCTTTGAATGTAAGAATTATTTTGTTTTTGAATTTAAATTTTAAATTTGGCTTTAATTTTGAGGGTTTAAAGGGATTTGATTAGGCTTTTTCTATATTGGTGTTATCCCTAAACCCTATTAAACTAGTGCTCTTGTAATGGTGAATTGCAATACAATTTGAATAAGAATAATTTGATGATTTGAGAATGATGACTTTCACTTTGTTTAGTAGTGATGCCAAATACCCTTAGGTGGTGATGCCTAAGGGTTGCATGCAGATTCTAGGAGGTGAAGCCTAGGGTTTTTCCTGTTTATCCTTTTATTCTTTTTTTATCCTTATTTTCCTATTACATTCCATATCAAATTGTTATCAACTTGGTATCAGGACATCCAATATGCTCCACCCAATCCAAATCAGTTTTTTTTTTTAAAAAGGTCCACCCATTAGGCCAATTTCCAAAAGGAGAAGTGAGATTAGCCCATTAAACCCAGAAGCCAATCCGTGCACATCTAGTGTTCTTTAGCTTTTAGCAGCAAGTAAAGTTTTAGTCTTTGTATTTTGTGTCTCTTTGAGCTAAAAATGACTTCCTTTGATAGAGATTTTGAGGAGCATCGATCTTAAGGAAGATGGGAAAAGCCTCCTTAACCCTCATTCCTCCATTGATGACCTCCTCCCTCTTATTGATAAAGTTAAAAATTTGTTAGCAAATGTGGATCAAGCACCATCCAAATCAATGCCAGATCCACTTTTACCCTCAATGAATGCATTGGTCACTAATGAACTTTTGAGACATGCTGAAATGGATGTGAAGGTTTCAGTTGCATCTTGCATTACTGAGATTACAAGGATAATAGCACCAGATACCCCATATGATGATGAGCAAATGAAGGAAATATTTCAGCTAATTCTAGCAACATTTGAAATTTTTTCTCGTATGTCCAATTGCTGTTGTATGGAGGTTTCAATTCTTGATACTGCTGCAAAGGTCAGGTCATGCTTGGTGATGCTGGACATTGAGTGTGATGCGTTGGTTGTTAAGAAGTTTCAAATTTTCTAAAAAATAATTAGGTCCAACTATTCATCTGTTGTCGTTTCGACCATGGAAACAATTATGTCTCTGGTCATATATGAAAGTAAAGAAATTTCCTTGGATCTTCTCAGTCCGCTTTTAACTAGTGTAAAAAAGGACAATCAAAATGTTTCACCTATTTCATAAAAATTGGGGGAGCAAGTAATCACTAGGATTAATGCCTGTTAAGACAAAATAATGGCATCCACTCAAAAACTACACCACAAGCCTAAGGGTAAAGCTTCACACATGAGAGAATTGTGGCACCAAAAATTGGTTATGCAAAGGAGATGCACATGCCAACAACTATCCAGTTAGTACATCCTCAATCATGTGTAGTAGACCTAATTCAACTTCTTGGCGAGTCAATGCTTGATGAGGTGAAAGTTCAACAAGAGAGCAAAAATTTTGAAGGTGCAAATGATGTGATAGTAGAATTTATTGAATGTGCTATAGTCAACCCTCTATGGTGCATGAAGATAAACAGTTGATGAGGTGGAGAAAGTGGATACTATGGTGGTTCAAAATCAGATTGTGTTGATTTTAAACATTGATTTTTTCATTTCCAAAGAGTTTCATGATGTGATGGAATGCAAAACTTTGCTAATCTACGTGCTCCTAGAGGTGGTTCCTATATTAAGGCAAGTACTACCTGCTAGAGTTCTGATCCTTCCCTACTTCAAAATTCAAGATTGAGTTTTCTCCAACTAGGGAGTATGATGCATGGAGCATTAAAACCATCTACGATATTATTTTTTTAATGTCAAAATGATTTTTTTTTTTAATTTAAATTTTGAATTTCGTTTTAATGTTGAGAGTTTTAAGGGATTTGATTAAGCATTTTCTATATTGGTGTAATCCCTAAACCCTATCACAAGAATGATGGCTTTCTTTTTGTTTGGTGGCGATGCCAAACACCCTTAGGTGGTAATGCCTAAGGCTTACAGGCAGATTCTAGGTGGTGAAGCTTAGTGTTTGTCCTGTTTATTCTTTTTTTATACTTATTTTTCTACTGTATTCTACATCACATTAATTTCTTACTTATTTAGTAAATTTCTAATTTTGCATATATCAAATAAAATGACTTAGACTTTTGGATTTGGTTCTAGCTATTGCATTAAAATGTTAAATAATCACTGCTTGCAGGTTAAATATCATAGAGTTGATACTGTTTTAGTTTTGGAAATTTTCAAGATTGAAAAGATTCTCTAAAATTCAAAGTAAGACTTCAGAAATCTCGTGATATTAGTTTTCCATGACAGTTCATCATGAAGCCCTACAAAATCCTAGACATCTAGGTATGCGCTTATTGTTATTTAAATTAATGTTGCTGAAAATTTTATCATTAACTACATTGAAATTGCTTTTGAAAATGCTTTATTTGGTTGATTGCAATGCTTAACAACCACAATCAAAAAGAAGTTGATAAGTCCCACAAACACACTTTAAAGAGCACAATTATGATGGAAAAGACCATGTTATTATCATCAATAAGAATTCTCGAGTCATGGAATTATCTTCAATTGAAACTGAAGTGGTTGACCTGTCTGTTTGTAGTCCTTGATTAAGAATTGTGTGACTAGCCTTGGTTAGATGGTAAAGTTTCTTATGTTTAGGAACATGTAATTCACTTATTTTTTTTTAAATAAAAGAGAAAACACTTTTGTCCTCCCTTGATGTTACCATTTTCCTACTTGTGATGCTTGTTAGAATGGAAGAATTCTGTGTCACCTTTTATTTTCTTGACAAAATATGATGTGTACTTGGGGTATTGTCTCCAATTTGCTAGTTTGTGGTTTGTATCGCTTTGACTGGTAATTTCAGTTCATTTAAGGTACAGTATCTCAAAAGGGTAAACTAGAGTACTCTATATCTTTCCCTATGATGTCCTACTTAATTAGGTCACGAACATACACAGATACGGTACCCCATTGAGATTTCAAGCAGACATACCATGCTCGTGATCATATATTTCCTATGAGATCCTGACTAGTCCACTGCTTGTGCAGCCTCATTTCAAAGAATTTGGTTATGTACTCTCCTTATAAATACATGTTTCATCCATATCTTAGAACTTTTTTTTAGAAGTCTCAAATTGCAATCTTTGAGGAAGGGTTTGGCATGGTTAGCTTATGAAGGGTTTAACCTTGAGGGAGAGAGACATTTAACCACACTATCCAACCAAGGAGGAAAAGGCTATGCTTAACAAGCTCGCAATAACATAAAATATATAAAAGGTGACACAGAAAAATGGCATCATTTTATTGGGGATTAAACAAAGGTTCAAGCATGGACATTTGAAATTGAAAAGAGTTTGAACTCATTAAAAAGAAGGTGACTAAAGCTCCTATTTTCTCTTTCCCAAAATTTTCAAACTTGTCACGTTGCCAAGAGCAATTGCCAAAATACTGGGATGTACATGTCATTTCCAATTCCTAAGGCACTCTGGGAAGATGTCTCTGTGAGTATTCTTGTGAGTTTTCCAAAGATGAAAAGGATTATAACAAGAGTCTAGATGCTTATCATGTGACAGATTTTTACCTTTGAGAGACAGCAAAACTTCATTGTATTTTAAAGACTATGACATTAGATCAATACTGAAGTTCAAAATCCATTTTGGGCACAACCTTTAGTTGATGTTTGCAACTAAACTTCAACGTAGTTCAACTTGTCATCCTCAAATTGGACAAGCATAGGTTGCTAATTAAAGTTTAAGTGATTTTCTGAGAGTTATCCTTCTAACTCCAGTTGAATTTGCATACACTCGGTTTGCTAACCAAACTACCAATTATAGTACATTTAAAGTTGTGTATAGTCAAAATCATATTACCCTTCAAAACAAAAATCCTATTAATGCTTTTGACATGGAATTACTGCTTACTACTAATCATTTTAGTGGAGATAATGAGTAAAGAGTTAAGTTTTTAAAATTGCTGCTCATAATTTTAGTGGAGACATTGAGGACAGAGTAAAATATATAAAGAAGTTGCATGAAAATGTTCAAGACTGATTTCTCAAACAAATTTGAAAGTACCAAAATAGTAAGCCAACAAACATAGAAAACCAGCTACTTGTAAGGAAGGTGATTTGGTGTTGTATCATCTTTAGAAGAAAGGAAGGTGATTTGGTGTGGATTAATCTTTAGAAGAATTCTTTCTAGTTCTTGCTAACTTTTGCCTAGAGTTGATAGTCCTGTCAAAGTACTTCAATGTTTTAGCAAAAATATATACAAACTATGTAAATTCTAGTGAATAGGTCTTGTTAGCTGTTTTTTAAATATTTGGTCATACCTTTACTTTGTATATTTTGTCTTGAAATGTAAGTTATTTCTTATGCATGGAGAGTTGTTCCAAGTAAATCCTTTTTAAGTCCTAGGTCATGTATGAAATTAAAAGAGAGTATTATTTTGAATTGAAAATTGGCCTTTGGCTTTTCTTATATCTCTTTGCAGCAAACCTTCTACCTAAGAAAATTTTTCTAGATAACTTATCCGAAAAAACCTAACAACACAGGATAAACAAAGTTCTTCCTGCTCATTGTTTACCAAATAAATTGCATCATTGATAAAATTTCTCTGTATGAACAATCAATACCCAAAACTATTTTTTCAGTAAACAATCAAATAAATATCCAAAATTTTCACAAGATTTAATGAATGAAGGGAAAACTTTAAGATTGTGAACCAAATTTTATAATTTTCTATGACATATAATTTTTTATATTCCCTTCCTTTTCCCCTAAAATCAAAATCTATTGATCTCTTCACACATTGCTTGCTATTGTCTAAATGTGTTTTTTTTCCCCCTTCTTTATGGGTATTAAGCAATGGAAATTCTAAAATGGAGTTTAAAGTTTATTCTATTTCCCCAAATTTGAGTGAACAATACTAACAAGACCAAAGTTTCTAACTCCCTAATGTTGTACATTACATGACAGGTAACGCAGACATTAGAGCGTGATGGAACACCCTTATATCATGCCAATTTACAAAATAACGGAGCACCCCTGTATGGTTTCATATAAAGATGACTTGAAATTTATGTGGCACCAAAACTTTAATTTGATTTCAAGCAAAATATAATAATTTAATTTTATCATTAAACCCTAAATAATTAAATGAAATTAAAATAGAGCCTAAATAAACCCTAATAATTTTATCATTAAACCCTAATAATTAGAGCCTAGATAAAATTAAAAGGAAATTAAAAAAATAGAGATACTTTCATTAGGTCATCCTTTCAAGTATGATGTTTAGGCATATCTAATGCTATTTGTTAGGGTCATATATCCTTTGAAAAAACACACTTTACTTGTATTTGGGTAATTCTAAGTGGACTATAGAATATCATAAAGTATATCTCTTAGCTACAACAAGTTGTATTATTGAAGACATGAAGATTGCACAACGAAACAAGTGAGAAAAGCTGAAAATAGTGAACCTTGACACAAGCTCGACACAAGGCTTCTATCGAGAATTAATGAAGAACCTTGATAGCTCTCAATACCTTTCGATCTATTGAGCTTCGTGGATCTAGAATTTTCAGATCTATTTTTCGGCCCATGATGACTTGGACTTCTAGGGTTTCGTTCACTAAACTTCTAGGGGATATGAAAGGTCTATTTTAAAGTCATCATAATACATAGAGACTCAATTAGAGAATCTATACACTTATTGTGAAGCTATTGCGGTCTTATGCATGACCAAGTGCTTCCTTCTCAACAAGTGTATTGAAGAACTTTGCATCCAAAAGCAAGCTTCAAGTTGCTGGAAATTAGTCACATATTGGGATCCATGCAAAGGAAAGAAGTCTCTACAAAATCAAGATCAATTGAAGATTGACATAAAAATTCAACTATAGGTTGGTACTTTGGATAAGCCAAGTTTGAGGTAAGTTCCTTGTACTTGTCGAAAATTCAATATGGGTACGAAACACCCTTGAACGTTTAGACCCCAAATTACAAAAATACTAATTCAAGCTTTATATCAAACAATTAATGTGCGGAACATGATAATAAGCTTATAACAGAATTGATAAATAATCTAAGCCAAATATAAACACATCCACAACAGTAAATATAAGGCAAAGATAAAGGGAAGAAAGATGCAAACACACGGACAACACACGATGTGTTATCGAAGAGGAAACCGAAGTCCTCGGCGTAAAACCTCTCCGCCGCCCTCCAAGCGGTGATAAAATCCACTAAAGAATATAGTTGGGATACATGAACAGTAGAAGACCCTCCAAGCCTAATCTACCCAGGTACCTAAGCCCTCCAAGCTTCTTGCTCCAACGAGGTTACGCCGAACCTATTTCTTCTTTAGCTTCCCGAATTTCGCTACTTGACCATAGCATCAACCAATGTATATTGGTTCCTTCCAAACTGCTTCCCTCAGCACCAAATGAACCTTCTCACAGACGTGGGTGTGGTGAGATAAGGATTTGGTAAAAGACCTCTCAAGGGTATAACAATGGAGAGGAAGAGAGTAGAGGAATTTGTAGAGTTTCTTAGGTAAAGATTGGGGATGAGGCAATCTTGTTTTTCTCCAGGGTTTTCTCTCACAAAATTCTCTCCAGAAGCTCTCTCAATTTAGTGGGTATAAGGGTCTATATATAGTGAGGTGAGATGAGAATACGAAGAGACAGTTTTTTGCCAAACAGGGTAAATTGGCGGCTTGGTCTCGCGGCTTGTCCAAGTCGCAAAATCAAGTCGCGATGTAACGGCCTGGCCAGCCTAGGACTTTTGTCCTGTAGTGCGACAGCTGGCGCGACCCTTCAACTTCCCTGCGTGCATCTCACATGCCTGAAGTTGGCGACTTGCAGCCGCGAGCCACCTACGAGTCCTAGCCGCGAAGCTCTGCTTCTTTGCACATACTTGAGTTTTTCTTCACATCTTCTCACACACTACTCTTACAATAATCCCACCTAAATACAGGGTTACTAAGTGCTTAAATTACAAGCAAATTGGCACGGAATAAAGCCAACAAGATGGTTGATAAATTTCAACCTTACACTTGTAATCTCTTGATTTTGATTATTAATTCTTAGGAGTAGTGACCTGAAAATCATCTGGTAAGGTTTTTGCCTTGTTAGAGGTTTTTCCCATTAGTCAACAAATTACCGTGTCAATTTATTTTCCGTTGTACTTTGGATTATTTGGTGATTTGTTCATGCCTCCACAATTTTGCATGTAATTAGACTTAATTAATCAACTTGGATAATTGAATTAATTAACTAGGTCAATCTATAACCCAATAAGTGGTATCAGAGTAGGCACACTCTAATTAGTTTTTTAATATTTGTTATGTGATCTGTTGACCCCTGTTGTCATAGATACGTTTCCCATAAACAAATCTATTTTCTCTACTGTCACTAGTTGTTCTAACCTTGAATTTCTTTAGTTTCTCAGGATATATCATTATAATTTGTATTTGACAAATTTGAGATTTGAAAAAGATTTGTATTGGGCTGAGTTGTTGAAACAGTACAATTGAAGATTGTTTATTTAAAGAAAATTATTAACTTCAGAGAAAGCTAGATTGTCTCAAAAAGAGCCTTCTCCCTGTAGCAATAAGAAGAAAAAATAGGGGTTGTTCAAAATTACATAAGAGAAGTTATAAAATGAAGACTATACCTTCGGACTTGTCTGAAAAGCAAGCAGTTTGCTTCATGATGCATACGGCCTTCAAAGTGATGAATACTTGTCTATGGTATCTTGATAGTCGATGCTCTAGACACATGACTGGAGATCAATCTTTTTTTAAGACATTTGAACCTAGAAGAGGTGGCAATATCACATTTGGAGATGGAAGTAAGTCTCTGATGAAAGGAAAATGGATCATCTCTCTACCAAGTCTACTTGACATAGTTAATGTTCTATATGTTGAAGGATTGAGAGTAAATCTGCTTAGCATAAGTCAAATCCATGATCAAGACTTCATGGTCCTATTTTCTAAAGGAAAATGTCTAGTACTAGATGGACTGGGTAAACAACTCATCGGTGGAGTTAGAACTTTAGATAATTGTTATGGCCTTGTTCTAGATGTTGAAATTGCATGCAACAATGTTAGCATACCAAATGAAGATTTATGGCATCAAAGAATGGGTCATGCAAGCTATAAGCAACTTGCCATTGTGTTAAGGACAGAAGCAGTTTTGTGACTTCCTAAACTTACAAAGGTTGATAACGTTGTGTGTGGACCTTGCCAACTTTGAAAAAAATCAAGAGCATAGCATCCTGCTACATTAACCACTGCTACTACAAGACCCCTTGAACTCTTACACATTGATCTAATGGGTCCTACAATAACAAAATCTATAGGAGGAAAAATGTACATTATGATAGTGGTTGATGACTTCACTAGATTTACTTGGGCAATTCTACTTCGGTTTAAATCTTAAGCTCCCTCCCAATTAGAAACCACGTGTAGAAGACTACAGAATGAGAAAGGACTAATCGTAAATCGTCTTCAAAGTGATCATGGAAGAGAGTTTGAGAACTCTCAATTGGAACAATTTTGAGATGAGACAGGAATGGCTCAAGAACTTTTTGCTCCAATCACTCCTCAACAAAATGGAGTAGTTGAAAGGAAAAATAGGATTATTTAGGAGATGGCCAGAGCCATGATTCACAATAAGGATGTTGCCAAGAATTTGTGGGGAGAAGCTGTAAATACTGCATGTCATATTCTGAATAGAGTCTACTTTAGGTCGGGAACAAAGAAGATACCATATGAATTGTGGAAAGGTAGAAAGCCTAATGTGAAGTATTATAGGATCATTGGTAGCACATGCTTCATCTTGAAAGATAGGGAAAATGTGGGCAAGTTTGACTCTCGAAGTGATGAAGGAATATTTCTTGGTTACTCTTCATCAAGTAAGGCTTACAAGGTTTTTAACAAAAGAACAAGAAAAGTAACGGAGATAGTTAATGTGGTGATTGATGAGACCTCAACTCCAATTTCCCAAGAAGAACTTGAACAATTGCCCAAGTCTTCTCTCATTCAATCATCTGATGCTAATAAAAGGGTAGATGATCCCTCTACACCGAGTGTAGCTCAACCATCTCACAATACTTCCTCAGTTGTCACACCTGATCCAGTGACTCCACCATATATGGCTCCTATGGAAAGAGAGCATTCTTCTAGAGTAAAATTGAATCATCCTCCTGATACAATAGTTGGTGGTATGAATGAGTTGAACTTAAGGAAAAAGAGCTTTAACAAATATGTTGTGAATTTTTGTCTCTTACCCTTGCTACCTATCACAAATAGAGCACACAAAGGTTGAGGACGCTTTACAAGATGAAAGCTAGGTAAAAGCTATGCATGGTGAGCTACACTAGTTTGAGAGGAATGATGTGTGGTCACCTGTACCACACCCAGAAGATGTCAACATCATTGACACAAAGTGGATCTTCCGTATTAGTGTAATCTCACTTGAGTGACTCTCTTCTTCTTCTTCATTCCTACATGCATTGTATCTAGCTTCTTATTGCATTAGGTTGTTTGTTTGTTTACTGCTATCAAGAAAAAAAAATTGAAAAATACAAAAACAATGTTTGTTTATACTGGTATTTGTGTACCTTGAATGGCCATTGAAACAAGATTTCATAACTTTGTATCTTTTGTAGCTTGAATAAGCATCTTTATGCACAACTTAACATTGTGAGCTTTATGGCTCTTTGTGTGATTAGAAAGTATGAGTTAATCATTCTTACTCATAACTATGTCACTCATTTTGACGGGAATAATTAAAAAAATCCTAAGAGAAAGGCATAAATAACCATTTCACCACTAAAACTCATCAATCATAAACGCCTGTGTGCAATTCATAAAAGCCGTGCTTTGTAAGGTATATAGCACTTGTATAGCAAGAAAAAGGGTGTTTGAATAAAAAATCAAAGGGTATTTTCTCTTCTCTCTCTTATATACTCATGCATGATATACTAAATTGTGCTTAAAAGAAAAATATGCAAAGATGTGATCAAAAGAAAAAGAAAAAGCAAAAAGAATCAAATGCTTTGAAATATGATTGCAAGTGTGTTTCTAAGAGATGTGGAAGCTATATGATGTAAATTTAAAGGTGAAAGTCCCCATCAAATTGTTATGATTGTGTGAGTTTTTATGATTCTCTTATATCATTATTTTTGCATGTTGAGATATTTGTGCCTACTTGCAAAAGTTTAACACACTACACGCAATTCTTTGCTACTCTTGATACAAATGTAAAAGTACAATATGATTTGGCTATCACAAGAAATACATGTATTAGTAGAAGCTTACAAAATTGTCTTGACTTGTTTTTGCAAATAAAATATGTTAGACTGTTTAGTACTTTGGGATTGTGAATGCATTCCCTTTTGAGTTTGATGTTTGAGTGATTAATCATGCTTTTAGAGCTTTTGATGTACGGTTGGTATTGTTGTTATCTTGTTTGCTTACTCTTCATGCTTTTTCTCTCTTGAAAATTCATGTTTTTGTGCATCTCAATAGAAGCTTGATAGCAGCCTCAATACCTCTCGACACCTCTCAATACATCCTCAATACATGCCACTTCTATAACTTTTTCTGGGTTTATTTCAATACCTTTTGACACTACCCCGATCCATTAAGCCAATTTTCTCAACTCTCTATTTGCTAGATACCTCCTCGATATATCGAAGATTTTTTGCCGTCAACACCTCCTCGATACCTCTCGATAGAAGCTTGATCTATCAAGAACATAGGTTCTCTATAAAGTAGAGGGTCAACCTGGTTCATTTCTCACTCAAATACTTCAATCTCTCCTCAATAGCTCTCAGTTCCTCTAACCTCTTTTCATCAAATCAAGCCCTCTAATCCAATTTTCGACCTCCTAGCTTCTTCAAATCATTGGTATGTGGTCTAAACTCATTCTTTTTCATGATTTTCATACATTTCATGCATTTAGAACTAGGTTATTAAGTTTTTCGGAATTTTTGGGTTTTTTTTTTTTTTTTTTTTTTTTTTTGGAAATTATGGGTGTAGGTGTTCAATATAGTTGATTATATTGTCAAGCATTGCATTCTAAGCACATTTAAACTTATTCTCATGCATTTTTTATAGGTTGTGCGCTTGATTATTGTAAAGTTGAATTTATTCAATCATGTGTTGGCTTTATTCGTGCCAAATTTGCTTGTATTTTAGCAATTAGAGACCCTATATTTAGGTGGGAATTATGTAAGGGTTATGTGTGAGAGAGTGTGAAGAAAACTCAAGATGTGTGCATACAAAGGAGCCTCGCAACTAGATCTCGCGACTGACTCGCGACTGGCAAGTCGCCAAGGTGGCACACGTGTGAAGCATGCAGGGACCTGAAGGGTCATGACAGCTGGAGCACTACAGGACAAAATATACAGTCTGGCCAGGCAATTAGCTCGCGACTCAAACTCGTGACTTGTTCCACTCGCAAGATTGAGTCGCCAAAATGCCCTGTTTGGACTTTTCACATTCCTCACATACACTACTATAAATATCCTTATACCCAAGAAATGTAGAGAGCTTCTAGAGAGAATCTTGAGAGAGAAACCCTAGAGAAAAACAAGATTGATCCATCCACAATTTTTGACATTTGATTATTCAAATTCCTCTACTCTCACCCTCTTCATTAACATATCCTTGAGAGGTACATTTGTCAAATCCTTATCTCACCATGCCCATATCTATGAGGAGGTAATTTTGGTGCTTGGGAAGCAGTTCGGAGATGACCAATTTACTTGGTTGATGCAATGACTTATTGCGGGATCTAGGAAGCTAAAGAACACACGGTTAGGCTTAACCCTGTTGGAGCAAGAGGCTTGGAGGGCTTAGGTGCATTGGGTAGATTAGGCTTAGAGGGTCTTCTACTATTCATGTATCCCAACTTTATTCTTTAGTGGATCATTTGACAGCTTGGAGGGCGACGTAGAGGTTTTTCGCTGAGTTCTTCAGTTTCCTCTTCGATAACATGTGTCAGTGTTATCTTTGTGTTTGCATCTCTCTTCCCTTACTCTTTACCTTTTAATTGCTGCTGTGTTTGTGATTAATTATGGTTTAGAGTGTTTTTACCAATTTGGATATAGCTTATATTCATCGTTCTGCACATATATTGTTTGTGTATAAGCTTGTGTTGGTATTGTTAAAATTGAGGGTCTAAACATTCATTAGTGTTTTACACACTAATTGAATTTTCAATTATGTTGGGTGCTGTAGTTTGGATTGGGTTTTATCCATGATGCAAATTTTTTTAGACAACACATGTTCATCCATTCCCATGCATTGTTCTTCTCCTTTCTCTTACTCTTCTGAGTATGTGTGTTTCTCTCTCTACTTTAGTTTTCTTAACTATGGCACCCAAAGCATAGAAATCCGTTCCTTCTAAAAATCCCATCTCGCGTTTTGCTTATACTTCTTCTATTCCTCCTCAACTCCGGTTCTGTGACTCTAATAGCCATAAGGAATTCGAAGAGAAGTTTTTTGGCTGGGCTATTCACTCAGATCATTAGGTCATCCTATCTAATCTTTCAAATACTATGGTATCTAGATTGTTTAGATCACGTGGATGGGAGTTCCTATGTGAATGACCACTTACCTATCCTAGCATGTTTATAAAGGAGTTTTACTCCAATATATACAATGTCGATACTTTTGTACCTAGGTTCTTTACACAATTTCATGGTACATGTATAGTTGTTACACCGTAGCTTATCTCCGATGTACTCCAAGTTCCTAGAGTAGACAGTCCTAACTACCCAGCCTCTCCTGTGCTTAGAGCTCTCTCTAGAGATGTTTTAGCTTCTCACTTTTGTGAGAGTTCTACGTCCTAGGGACACAAACTTAGTTCTATTACCCATGACTTTGCTAAAGATCCACAGATCTCTAACATGGTGATGATGTTTATTCTTACTCCACGTTCTCATTATAACACCATCACTAAGCCTCATGCTCGTTTTCTTTATTCTCTACTAGAGGGTCTATCCATAGACTTTCCCTCTTGCATGATTCTATCCATTCTAGATACGTTTTGTGACAGTGCACATGAAAATAAGATCTTTTTTATCTCTTTCATTTTCTATTTATTGTGTAAATATGAAATTTGAATAGGGCAAAACTTAGGTATAGTAATTAGATGTTGTTCCTTAAGTTCCTCTCTTAAGATTTAGCCATGTGGATTTTTTCTCATGAGATGAAAGTATATTTTTTAGTTAAGTAGCCACTTGGCTGAGTTTTGAGAGAGGAACCTAAGGAACAGCACCTAAGGTACTGTACCTAAGTTTTGTCCATTTGAATATTATGATAGTTATTAACTAGCATTTATTATGATTTTGTTTGTATAGAACTATATTCTAGAATTATATATTTATTATGATCCTATTTGTATAGGAACTAAATATTCTATCATTTAAAGAGAATGAAAAAGTTTGGCTACAAACAAGGTTGCAGCCTAAAGTTTCAACTTCCTCCAAGACACTGACATGTGTTATTATTTGCACGACTCACTTAACCACACTTAACCCAACCAATACTTGTCATGTGCATTGCACATGTTAGCTTCTTAGAAGAAGTTGAAGCCTAAGTTTGCAACTAAGTTTATAGCCAAACTTTTTCCTAAAGAGAATAAGATTACAAAATTTAATTAAAATAATAACATATAAAATTGAAAGGTCTCAAAAACTTATGTGACATAATATTATGAAATCAGCCAAAAGTCAAACTTTGATTTTATATACATAGTAGATTATAGATTAGTCATGGAATGCGTGGAAAATTTTAACAAAACATTTTTTTTCTTCCTTTTTTTTATAAATATAAAATTTGACAATTATGATAATTATTTATAAGCATTTAATATGATCATGTTAGTATATAAAATAATCTACTCTACAATAAAAAGAAAATACAATATGAAAAGGTTCTAAAGGAAGGTTTAAAACTTTAAATATATCATAGAATTTAAAATCAATTGACAAATATATTAGAATAATGATGTCTCAAAAGCTTCTGTAACAAAATTATAAGATGTTAATTAAAAGTCAAAAGTTTTTGATTTTATACTATATTATAGATTTGTAATTTTCATGTTTAACTCTCTGTATCTCCTTTTAATTTCAAACTGTATTCTTTTTTCTTTTTTTATTGAGAAAAAATTTCCATCCTTATTAATTCTAGTAAAAAAATCTATATAAAAAAAAAAAAAATCTATATATAAAAAATAAATTAAAAAAATAAAAGAAGGAAAACCATTTTTCTTGCAAAGACTAAAAACATTTAATTAAGAAACTTCCTCTATTCATTTAATTAGAAGAATAAAATCTACATTCATAAGGAAGAGGGGAACACTTTTGCAGCAATGAAAAAGGTATGAAGAAAGTGTTAGTTTGCACAATCTCCATATCATTTGATATGGCTACAGAAACGATCTGAATGATAATAAATAAAATGACATATAAAAAGTTCAAGCTAGGAGTCCCATTCAAAGCTTTTGATGAAAGTAGATGGGTACTCCCATGAAAATCATTTTACATCTTATAACTTTGAAATAAGTTGTTGATTAGATTGTATATATATATATATATGAGATTACCTTCGAAATTTAACTCAAGCAATCCAAATTAAGATTTTTTCCTCATTGAGATTAATTTATCAAATAGTAAATTAAGGGGAAAGGATGCAGAAAAATAAAGGAGACATTTGTAGTCAGATTTCATTAGTAATAGTTACTGAAAAAATAAAAGATTTCTTAAGGACATTATAAAGGAAACGGAAGGTTTACTTTCTTTTTTGGTGAACAACGGAAGGTTTACTTTAAAATATTAATAGAAAACGAAATTGGAAAATAAAGTAGAAACAAAATAAGTGTTGCCCGAAAAATTGTTGAAATTCAAAGTTACCAATGCATGTTACTAATATTCTATGTATGAATTTAATAGGCTTTGATCACTTTTCCTAGGTGAGATGTCTCATCATGAGTTATAGGATGATGTATCAATTTATCACTCTAATGATGTACAATTAGATCAGACTTGGACGTATCTTACTCTTTCTAAAAGTGATCTCAGTCCTGTTATGCTACCTCATATTATGTGTGCAGCTGTAGATGTGAAGTCTCACCTATGAGTTGTTATGATTAAAGGTTTCCTTGTTAATTTGAAATTGTTAAGAATAATAGTAAGGTCATAATTAATTTCGTATAAAAGTGATTTTCCCAAATTAAAATGAAGGTAAGTAGGGAGGTTTGATATTCTCTATGAATAAGGATGGTCACATTAGCCTTTTTATGTAGTTTGAGAGTTGGTAAAGAAAATATGTGAGTAAATGCGAGTGCACCATTATAATGTATTGCAGTCTTGGGAGTTTAAGAGTTGGACTCGAAAGTTTGTAATTGATATCATTAATAGTGGAATTAATATGGATTTAAGCAATTTAAATTGAACAGTGTTAAAATTTCATGTCTTATGGTACTTGTTATTTTATTATTTCGTGTGCTTTTTACAGGAAATTAGTATTAGAGTTATTGGTAATTGGGATCTTTGAGAGGTGAATGCAAAGTTCAAGGTAGAGTCCATTAATTAACAAAATTGATTTTGTTACGCTGTCAAAGAAACCTTGTTGCAACAAAAATTGATTAGGGGGCTATATAGAAGATTAAAGAAATCAATCACCATGGCTGGTGATAAACAAAAGAATTTGAAATGAAGACATTTACTACTATTTATTTGAGTTTTGTAACAAAGGTAAGTATAATGTTTTGAATGAAAATCTCAACAAGAATTATGAAAAAATATAAAGAAGATAGTATGTCAAAGTTTTTTTTTTTTTTTTTTTTTTTTTTTAAATTAATTTAAAAAGTGTATTTGAAGAAAGAAGAAAGAGTAGTATTAGTTGTGCAAGGAGGAAGGTAATAATATTAGGGTTATATTGATACCCCAGATTCTCTAGATTCGATTTGATGTGTATTGTATGGACCTGTGTTGAGTTCCGTATTGGATGTTTACTGGCTCAATCTAAGCTATGTAAGCGATTACAAGAAGCTTTAATTGTAACTTGACTAGATTTTTTTAAGTGTAGCACAGATGTGACTAGAGATCTCTTTGGGTTGTAACAAATGGTATCAAAGCCAATCTAGTAATACCATGTGGTTTAGGGATGCTACATTGCAACAAGTAAGAATTTAAGCGGGAGAGATTGTGATACCCCAAATTATGTGGATTGGATAGGATGAGAGTGTTGCATCAAGATGCATTGACTGATTGAATTTGCAATTTTATATGAAGTAGAGATGCATCAAATTGGGTTGGACGATGCGTATCTATTAGCTTTGAAAGCTGACGCTAACCTTGCTCAAAGTGGTGGAAAACAAATGTTGATGTTTGAAGGCAAAAGCTCTCAAAGCGGAGAAAGTAACTTAAAACCTAAAATGTATTCTAAATATCAACCTAAGTTAGCTCTAAAAGGTTGTGCTGGTGGACAGATTGTCAAGATAGGTGGACAATCTTTTTGTTTTTATGTATGGCCAAATTGGTCATCTTGCTAACTAATGTCCAAAGAAAATGGTAGACGTGTATGTGACTTCTGGACGAAGATAATGGCAAAAAGTGTTTGTTGATGATATCATTCAACCTGTATTTAATGATGATGGGGTGATGCAAAGTTAGGAGATTGAATTGAAGAAGGTGATTGCTAAGTGATCCATCAAATACTTGTAATTCCTAAAAATGACTCAAACGAGGATTGACTTAGTCATAGCATCTTCAAGTGCACATGCAAGTCCCATGGAAAGGTATATTCCATTAACATTGATGGAAATTTTTTTCAAAACATCGTTCACAAGAAATGGTAGACAAGATTAAGTTGAGGATTGAACCCCATGTAAAGCCTTAACGAATAGTATGGTTTAAGAAAAAGGTAAAGAAGTAAAGGTAACTAGAAGATATCTTTGTTTCTTTTGAAATGGGAAATAATTGTAAAGATGAAGTTTGGTGTGATATTGTTGCCATGGATGTTAGTCATTTCCTCCTTTGGTGTAGCCTTGGCAATATGATAGGCATGCTATCCATGATGGCCTTAGAAATACTTATACCTTTAAAATTAGAAAGTTTGAATTTGTCCTTTTGCCAATTAAGAAGGAAAGAGCTCCTAAATCTTTCAAAGAGGAGGGTAGTAATTTTCTTATTTTTTTCAATTTTAATATAAGATAAAAGTACTAGGGTGGTGTGCATGTTGGTGGCTAAAGAAAAGAGGAAGCTTGTTAGTGTACTGTATAGCCTGCCTAACAAAGCGCACTATCTAATTAATCTAAAGGAGCATGAAGAATTGAATAGGCAAGTTATGGTCCTCATGGAGATTTTGAAGAAGGGATATATTAGAGGAAACATGGCCCCTTGTGTAGTACCGACTTTACTCATGCCAAAGGAGGATATGGCACTTGATAGATGTGTGTTAATAGCTGCACCATTATACAAATTATTATCAAATTATCTGGTCATATTACAAGAATTGATGACATGTTCAAAAGGAATTTATTTTAAATTTGGATCATGAAATACTTAAGTATATTAATAGTTAAGCAAGTTTAAATCTGCGTTATGCCAATTGGGTAGCTTCCATACCAGCAATAAACTTTGCGTTTAAATTTGAAACATTAGTGGATAGTGAAACCATGTTGCCTCTTCTCTTTTTGTAAGGAACACAAAGGTTTAGGGTTCCTTGATGATTCTTGATGATTGAGAAGCTATTAATTGGTGTCTAAGGCCTTAGGGTTTAGGGTTTTAGAGTTAAAGATAATTAAGGAGGTATTTAGGACTGATCTAGGGTTTTAGATGGATGGTGGATTGAATGAGTGATTGATGATTGCATGGGAATTCAACAACATTGAGCGAGTCACTATCTCCAATTCTTGAGACTTCTTCAAGGGCAAAGAAAGAGAACTTGATAAGAACCAAAACTCTTTGAGAAAGAGAGTCAATTTTGTACCTAATGCCATTTTAGTTTGGCTAAAGAAACTACATACTTTGGTACCGGTTAATACCAATGTATCATTTCAAGTTTATCATTATACATATATAAGATTTGAAATTCACATATTTTATAATTCCAATTATTAATCTAAGTATATTAACCCATTGTATTAGCTCAAACATGGTTTATGACTCTTTTATTTATAATAATATTTTATTAAACTCAAAAACATAGTTTGTAGTCAGTGATGAAATTGACCGTTTCATCTGCGAATACTATAACATGCCATCTACGATGATTTGTCTTGATCATGGAAGTTGGACTTTTAGTTGATGTGCTGGTGGGTCTTAAGTGTGTAAGACACATTGAATTGGACCACTATGAGATTGATTATTCAATTAAAAACTGTTACCTTAATAATAAATCTCACGACTTCTATTTTCATAGATTCTCAATCTTGAGAGGATTGTGAACCCAATCATAAAATGTAAGCTACTTTGATTTATCAGGAGTGAGATCTAATCTAACAGTCAAAATCTCAATATGTTGGGTAACTACACGTAATATTGAGAGAACACATATTCCTAGGATGGAATCCACAATCTCTTTCTATAGAGACATGAATTATCCATTTGAGATAAGTTTAATAGAAACCAGTTATTCAAGGTACTAGGCCCAGCCACTTTAGTAAAGAGTTACTAAAATTTATATTTATTGAAATTATATTTCATAAAATATATGAATAACTAAAAGATTAAAATGAAGACTTAAGGAATGAAATTGTGATTTACAAAGTGATAGTTTATTATGACTTTGTTCATTATGGATGTTTCTTGGAGGGTTCAAATGATATTATATTTGTCTTGAGATATAATTTAATAATAAGACCTAAAGTACAATTATATTTCCATAATGGTACTTGTTATATAATTAATGGTCTGTCAAGAGTTGATGGAAACCCAAAGCTCATTAAAGCTAGAGCCTTATTTGTCCCTTTGGTCCTATCCCAAAAGGCTAACCCAATTAGATAATCAGTTGTTTATTTAATAAGAGTTATTAAATAAAATAACTTCCTAGGAAATTAAAATGTACATATGATTAAAAGAAGAGATAATTGTTTTCTCTGTATCATCTCTTGAACAAAGTTTTCCAAAAAATATAAAGAACGTACGTAAGTACTCAACATAGGGTGGTGGTGCTAGATATTTGTATTATATGTTGGAAAATAAAAGGTATTAGACAAAGAAACACAAGTATTAGGTGGTGGAGTTTGAATGGGGAAAACAATATGTATTTAAAGATAAAATGATCAAAGAAGGCAAGTGGAATTTAGACAAATATGTTGATAAAAGGTAGAATGAAATGACTAATTGTGTTAAAAGAGTGGTTAAAGACATAATTGAAAAATCGAAAGGATATGGGTGATTGACTAAGAAGACTTGGTGGTGGAATAAGGAGGTTCAAGTAGCAATGAGGTTAAAGAGATAGAGATATACAAGCCTACCTAGATGTAGACAATGCTGCTTATGAAAAGTATAAAGTGATGAAAGAGGGAAGCAAAAAATGTTGACCAAGAGGTTAAATGTAAGGCTTATGATAAATTACATAGCAAGTTGGCAACAAAATATGGATAAAGAAAAATATTTAAAAACTCTAAGACGAGAAGAAATGAAAACAAGAGACATGAATGATGTATGGTGCATTAAATATGGAGATCAAAGAGTGTTAGTAAAGAAAAAGTACATTTAAGAGAGATGTATAAGTTAATTTGATTAACATTTTAATGATAACAATATAAAATATTGGAGAAAATTGAGTAACCCAATGGAAAATAGAAACCGTGGATTTCTTCAAATAATTAGGGATGCATTAAGAATGATGAAAATGGGAAAGCCGTGGGATTGGGTGAAGTTGCTATTGAAGTTTAGAAGTGTTTGGGTGAAGTGGTTGTATTCTGGTTGACAAAATTTTTCAATAAGATGGATGAAGGGCTGCATTTTCTTCGTATTTTGGGAGCCAATACTCCTCCTATGGATACTAGAGACCGGATGAGATGGAAATTGAAGCCTAATGGGGTTTTTGACATCCGGTCGTATTATAACAAATTAAGGGATTCTCCCTCAACTGTCTTTCCTTGGAAAGCTATTTGGAGAGCTAAGGCCCCTAGGCGAGTTTCATTTTTTGTTTGGTGTGTAGCTTGGAATAAGATCCTTACGAGAGATAACTTGAGATTGAGGAGACTGGATTTTATGGATTGGTGCATTATGTGCCGTCATTGTGGAGAGACGGTAGACCACTTACTTCTTCATTGTGAGATGGCATATCGGTTATGGAGCTTTGTCTTTATAACTTTTGGCTTGTCTTGGGTTATACCTAGTTCGATTCCAGACTTGCTTTTTGGTTGGTGGAATTGGCTGGGGAAGCATTCATCTCAGATTTGGAACTTAGTCCCGTTGTGCATCCTTTGGTGTATTTAGAAGGAACGGAATCGAAGGATTTTTGAGAATTTGGATATCGGTGATCAGATGTTTGCTTCTTTTAGTGGAACTCTTTTTGATTGGTCTCGGGCTTGGACATTCACGTCTAGTGATTCCCTCCCTTCTTTTCTTTGCTCCCTTTCTCTTTTGTAATTATTCTGTTGTTTGGTTTTCTATTGTGTTTTTTCTCTGTTTTCTTCTTCTTGTACTTTCTGGGTTTGCTCTATGTTCTTCATGCATAGAGTAGACTTTCGTATATATATCATTCTTACTTATCAAAAAAAAAAAAAAAAGTGTTAACAAATGCCTAGTGTGTGAAGGATAATTACTTTAATGCCTACTTACCAGAACAAGGGGGATATTCAAAACTATACAAATTACTATGAAATTAAACTTATGAGTCACACTATAAAAAAATTGGTAGAGAGTGACTAAACATTGATTAAGACATGAAACAACAATATCGGATAATCCATTTGGTTATATGCCATAATGATCTATCAAAGTAACCTATTTTCTTACTAAGACATCTAATGTAAAAATTTAGAAAGTCTGCAAAGATTTTAATATGATTTCTATCAACCTAGAGAAAATTTATGATAGGTCTCTAAAATGGGAATGTGGTGGTTTTTAAAAATGAAATGAGTTTCTTTAGAGTATATTAAGTTGATTATATATATATATATTTATATAATATAGTTGTAACTAGTGTGAGAACAAGTGGAGGCATCACAAGTGAGTTTCTGATATATCACTATGGGTTTGCATCAAGAATGAGTTCACTAAATGAGTTACACTCTCTTTGTACTAGTGATAAATGAGTTCACTAAATGAGTTACACTCTCTTTGTACTAGTGATAAATGAGTTCACTAAATGGATTCAAGAGAAATTCGTTGGTATCTACTTTATTATATAATTTTAGTAGATGAAACTAGATGATGAGTTAATGAAAAAATAGAAATTTGGCAAGACACTCTAGAATCTAAAGATTTTCGATTAAGTAGAATTATAACAAAGTACATGGAATATAATATTAGCAAAAGTTTAAAAAAAAAAAAAAAAGACGAAGGGGCGGTATGACTCAATGGTCAAGAGATATTAAAGAAATGAAACTATCTATTTCTTGAATCAATAATTCATAAAGATGGGACATTTGAAGATGATGTAAATTATAGGATAAGAGAAGAGTAGATGAAATGGATAAATGCATCAGGAGTATTGTATGATTATAGAATATTTACCAAGTAAAAAGGAAAATTTGATAAGACAACTATAACACCAATTATGCTCTATGTTACTAAAAGTTATACTATTAAGAAGCAACATATTCATAAAATGAGTGTAACTCAAATGAGATGTTACGATGGATAAGTGGATACACAAAAAGATAGGATTGGAAATAAGGAAATTCGACTAAAGGTAGGGTAGCCCTTATTGATGAAATGATAAGGATAATTGGTTGAGATGGTTTGAACATGTTTAGAGGAGAATGGTTAATACACTGGTAAAAAAGAATGAGTTGTTTCAAGTTAAAGGAACGAAAAAAGGAAAAGGAAGACCAAAATTAATATAAGTAGAGTAGTTTTTTTAGAGAAAGGGAAATACCAATTAAAGAAGTATCAGAGACATGACTTTAGACGGATAAGAATGGGGAAAAAATACGTGTATCTACTCTAACTAATCTAAAGAGAATCCATAGCCAATGCTAAAAATTTTGGGATTAAGGCTTAGCGGCTGCTATAGTTGATGTCCTCCACCCCCAATTTAATATTAGCCCCACTACCTTTAACCAAAAGATACAATTCTACATACTTAGTTCATGCATTATATTACATTAAATGTTCCAACTTATCTTTTTTTTGATAAATAAATGTTCCAACTTATCACTCACATGAAATCCTAGGGGTTGGCCTAGTGATTCCTAAGTGTCAAGAGATCCATGAGCTTTTTGAGTTTAAAGTTCCTAACCAACATCTTGGAACCCCCAAGAAATTCCGCCCTATAATTACCTAGTGTGTATGAGATGTATAAACTATATAAGGGAGAATAGTCAAACAGCCGTAGATCTCTATAAGGTGATTAGCAAACCAAAAAAAAAAAAAAAAATTGCTTTTTACTCATGCTGCTAAGCAAGTTTTACAATTACTTTTTTGGAAAAAAATTCTTGTACATGGAGAATCCCCTCTCGGACTGCCGTCAATTCCCTTCAGTGTGGGAGACAAATGCAGCTTGATTCTAGTGCAATCGAGTGTGTTTAAAGAGATTTTCCCCCCTTCTCCCATTTAGATATAGTGATGATTTGGTCCATTAGAGTAGGAGTTTTTTCTATGGTAATGATACAGTAGATGTTAGAAATGGCATTGCTAAGGGTAGCACTAAACACTAATTTTGAGGGCGATTAATGTTTCTGCTCTAGGAGGCTAATTGGGAGAGAGATTAGTGTTTTTGATATAGGAGACATGTAATATGTAGCCCATATGGACAAAGAAATACGCAGGCATATAAAATAATGTCTCTCCCAAAAAGGGCAATCAAATTCTAAAAACATAATTTAGAAGTTCTCTATTCTTTATGTACTATTGGACACATTTCAAAACTGTAATATTGCTCATTTGCCATAATAATTTATTCAACTATGACACTAACTATACTATATAGTATTGAATGTTGGGTTGTTAAAAAGTAATATATTTATAAAATGGGTGTAATTGAAATAAGAATATTAGGATGGTATGTCCAAATACAAGGAAGGATAGAATTTGAAATGAGGAAATTTTATCAAAAATAAGTGTGGCCCCTATTGTTGAAAAGATGAGAGAGAGTATAGATGGTCTGGTCATATTCAAAGAAAAATGATTTATGCTTCAGTGAGAAGAAGTAAGTTGATATAAGTTGAGTGGATGAAAATAAGATATAGAAAAAAATATATATCATTAATAAGAGTAGTAAAAAAGAATATGTCAATTAAGGAAGTAATGGATAATATGACTTCAGATAGAATAGAATAATAAAAAAGAATACACGTTGTAGACGCTAACTAGTCTATTGAGGATTGATAATCGACCTTAAAATTTTGAGAGTAAAGCTTGGTTGTTGTTGTTGTTGTTATCGTTGTATTGTTATATATTTTATATAGAGTAGAATAATTTGTTTCTTTCTTCTTAATCAGGACTACTTGACAATCTCAATTTACAAATTGCACTGTTTGAACTTTCATCATGCACTCACAATGCAAGTCTTTTTTTTTTTGATAGGTAACTCACAATGCAAGTCTAATTAATGATGTTATTTGTTAGTAGAATAACACCACAACTAAGTTGATATTGACATGTACGTAAGACTGTAGAAGATATGAAGAGGTTATTTATCGAGATCAGACCTATTGAAGAGGCTAATAATAAGGAAGTTGTTTAACTTAAGGATATTGATAAGACAATATATATTTAATTTGGTGCTTCACGATAAAGATTTGTCTTCTAAAGCATTTAGTATCGTCCACTTTGCATTTCCATCTTTTTAAAGTTGTTCAGAGCTCTTTGTCTACTTATTTTGAAGTTTGTTTACTGAAAATTGTTAATCACTCATTTTTGTGTTTGGAATCCCTAGCATTGGGTTTAATGTATACATAACCAATAGTGTTTCAATTGGCATATGTTACTCTAAATTAAGGTCATAATTCATTTAGATTTGCTTTATATTTTATGAAGAAATCCTTACAGTAATGCTATGAATAGATTACTCAGGATAACAAGAGTGGATTCAATCAGGTGGAAGTGCAAAAGCATAAAGACCACTAGGCATTAAAGGAAGAGTTGAAGCAGCTAATTGAAGCTTTACAATAAGCAAATGCAATTATAAAACTTGGGGGAAATAATATATTTAGATTATACATAAGCTAATACGCACTAATTAGCAAATGCAATTAAAAAAAGTAGCAGCAACATACGCTAAACCCTTGAAGGTGATATTAAAGTCTCTCTTTCTCTCTGGCATAAGAATTCATTTTTTTTTTTTCTTTTGGTAGTAGCTATCAGATTTATAGTACTTTTTTCTTTATTTAATATTACATAGTACAATTTTTTAATCACTTCTTGGGTTTGTCCAGTTTTTTTTCTTAGAAATGATAAAATCCTAGTGATTGCATGAACTAAAAGAAAAAGGAATGGACAATGACATATTATTCTATAAATAGAAAAAGGGTTTTTCTATAAGTAGAAAGATGTGTGAGAAAGAAAAAGAGAGAAACCTGGTGCTGGCGTAATCAAAGAGCTTTCCTGTGGCAGAAAAGACCATGAGAGCAATTTCAGCATCGCAGAGAGTTGAGAGCTCGCAAGCCTTCTTAAAAAGCCCCCTCCTCCTCTTTGAGAAAGTCACCTGCCTTGCCGTTGTGTTGTCAATCTTCTTAATCTGAATTTTCTTTCTCGTCATTTTTCCCGAGTAAGTGATCAGAACCTTTGCATCAGATCAAACCAAATTATATAAGTACAAACTAGTATTTATAAATAGCATAATTTATAGTACAGATAGTAAATTTAGAGAATAGTTCAAAAATAAATGTTAGAAATAAAAAAATAAATCTGTACCGAAGAGGAATAATTATCTTTGATAGCATCTCAATCAAAGTATCAGATCAAAATCGTGTCCTAGAGATAGCAAATCTGAAGTCCTATGCATTACAAATCTATTTTGTTCATGATTGTAAATCATGAACAAAATTAAACACGAAAAACAAAAGACAAAAGAAGAAAAATGAAAGCAACAGTTAAACTAGTTTTTTTTACCAAAAATAGGGGATAAAATTTAAATAAATAAATAAAAGATTCTTTAAAACTTAAAGAAATCAAAAACTGCACTTGCTCACCCAAAAAAAGAAGTAAAATAAAAACAAAATCTAAGCAAAGCTTCACACAAAATGTCAATCAATTGAGCAGATCTTTTACAAGTCTTGTGGTTATAAAACAGAGAGAGGGGTATGTACTATGTACAAGAAAGGAAAAAAAGAAAAAGGAAAAGATGGGTTTAGAGTAAAAGAGAAAAAAGAGTGGCACTTTGCCAAATTTAGCCAAGAATCTGAAAGAGTGAAACCAACCCACGAAGAAGGAAAGTAAGAAGAAGAAGTGTTAAAAGCACTGTGAATGTGTACATTAAAGAAGAACAGTGAACTCTACCTAATTAGCTCTATAGTACATCCAAGCTCATTGAGTTCGCAAATTAATTGCAACGGATGGTGGGAGATAAAGGGATTGGCCAGATTTCCTATTTTCATCTTTTGCCTTTCTTTGTTTCAAAGTATTGTCGTTTTTAATGCTGCTGTTGTCATCTCCCACAAAACCAGATACGAAGCCACCAATGGTTTTAAGAGAGAGAAAGAGGGAATGACAGAGACCAATAGTTTTGAGAGAGAGAGAGTGACTGAGACAGAACGAACTAGGTTTATTTTGGGGTTGGCAGGGGGGACCATTACTATAAGTTCAAGAAAATTAAGATTCCATTTATGGCCGAGCAAAGGGAGATGGTCCTGTATGTTTCGGGTGTATGTTTATTCACCAGCACATGAGGGTGGACCCTCATGGGTGAAGAAACATACACCTGAAACGTACAGAAATTTTTCGAGCAAAGGGGCTGTTTGCAATTTCAGAATTTGGTCATATAATACTCGGTGAAATTTTGGTAAAGGTCACTCGATGGGGTTGGCCAAGTGGTTGGACACTTTTAAAATAGTTGTACTTAGCCAAAAAAAAAATCTATACTCAATTATTAATTTAAATATCACCTGTGTTTGGTATCAACTTATAATTTTAGCATATTTTCAGCAAAACATTTTCAACAAAAACTAAATAAGTTGTATTTTAGTGTACGATAGTCACTCCATGCGTACAAGTTTTTGTGCGGTGAAAGATAAAGGTTGGAATTCAAGTCTTCAAAAGGGAAATTAACACATATACACTTAAAATTTATTAGAGTAGGATTTTTATCTCACATCCAAAAATATATATATATATATACATATATATAATAGATTATTAATATAAATAAAGGTGAAATATTGTTTTGGTATGCAAATTTTATCAAATTTTTGTTTTTCCTTCCTCAAACTTTACTAAAATTTATTTTTTGTCCCCAAAATTCACTCATATCAGTTCATGTAAAGTTATGTAAAAATACAAGATTGCTACAATAACTGTATAAATTTATACTGTTACTATTTATTTTGTATTTAATTTTTTTACATATCTTGAGAATGAAGAAAAAGAGTAGATGGTAGTCATTGACCCAGTTTGGATTCAGCGTCCACGTTTTGTACCATTCAGCGTTTCCTCTCTTTTTTTCGTTTTTTCTTTTTTTTTTCTTTCTTTCCTGCGCATGAACATTAAAATCACTGTGCAGGGGACAAAAATTACTGTTCATGCACTGTTCATTACTGTTCATGCACTGTTCACGCAATAAAAAATATTAAAAATGGATCTCACGGTACTATTCACACATTTAAAAATTATTTTGCTACAGTGTTTTCAGTTTTCAGTTTTCAGTTTTCAGTTTCAGCAACAATAAATTCAATCCAAACGGACCCATTGTATGTGAAGAAAATGAAACAATTAAAAAAATAAAAAATAATTGATATTTTATTTAAATGTATTGTAAAATAGATAATTTGATGTAGCTATTTTGAAAAGTGAATGAATAAAATTGAAAAAATAAGTTATTATGTTAAAATAACAGAAATTTTTGCACAATTAATGCAAATGTTTTAAACTTTTTAAGAAAATATATTTCAATAGTTTAGAGGCAAAAATAGAAGAGAAATTTTTTCAATAGGTTAGAATAAAAAAGAAAAACTTTTTGCAGTTTAAAGACAGAAACTGAATTTTAAATCATTTTAGAAAAAAAAAATTAATAGTTTAAGAATGGAAAATAAATCTTTTCAAATTTAAAGATGAAAAACAATTTTTTAATATAATTTAAATATCAAAATAATTTTTAACTTATAAATAATAGGGAAACATTAAAAAGTTTTATTTCTATGCATTATTTTATATGGTGAGGATTGCAAATGCCATGCCGACAGAAATCATGACATGTTTGTAGCCTCGTCAGCGTCATGTCTCCCACCCCTCTAATTCTTGCCATATTTATATAGAAATAAATAAAAGATTCTTTAAAACTTAAAGAAATCAAAAACTGCACTTGCTCACCCAAAAAAAGAAGTAAAATAAAAACAAAATCTAAGCAAAGCTTCACACAAAATGTCAATCAATTGAGCAGATCTTTTACAAGTCTTGTAGTTATAAAACAGAGAGAGGGGTATGTACTATGTACAAGAAAGGAAAAAAATAAAAAGGAAAAGATGGGTTTTGCGTAAAAGAGAAAAAAGAGTGGCACTTTGCCAAATTTAGCCAAGAATCTGAAAGAGCGAAACCAACCCACGAAGAAGGAAAGTAAGAAGAAGTGTTAAAAGCACTGTGAATCTGTACGGTAAAGAAAATTTTACGAAGAAGAAGAACAGTGAACCCTACCTTAGCAATATAGTACATCCAAGCTCATTGAGTTCGCAAATTAATTGCAACGGATGGTGGGAGATAATGGGATTGGCCAGGTTTCCTATTTTCATCTTTTGCCTTTCTTTGTTTCAAAGTTATTGTCGTTGTAATGCTGCTGTTGTCATCTCCCACAAAACCAGAAACGAAGCCACCAATGGTTTGAAGAGAGAGAAAGAGGGAATGACTGATTTGAGAGAGAGAGAGAGAGAGAGAGAGAGAGTGACTGAGACAGAATAAACTAGGTTTATATTTTGGGGGGGACCATTACTATAAGTTCAAGAAATTTAAGATTCCATTTATGGCTGAGCAAAGGGGCTGTCTGCAATTTCAGAATTTGGTCATATAATCCTTTGGTGAAATTTTGGTAAAGGGAATCTAATGAACATTTGTGGGGCATTCTAGGCATATACATATATATATATATATATATATATATATATATAACCTATACTCAACTGCTTAGCAAAAAAAAAAAAAAAAAAACTATACTCAATTATTAATTTAAATATCACCTGTGTTTGGCACCAGTTTATAACTTTAGCACACTTTTAGCAAAAAACTTTAATAAAAAATTAAATAAGTTGTTCCTAAATGAACACTTTAGCGTGTGATTGTCACTTTATACGTACAAATTTTTGTGTAGTGAAAGATAAGGACTAGAATTCAGGTTTTAAAAAATGAGATTCATAACCATACACTTAGATTAGATTAGAGTTGAATTTTTATCTCAGATCCAAAAAAAATATATATATATATATATATTAATATAAATAAAGGTGAAATATTATTTTGATCTGCAAATTTTATCAAATTTTTGTTTTTCATTCCTCAAACTTTACTAAAAAATTATTTTTTGTCCCCAAAATTCACCAATATCAATTCATGCAACGTTATGTAAAAATACATGATTACTACAGTAACTATGTAAATTTACACTATCACTATTTATTTTGCATTTTTTACGTATTTCGAGAATGAAGAAAAAGAGTAAATGGTAGTCATTGTATGTGAAAAAAAGAAACAATTTAAAAAATCAAGAATAATTGATATTTTAATTAAAAATATTGTAAAATAGATAATCTGATATAAGTACTTTGAAAAGTGAACGAATAAAATAAAAAATATAGATTCTTATGTTAAAATAATAGAAATTTTGGCACAATTAATGCAAATTTTCTAAACTTTATAAAGAATATTTTTCAATAGTTTAGAATCAAAAAAAGATCGAGGAAAAAAAATTTCAATAGTTTAGAATAAAAAAAGAAAAACTTTTTGAAGTTTATTGACAAAAACTGAAGTATTTTTAATAATTTTAGGACAAAGAGAACATTTTAATAATTTAAGAATGAAAAATAAAATTTTTTAAATTTAAAAATAAAAAACAAATTTTTAATATAGTTTTAAAATCAAAATAATATTTTAATTTATATATATAACAGGGAAACATTAAAAAATTTTATTTCGATGCATTATTTTATATGATGAGGATTGCTTTCCGTACAAATGCACCATGACATGTTTGTACCCTCGTGCGCGTCATGTCTCCCACCCCTCTAATCCTTGCCTTATTTACTACTCGTTTATTGCTATTTTTAGGATTTCCCATTTCATGATTTTAATTTTGTAGTTACTCTGTTACTTCTTCCTCTTCTTCTTTTTTATTTTATTTTTAGATAAATAGTTAAGTAGTATACGTATGCACTGACTGTACGATTCTTATCAACGTTCTTTTCAATGTTCTTTAAGTGTGCCTAGCTTATTTTTTGTCAATTTATTTTACTATTTAGCTTATTTTTGCTACTATTTATAGGTTTTATTGTACTTTTTAATACTATTCATGAGTCTCACTGACACTATTTCAGTTAACATTTACATTTATCTACAGTACTTTCAGTAAAAAGTTTTCAATATCAACAAACGAAGCATATCCCAAACAAACCTAAGAGCATCTCTAATGGTATAGCTAAATGCATAAAAATCTCTATAATAGATAATGGCACCATAAAAAGAGTCTCCAATGGATTCTCTATACCTGGAAATTTTTTTGGCTCATGAGCAGTAGCTCATCAAGTCTGATGGGCTACTGTTCATTCTTCAAATGTTTTTTTCTATTATAATAATCAGGTATTGAACAAAAAAATGTTGGAAGATGTGTAGTTGTTAAAAAAAAATAATGAATGAAGAAATAATATTTAAATGAGATAGAGAATGGGATAGAGAATCTGTTGGAAAGTGTATTTGAAAAAGTGGGTAGATAAAAGGTAAAAGTCAATGTTTATTCTCCAAACAGTACAAAAATTTGATGAATTTACTGGAGATGCTCTAAGGGTGTGTTTGGATACTACTTATTTTGCTGAAACTGAAAAATTATTGCTGAAAGTACTGTAGATAAAGGTAAAAGTTAGTTGAAATAGTACAGTGTGATCCATGAATAGTGCCAAAAAGTGCAATAGGGCCCATGAATAGTAGCAAAAATAAGTTAAATAGTGAAATAATTTTAATTTTTAATCTAACCCAAACGCACACTAAGTTTCTTTCAGTTTGCATTTGGCATTGATAAAAGTTGCCAGCTTATTTTTGCTACTATTCATGGACCTCATTGCACTTTTTGATACTATTCATGAGTCTCACTGTACTCTTTCAGCTAACTTTTACCTTTATTTACAGTACTTTCAGCAAAAAAATTTCAGTTTCAGCAAAATAAGCTAATCCTAAATAGACTCTCAGTGATTTTTCTGGTCCAAATACTACTTTCAATATTCTTCCCTCTTTTTTTTCGGGAGCACAAAAAAAAAAGGGTTATTTGAAATTTAACTTCTGTTTTTAAACCCCACTATAATATGGCAGGTAAGAAAAAATAGGTTAATTTCTAATTTCTTCTTCTTTTGTTCGATATTAACATAGAAAAAAACTAGATTTTTCTAATAGTCTTGTTAGGTTAGTTTTATGCATGAGATTCATAATAGTCTTATCATATAAATTAACAGCAAGTTGAATATAACATACATCAAATTTACTGCTATCAAATTATAGTGATCAAATTGATAGTGACCTTAAAATAATACTTTTGCTTTAAATAAAACCAAACATGATTGGTACTAACTGAAGCCCTCAAATAAGTGGGAAAAGTTGGCGAGGCAAGCATGGGTCGCAACTCAGAGCATCACCATCAACTGTTTTATAAAAAATGTCATTTTGACACACCAAAAGACTACTTTATTATGTTACCATATCATTTTACAATATCTCATTCATCAGATGTTTTATCATTCAATTCTATACATTAAAATAATATTCATTACACGTTAAAATAATATATTATCTCCTCCTATCATCACCATCAACAACATCACCAATAACAACGGCACATCCATCACTGCCGCAACAACACCCGACCAGCCACCATCAGCACAAACCCACATCCACCAACGCCACCTTAAAAAAAAAAACATAACCAGAGAGATTGGCACAAACCCACATCCACCAAATCAAACAAACCCACATCCCAAATCAAATAAACCCAAAAGCAAAACCCACCACTGCAGGCCGATTGAGAGAAATCGATGGTGGGAGGTTCCGATGACGTGGTAGATGACACGGCAAGCTCAGCGGCGTGGCGATCAGGCCATGGGTTGCTGTGGATGTGGTGGGTTGGGTTCGTGTGGATGTGTTGGTGGACGGTGATCTGAAAGTGTGAGGTGGACAGCGTTGCGTGGTGGACGGTGATCTACCCATCCGAACCCACCCACAATCGATTTGCCCATCCAAATCCACCATCAAATCACAAAAAAAAAAAAAAAAAAAAAAAAAAAAAAAAAAAAAAAAAAAAAAAAGAAGAAGAAGAAGAAAAAGAAACCACTGCCATAGAGATCGACCTGGGTTTTGTCGGAGTGGGAGGCAATGACATGGAGTAGAGGGAGAGAGAGCAAAGAAATGGTTGAACAAGGAAGTGAGAGAGAGAGCAGATACTGGTCGATGAAGGAAATGAGGAGACAGAGGGAAGAAAGAGGAGATGAGGAGACAGAGGAAGTGGGCCCCTCATGAATAAAAAAGTAATATAAATTACGAAAAAGGTAAATAGTATGCTCTCAAATTTGAGAGCGTACTGTAGTATGTTTCAAAAAAATGACAGATATAGAACACTTTATGAGGCTCATATTTTGGGGTTTGGTGTGCCAGATGCCAAAAATTTGGCATATGGCACACTTGCTACGGATGCTCTCATATAAGAGTCTAGATGAGTATTTTCTAGGCACATCCATCACTGCCGCAACAACGGCCACCAACAACCACTGCCGCAACAATACCGACTAGCCACCACCGGCACAAACCCACATCCACCAACGCCACCTTAAAAAAAAAAAAAAAAAAGAAAAAAAAAAGAGATCGACACAAACCCACATCCACCAAATCAAACAAACCCACATCCCAAATCAAACAAACACAAAAGCAAAACCCACCACTGCAGGCTGATTGAGAGAAATCCGATGGTGGGTGGTTTCGATGACGTGGTGGATGGCACGGCAAGCTCAGCGGCATGGCGTGGCGATCAGGCCATAGGTTGCTGTAGATGTGGTGGGTTGGGTTCGTGTGGATGTGTTGGTGGACAGCGATCTGAAAGTGTGAGGTGGACAGTGCTGCGTGGTGGACGGCAATCTGAAAGTGTGAGGTGGATGGCGATTTTCCCATCCGAACCCCCCACCATCGATTTGCCCATCCGAATCCACCATCAAATCACAACAAAACAAAAAAAAAAACAAAAAAAAACCATTGCCATAGAGATCGGCCTGGCTTGATGCTCCGGCCTAGGTTTTGTCGAAAAGGGAGGCAATGACGTAGAGTAAAGGGAGAGAGAGCAAAGAAATTGTTGAACAAGGAAGTGAGAGAGAGAGCAGATACTGGTCGATGAAGGAAATGAGGAGACAGAGGATGTGGGCCCTTCATGAATAAAAAAGTAATATAAGTTATGAAAAAGGTAAACAGTACGCTTTCAAATTTGAGAGCGTACTGTAGCATGTTTCAAAAAAATGACAGATATAGAACACCTCATGAGACTCATATTTTGGGGTTTGGTGTGCCAAATGCCAAAAATTTGGCATATGGCACACCTGCCACAGATGCTCTCATATAAGAGTCTAGATGAGTATTTTATAGGCATGTCTAGTTGTTAGGCCTTATAAGCCCAAATGCTCAGTTGTCAACAAAACACCAACTCTGAGATCTATGAGTGTTTTAATCTATAGCATCCATCATTTTCGTTTTCTTTGGGCAGACCTAAATTGAATGAAGAGGAGATTTCGTCTCATTTACTAGTTGGTTTATGAGGTCGTGCGGAATGTTGGCTTTACAAAGCCTTGACAGAAAGTTTAACAAAATATTCATAAGAAAGAGAGGAAATGAAAATTTTATTAGACAAAATTTCAAACTCACAAATAAAGAGATCAAGATACTACCTTGAGCACTCTCAACAACTTTTTTTCTTGAACACTTTCACACCACACCGCTACCTCATTTTAGGGGGTGAAGTTACAAGAGCTGCCGTTAATGTAATGACTCTCCATTTCATAATAGAAAATTTTAGAAATGTAGAAAACTCAAAGACACAAATGTTACGCAATGACAATAGACACAAACAGTTATGGAAAAACAAAAGACACAAATTGTTATGAACATCAAAAGGCACCTTTTGGTTTACCACTTCCAACACTGAAGCCATGCTTTGTAGATGAGATCGAACATCCCCATGCTACTCTCCTACTGCTCAACTATAAGTCTTGTTACCATCTCCTTCTTTCTTTTTTTTGAAAGGAAGCCTTGTTACCTTATTTGCATGAGATAGTGAGAAAGTTAATACAGTTCAACCATTAATTCATGTGTAAATTTTTGTTCTCAAGTCTTGCTTCATAAGATTCATATAATCAAATATACTTTCTTTTAACCACATGTTTCATTCTCACGCTCGGCTTCAGATGGTTTAGGAACTAAGCCATATTAGAGCAATTACATCAGTTGGTGCAAAAAAATTTCCATTTTGCACCTCTAAAACCTACTTTTTATATTTTATACACTCATTTTTACAAAACACCCACATCAGTTTATCTATTCTACACATTGATTCAATAAAATATTTATTCTTTTAAATTTTTTATTATTTTCTTCGCATCCCTCTCCCTCACTGCCTACATCTCTCTCGCAAACCCAACAAAACCTAAAATCGCCACACCCAGCCACCATCAACGACCAAACCACACCCACTGTCAAAGAGATCAGCCACCATCATCAACCCACCAGCCACCATCACCAAGCAACCCAATCCTAAACCCGTTTTTGGAATGTTCTTTGCCAAGGACGTCAGGGGCAAAAGAGGAAACTTCGACGTGGGAGAAGAAGGGACGGGTGGTGAAAGCCGCGGGGGTGAAATCGTGGCCGTCGGCGGCGACGATCACGGATTCTGGTAGGCCTGTGCCGAGGATGACTAGATCGAAGTTGGTCGGCTCGATTGGAGGGTATGATGAAGCATCTTCGCTCACGGCGGCAAGTGTGATGGACTTAACCTGCGGCAGTGGAGGGTTTGATGACCGACGGCAGTGGAGGCATGGTTTAACTAGCGGCAGTGGTGAGAGTGAGAGCGAATGAGGAAAAGGGGGAGTGAGGTGAGTTGAGAGCAAAGAGAAGGAGAGTCAGGTGAGGGTGAGAGTGAGAGCATAGACAAGTGAGAGAAAAAACTAATAAAATATTAAATGCACATGCTATAGTAACCGTGCATATATGCACGGTTACTGTAGCAATTGTGCATAAATGCACAATTTTACACCCACTGATGTGGGTGTTTTTTTGCTCAAATTGTGTAAAATCAGCCACTTTTTTCATTTTGCACAATTATGCACAAGCTGATGTAATTGCTCTTAGTACTTAGTAGTAGTAAGCGCGGAAGTGTATGGGCAAGATAAGCACTAGCATTGGGGGGTGTGTGTAAACACCCCAGTTGCTATTTTCCAACCAAAAGTTCAAAACAAGATGCTCCATCTAAGTATGGGTTCTTATAAATTTGTAGAACCTATGAACAGTTGGTTCTTATATATAGAACCAACTGTAGTGTAGGATGTAAAAAATAATAATATTATTATATTTAAAATATCACCACACTCTCTTTTGTCTTTGACTCTCTTTTCACTCTCTCTTCTTTGTTTCCTTTTCTCTCTTTCGGTAGTGTTGGGCTTTGGTTTCGGATCTCACTCTCTCTTCTGTTTCTTTTTCTCTCTCTCGGTGGCGTTGGGCTTTGGTTTCGGGGCTAGGGCTTGTATCGGTGGAGGGTGGCATAGGTGTGGCGGCTTGGGTTGAAATCGGTGGGTTTAAATCTGGCTGCATGGGTGTGTGGCGGCAATTTCGGTGGGTTTAAATCGGTGGCTTTCTCGGTGGTTGTGGGCTGCTGCAAGCGTGTGTGTGGTGGCTTGGGTTGATCGATGCTGCCACTAGGTTTGATCGATGTTGGCTTGGGTTGATTTGTGGTTGTGGGTTGCTACCGTTGTAGTGTCTTGTATGGTTTCATGGGTTGATTGGTGGTTGGGCTGAGTTTCAGTGGTAGGTGGTTGTTGACTTTGGTGGGTTGCTAGTGGTTGTGGTGATTGCTGGCCGTGTGCTTGATGCACAAAGATAAAGAGTAAACGAGAGAGAATGGAGTTTTTTTTTTTTAATATATTATTTGTTAGTATAATTTATATTATTTTAATAAGTTGTATCTAAATATAGAAACTGAGACGTAGAGTAAATTATAAAATAATATGGTAAAATAGATAAAGTAGATTTTTAGAGTGTAAAATAGAGCTTTTTTTGCATTCTCGAATACTAATGCTCTAATGGACCCAAAGCATGGCCACATCTAAGCTCCAAAAAATGAAAAGGATAGTTTATAAGCCCAGGAACGGATTAGCTCCATTCCGCGTGGTTTTTAACCATGTAACTAAGGCCTTTGTTGGGAGTATTTAGCGTAAGTAAGTGGTGTGATTAATGGTAGCACTGACAAAAATGACAAGTTAATATAACATTGTTTTGACTCAGTTTTTAAATATGATGATGTTCTCATATGGTGTTATATTAAATTGTCACAAAGTGTGACTCTTCCCAAGGTTTTTAATTGTTTAACTTTATAATATTTATAACTACAAGGCTTGTAATTCAATTGATATTTTTTTGGTGTTTTTAACAGAGATATCTAAGATTCAAATTTCATCATACTTTTTAAGATCCGCAATTCCAAACATGATTGTGTAATGGGTGTTGTGGGTACACAATCTATTTGTCCGCTTTGGGGCAGGCTTTGGACATGCTTATTATGCAACTTCCTGCCACATATCCCGCATGGCTTTGTCCTCAAGTGACATAGGAAGTCTTTGAGACTTGTCCCACATTGACAAGAGAAACGCCTCCCTCATGCCTTATAAGCTTGAGCTCAGGACATGAAGGAGGCGCTTCTCTTGTCGATGTGAGACAAGTCTCAAAGACTTCCCATGTCACTTGAGGACAAAGCCGTGCGGGATATGTGGCGGGAAGTTGCACAATAAGTATGCCCAAAGCCTGCCCCAAAGCGGACAAAAAGATTGTGTACCCACACTAATCTAAATTTATTATTGGCATCATTTTATTAAAATAATTTTTAGATACTCTCAAAATACAGAAAAATTGCTATCTTCTTTCATATTCATAGTAAGGTCTACCTATTAAATTTATAACAAGACCCATCATAAATACGAGTAAATGAGCCCAATTTTTTTGTATTATGAGAAAATCTAAAAAATTTCATTTTATTATTACTATTAACTACTTGTCATCTTGACGGTTATAATTTATAAAATATTTTGTTCAAATTTTGGAGACGTTTGACTAATTGTTATATGATGCTATTTGCCTGCCATTACCACAATCCACCTAGAGTATCGTGCTCCTAGATTCGGAGAACTGCATGGACTTTTTGCGTTTTAAAGGTTATGGGGGCAGCACGATCCTCCTTGAGCTTAATTATTTCTTAATGCAATCTCACTTTTTGCACTTTTTGTTACTTTTATCAAATTATAGTTTTTTTTTAAAAGTGTCTGGTTAATGTATACCTTAGAGCATGTATTAACCATTTATAATAAGAAACTGTTTATGAAAAATTAAAAAAAAAAAAGCTGTCAATTAGTTAGTTATTTTTTAATTTTTTTATAAAAAATTTCCTAAAATAGTTTACTAACATATGCACTTAAGGCATACGTTAATAAAACTATTTTTAAAATACAAATATAACTTATTTAGCTGAAATCGAAAACTTTTTACTGAAAATACTGTAGATAAAACAAAAAACTAACTGAAATAGTACAGTAAGTCCCATGAATAGTAGCAAAAATAAAATAAATAGTAGCAAAAATAAGCTAAACTGTTAATAAAAAAAAACTGCATTCTTCTGTTAAAGCTGAACGTAACTTTAGAAAAGAATTAAAAATCATTCCCTTACCCCCAAAAACAGAAAAAAGAAAAAAAGAGCAATGCAGCTAGCTCTTTAGCCAAGCAGGTATAGGTCATTTTGATAGCTACCCATCAGACATCAGTCCATCACACACTGAGGGTAGCCGACATTTACATATTTATGGTTTCAATTTCCAACCAGAAACATAATTCAGTTGAGTGTAGGGCACAGCACACTCTAAACATTTAGATAACAAGAATATTCCATCGAGACACAAATAAAAAGTGGTGTATATATTACATCATTGTAGATTGGGAAATTTTCAATCAATTGCAAATTCCCACGTACCATCATGTATGTTTGAAAATTGCTTATTTATGTAGCTTATTTACTTAGTGTGAGGTAAAAAGCTAAAAGCTAGTTTAATTTTCAAAAAATTAAAAATAAGATTATTTGAAATAAAGTTAAAATAAAAAGTAGTGTAAAACCGGCAAAAAAATACATAATTTAATAAAAAAAACTAGTTTTTAATCGATTGTCAAATGTACACTATAATATGTTCAAAATTGTCAATTACAATGTGTCACGTACTACTTAGTGGGTCCCACTATCATTATTCAAAACCAATGAAATATTTCAAATATCATTGAATAAAAATTACAAAGAATACCTGAAAGCCAATCACATGTTAATATTTTAATTTAAAGTGTCACAAGTAGTCTAATTAAATGCTACCATGTGTTATTTTAAATTAAGACAATTTGCCTAATCAAATGGCGATGTACATGTGTCTCTTTGAGAACTCCCTCCATTTAAATTATGAAACATGTCATCAATTAGAGTCAATCATATGCCATTAAACCTTCTCAAAATTCTTATAAATAGAGACTCCCATTGATCTTGTAGGATGACATTCATAAGTCTCAAAACTCTGCTAGAATCAAGCTCTAAAGCTTGTAAGAACTTTAAGAATTTCAACTATTGAAGGTCTGTTACATTCCAGCTCCAATGCCACGAAGAATTTCTACATCAAAATCTTCGAATACAAAGAACATTAATCCCTCCAAGCCTTAAAGTTCTACTAAAATCAAGTTCTGAAGCCTCTAAGAATTTCAATAATTTCAAGTTTCGAAGCTCTATCAGATCAAGCTCCAAAGCCCTAAAGAACTTCTACATCTAGATATTCGAATTTGATGGACATTCATCCAAATCATCCTTCCAACTATCAAAGTTCTACTGGAGTCAACTCAAAGCCTCTAGAGACTTCAAGTACTCTATTCCATCAAAGCTTTATTGGATTTAAGCTTTAATGCCTCCAGAAAATTCCACCACAAATCTTCAAAGACAAAGAACATTCAAATTACATGAAGAATGAGAAATCTCTAACAAGCGCACAACAAGAGATTCATTGCAATTCCATTCCAAAGGAGAAGATAGAGAAGAGAATTCACCTTATTGGCTATAATGATAGTGATTGAGCTAGAGACATGGATGATAAAAAAAGAGTACTAGTGGTTTTGTCTTCTATTTGGGTGATATTGTATTTACATCGACTTCTAAGAAGTAAAGCTGAGTACGTTGCTGCTACCTCTAGTGTTTGTCATGCAATTTGGCTTAGAAGTTTGTTGAAGGAGTTGCAAAAGCTACAAGAAGAAGCTACAAAGATATTTGTAAACAATAAATCAACACTAACTCTTGCAAAGAATGTAGTCTTTCACTACCAAAGCAAGCACATCAATACAAGGTATCATTTTATTCGAGAATGTATTGCTAGAAAGAAAGTTCAATTTGAGTTCGTGAAATCACATGATCATGTTGCAAATATCTTCACTAAGCCACTAAAGTATGACACCTTCTACAAGCTACAAGCCTTACTTGGAGTGATAATGAAAACAAGTTTAAGGAGGGACGTTAGAAATTAAACTTGTTTTTAGTTAAAATTTCATTAATAACTGTGAGTTTAATAAGTTAAATAAATTGCAACAAATGCATGTGGGGGGTTTCTTGAAGTTATGTCTGGGATTTTATAAATATAAAAGTTTAGAAAATAAATGTAGTTGGAATTAAGAGGATAGATGGTATAGTATATATAACCGATGCATCAGAAAATTTCAAAGCAAGAGTGAAAGAAGAGAAATACAAGTGTTAAAGAGTTCTCTTACACTTCCCTCTCCACACTCTCTCCCCTTGTGGCCTTGTGTGTGCTTTGTGATTGAGTTACTTTCTTTGAGTAGCGTGAGTGTTTGGGAGTGCAAGTGAGAAAAGGGCCACTAATTATTCCAGAGTAATCCAGTGTCCACTTCTCAAATGTAGTCAATAAAGAAATAGCAGCCACCATGCACAGAGTTCTCCTTTAGCCGGATTTTGTTCTATTTATGGGTATGTGAGCAGTTTCAACAAGGAATGGTTAACTGATTCCGGTAATAGGATCGTGTAAGAGACTTAGTCACTCGACATGCAAGAACTTTTTATAAATCTGTCGTATTGTCTTATTTCCAGAGCAACATTCATGAGCTGTTTGGTTTACACAAACTTCTCACAAATGGAGACCCACCCTTACCAAGATCAGCACCATTCTGTCCACGACCTTCATTCAAGTAGAAACTGCCTGGTATTTCTAACCCCCTTCATATGTGAATCTCGTGCATAACCTTTGTGCAAAGTTGATTTAGCCTCATTTCTAAGGAATTAGCAGGCATTCTAACCATGTCTAAAGGGAAATTTTAATAATAGTCATAAAAGCCCTCAACTTTTGTTTATTGGGTAAGGAAAAGAGAAATTTAAAGGAAAAAAAGTTTCAGAAGAGTGGCAGTCCTGTTTATAAAAGAATGCTGGGCATCTTCAATAATCCATTCAACGTGTGAAGCATAAAATGCACTTTGAGTTAGCCAAGCGATAAACATTTCTGCATTAATATTGTTATTTATGTTGGGTTACACGTGTGAGTGAAGTCCCACATTGAATAAAGATGAGAAGAATGAGTAGTTAATATAACATAATTGAGCACATACCCATAGGGCTTAGGCCTTTTGGGTAAAAGTGTGTTTCTATATGTTATATTAATTACTCAAGGAAGCTCCCCAAGGTGTTTATCTCCCTAACAATTGGTATCAGAGCCCATGGTGGTGTGCGGCGAAGGTGGTGAGGTGTTCATGGTCCCTACCCAGCGGGGACAGAGAAAGCCTAGACGGCCCACACACAAAAATCCTGGAGAAGAAAACAGAAAAAAAAAGCCCAACAAATGAATATTGCTAATGGTGCTAAATAATGGTGTGATGCGAGGTTCCCATGGACATGGTCGTGCGGGGTTTCCCATGGATGTGCGTGTGGGGTTGACACGTGGTTCCCATGGATGGCGTACGAGAGACCCATGGATGACGCGTCGATGAAGTGAAAAGCCCATTAGTCAAGGGGGAGCAAGTAGGACTTATTCATGGCTTGCAAATGGTGCTAAACAATGATGAGGTGCGAGGTTCCCATGGACATGAACGTGCGGGGTTCCCATGGATGTGTGTGCGGGGTTGACACGTGGTTCCCATGGATGGCGTACGAGAGACCCATGGATGACGCGCTGATGAAGTGAAAAGCCCATTAGACAAGGGGGAGCAAGTAGGACTTATTCATGGCCCACAGAGAAGTCTTGAAGCCCACAGAGTGGCAGAGACTCACACGTGAGGGGGAGATTGTTGGGTTACACGTGTGAGTGAAGTCCCACATTGAATAAAGATGAGAAGAATGAGTAGTTAATATAACATCCTAGGGTTAGGTTTGAGTGAGAGCAATGGCAGAGGAAGCAGGAAAGGCGTCTGGAATAGAAAAGTTCGATGACACAGACTTTGGATTTTGGAGGATGCAAATCGAGGATTACCTTTATGGGAGGAAGCTGCATCTGCCGCTTCTAGGGGAAAAACCTGAGGCTATGAAGGCTGAGGAATGGGCTCTTCTTGACAGACAGGTACTGGGAGTTATCAGGTTAACTCTGTCTAGGTCTGTTGCACACAATGTTGTAAAGGAGAAGACCACAGCAGATCTGATGAAGGCTTTGTCTGGTATGTATGAAAAGCCGTCAGCAAATAACAAGGTGCATCTAATGAAGAAACTGTTTAATCTGAAGATGGCAGAGAACGCATCAGTAGCACAACATCTGAATGAATTTAACACTATCACAAATCAATTGTCGTCTGTAGAAATTGATTTTGATGATGAGATTCGTGCTCTGATCGTTTTGGCTTCTTTGCCAAACAGTTGGGAGGCAATGAGGATGGCAGTAAGCAATTCTACAGGAAAGGAAAAACTCAAGTACAATGATATACGAGATTTAATTCTGGCTGAGGAGATTCGCAGAAGAGATGCAGGTGAAACCTCAGGATCTGGTTCTGCCCTAAACCTTGAGACAAGAGGCAGAGGTAATAACAGAAATTCAAATTGGGGCAGATCAAAATCAAGAAATTCTAATCGGAACAGAAGTAAATCTAGATCAGGCCAACAAGTACAATGCTGGAACTGTGGGAAAATAGGTCACTTTAGGAACCAATGCAAAAGTCCTAAGAAGAAGAATGAAGATGATTCTGCTAATGCTGTAACAGAAGAGGTACAGGATGCATTACTTCTTGCAGTAGACAGTCCACTTGATGATTGGGTTTTGGATTCAGGAGCCTCGTTTCATACCACTCCACACCAAGAAATCATACAGAACTATGCTGCAGGTGATTTTGGTAAGGTGTATTTGGCTGATGGTTCAGCCCTGGATGTTGTGGGTATGGGAGATGTCCGGATATTGTTACCCAATGGGTCTGTTTGGTTACTGGAGAAGGTTCGACATATTCCTGACCTGAGGAGGAATCTGATTTCTGTTGGACAACTTGATGATGAAGGGCATGCAATACTATTTGTTGGTGGTACTTGGAAGGTTACAAAGGGAGCTAGAGTATTGGCTCGTGGAAAGAAGACTGGCACTCTCTATATGACCTCAAGTCCAAGAGACACAATTGCAGTTGCTGATGCAAGTATTGATACAAGCCTATGGCACCGCAGACTTGGTCACATGAGTGAGAAAGGGATGAAGATACTGCTGTCAAAAGGAAAACTACCAGAATTGAAGTCCATTGATTTTGACATGTGTGAAAGCTGCATCTTAGGAAAGCAGAAAAAGGTGAGCTTCTTGAAAACTGGCAGGACACCGAAGGCAGAAAAATTGGAGTTAGTACACACTGATTTGTGGGGGCCTTCTCCGGTTGCATCCCTTGGAGGTTCAAGGTACTACATCACTTTCATTGATGACTCAAGCAGAAAGGTATGGGTTTATTTTCTGAAAAATAAATCTGATGTATTTGAAACTTTTAAGAAGTGGAAGGCCATGGTTGAGATAGAAACAGGTTTAAAACTAAAATGTTTGAGGTCAGATAATGGAGGAGAGTACATAGATGGAGGGTTCAGTGAGTATTGTGCTGCACAGGGAATTAGGATGGAAAAGACCATTCTTGGGACACCACAGCAAAATGGTGTGGCTGAGCGCATGAACAGAACTCTTAATGAGCGCGCTAGGAGTATGAGGTTGCATGCTGGACTACCAAAAAACTTTCTGGGCTGATGCTGTTAGCACTGCAGCTTACCTGATAAACCGAGGGCCATCAGTTCCCATGGAGTTCAAACTTCCTGAAGAGGTTTGGAGTGGTAAAGAGGTAAAATTTTCCCATTTAAAAGTTTTTGGTTGTGTTTCTTATGTTCATATTGATTCTGATGCTCGTAGTAAACTTGATGCTAAGTCTAAAATATGTTTTTTCATTGGCTATGATGATGAGAAATTTGGCTATAGGTTTTGGGATGAACAAAACAGGAAAATCATCAGAAGTAGAAATGTGATATTTAATGAACAGGTTATGTACAAGGACAGGTCAACTGTAGTATCAAATATTGCAGAGATAGATCAAAAGAAATCTGAGTTTGTCAACTTAGATGGATTGACTGAAAGTACTGTCCAGAAAAGGGGTGAAGAAAATAAGGAGAATGCAGATTCACAGGTAGATCAGAGTACACCTGTAGCTGAAGTCCGCAGATCTTCCAGGAATATTAGACCTCCACAGCGTTATTCACCCGCTTTAAATTATCTACTATTGACTGATGGTGGTGAGCCAGAGTGTTATGATGAAGCCTTGCAAGATGAAAATTCAAGCAAGTGGGAGTTAGCCATGAAGGATGAGATGGATTCCTTGTTGGGGAATCAGACATGGGAACTGACTAAATTGCCAATAGGAAAGAAGGCTTTGCACAACAAGTGGGTATACAGAATAAAGAATGAGCATGATGGTAGCAAACGTTACAAGGCCAGATTAGTTGTTAAAGGGTTCCAGCAGAAGGAAGGCATTGACTACACAGAGATATTTTCTCCAGTTGTGAAGATGTCAACAATTAGACTGGTGCTGGGAATGGTGGCTGCAGAAAATTTACATCTTGAGCAGTTAGATGTAAAGACAGCATTCCTTCATGGTGATTTGGAGGAAGACCTTTACATGATTCAGCCAGAAGGGTTTATTGTTCAGGGACAAGAGAATCTAGTCTGCAAACTGAGAAAGAGCTTGTATGGCCTAAAACAAGCTCCTAGACAGTGGTACAAGAAATTTAACAATTTTATGCATAAAATTGGGTTCAAGAGATGTGAAGCTGATCATTGTTGCTATGTTAAATTCTTTGACAATTCTTATATCATTTTACTGTTGTATGTGGATGATATGCTCATTGCAAGGTCTAGCATTGAGGAGATTAATAATCTGAAGAAGCAATTGTCAAAACAGTTTGCAATGAAGGATTTAGGAGCTGCAAAGCAAATCCTTGGTATGAGAATCATTAGAGACAAGGCAAATGGTACATTGAAGCTTTCACAGTCAGAGTATGTGAAGAAAGTTCTCAGCAGGTTTAACATGAATGAATCTAAACCAGTGAGCACACCTTTGGATAGTCATTTCAAACTGAGTAAAAAACAGTCACCGAAGACAGAAGAAGAAAGGGACCATATGAGCAAGGTGCCCTATGCCTCAGCTATTGGCAGCTTGATGTATGCTATGGTGTGTACAAGGCCAGACATTGCACATGCAGTGGGAGTTGTGAGCAGATTCATGAGTAGGCCTGGAAAACAGCATTGGGAGGCAGTCAAGTGGATTCTGAGATATCTGAAGGGTTCATCAGATACATGTCTTTGTTTCACAGGTGCAAATTTGAAGCTGCAAGGTTATGTAGATGCTGATTTTGCTGGTGATGTTGATAGTAGAAAGAGTACTACTGGGTTTGTATTTACTCTGGGTGGTACAGCTATATCATGGGCTTCAAATCTGCAAAAGATTGTTACTTTGTCTACTACAGAAGCTGAGTATGTTGCAGCAACTGAAGCTGGAAAGGAGATGATTTGGCTACATGGTTTCTTAGATGAATTGGGTAAGAAGCAGGAGATGGGCATTCTACACAGTGACAGTCAGAGTGCAATCTTTCTTGCCAAAAATTCGGCTTTTCATTCAAAGTCGAAGCATATACAAACAAAATACCACTTTATCCGTTACCTTGTTGAAGATAAGTTGGTAACACTTGAGAAGATATGTGGATCTAAGAACCCAGCAGATATGTTGACTAAGGGTGTCACTATTGAGAAGTTGAAGCTGTGTGCAGCTTCAATTGGTCTTCTAGCTTGAGGACAGGAGGATGAGTTGCAGGGATGAGGGATTGCTTTTGGAGGATAGCGGCTGATGTTGATGATTGAACTAGTCTCCAAGTGGGAGATTTGTTGGGCTTTGTGGAGCCTAGTTTATTTTTGGCCTAGCCCATTATAATCCTATAAGTAGGATATAAAAGCCACTTTTATAATTAGGGTTTTAGACTACTACTGTTGTTGTGTTTTTTAGAGAGAGAGAAAAAACACTGTAGCCGCACTTTGTATTTTTTCCCTGATAATAGTGAAATCCCTGCAACTCCGTGGACGTAGGCAAATTGCCGAACCACGTAAATACTGTCTAGTGCGTGTGATTATTTTTTCTTTGACGCGTGTTTTTCTCTATTTTTTATTGTTTCTCACAGGTTGGAATTTAGGTTGAATTCCCAACAACTGGTATCAGAGCCCATGGTGGTGTGCGGCGAAGGTGGTGAAGTGTTCATGGTCCCTACCCAACGGGGACAGAGAAAGCCTAGACGGCCCACACACAAAAATCCTGGAGAAGAAAAAAAAAAAAAAAAAAAGGAAAAAAAAAAGCCCAACAAATGAATATTGCTAATGGTGCTAAATAATGGTGTGATGCGAGGTTCCCATGGACATGGACGTGCGGAGTTTCCATGGATGTGCGTGCAGGGTTGACACGTGGTTCCCATGGATGGCGTACGAGAGACTCATGGATGACGCATTGATGAAGTGAAAAGCCCATTAGTCAAGGGGGAGTGAGTAGGACTTGTTCAAAGCTCACAGAGAGGCAGAGACTCACGTGGTGCTAAATAATGGTATGGTGCGAGGTTCCCATGGACATGAACGTGCGGGGTTCCCATGGATGTGCGTGCAGGGTTGACACGTGGTTCCCATGGATGACGTACGAGAGACCCATGGATGACGCGCTGATGAAGTGAAAAGTCCATTAAGCAAGGGAGAGCGAGTAGGACTTATTCATGGCCCACAGAGAAGTCTTGAAGCCCACAGAGTGGCAGAGACTCACACGTGAGGGGGAGATTGTTGGGTTACACGTGTGAGTGAAGTCCCACATTGAATAAAGATGAGAAGAATGAGTAGTTAATATAACATAACTGAGCACATACCCATTGGGCTTAGGCCTTTTGGGTAAAAGTGTGTCTCTATATGTTATATTAATTACTCAAGAAAGCTCCCCAATGTGTTTATCTCACCAACAATTTACCTCAAAAATATGAGACATGCAAAAGGGTAATATGCTCCTGTAGGCATGTACTTCATCTTGCATGCTCATAGGGGCACGAATGCCTCCACAACGACTGTGGCCGATGACTTAAATGTTCACAACCTGCAAAAGAAATTATCCTTTCACCATTAAAAAAAAAAAAAAAAAAGCAAACCCTCCTCAAGATTTGTTGCCGATTAGCTGCCCATTTTGTTTTATATTTTAGATGCTAAACGTAGAATTATCAAGTCATTGAATTTATATTCTTTAACTTTTCAAGAAACTTATCGTTCAGGAAATTGACATATTGGTATGGTTATGATTTGATAAATACTTTATGTTTAAATTCAGATTCTTAAACTATTTCTAATAAATTTTCGAAGGAGAGATATACTTTCACTTCTGAAACTTGTTTTCCAAAACAAAATTTCAATCTCTTACTCGAATTTATACTTTATAGTTTTTGTAGGACTTTGGACTGTACTTCTCCATAATCATTATTTGGCCCTGGCACCCTATTTTTATGATGACATTTTATTTCCAAGTGCTTAGCGAATTATTATGTCACCTTGGCCACCATCAATAAAACATCATACATGAAACGGTATCTAGGATACATAAGTTATGAAACAAATTAAGAAGCCTATGTACTAGAGTTCTAGGCACAAAATACATACCTCAAGAGAATTTACAGCAAATTCTAATGCCACATTTATTTCTGAGGGTCCACCCTGCAAAAGCAAAGAAGGAAAAAAAGGAAGGGTAGAAAACTACGTGGCCTCAATTTTGTCTACTGAGAAGTAGACATTCAAAATAAATGAAATGCAATGTGATATGCACCTCAAATGGGGGCACCAAATTAGCTACCTACCTTTCGGACCATGAATGCTTCTCCTGGTTGAAACCCCAGGATGACTGATCAGGGGCGAACCCTTGAGTCTGCACAAGCAATTATCATGAACTGTACTGGAACTCAGTTTTAATAGGCTGTATATCTATTCTGATTTTCAGAAATAAATTGAGCAAAAAAGCCATAGCTTATCCATCCAAGATGTTCTCAACATTTGTGTAACAAGTGGAATAAATTATTTGGGAAAGGATTCCCTCCCATTTAAATCGTCCAATTTCTCTAAACAGAATATCACTTCTCTAGAAATTCATGGAAATTAATAAGCACGCTATTAGTCTCACATCTGACTCTTACAACTGTTCTAGGCTTCTAGCTGAGCTGGTTCTAACTTTAATATAACTGAAGCTGATCCACATTGTGTTTTGGTGTCAAATAATAAAACTCCAAAGCCACAGAACCAACCAACACCCCCCCCCCCCCCAATCTAAAGAATTTCATAGTTCACATGCAGAATTCGAAGAATCAGAGATGTTGTAATTGTGCCCTAACTTTATGTAATGTCATTATTTCCAAGAGGTGTTAATAACCTTTCTCATTCCAAAGTACTAAGAACTAGTGAAAACCCTTCATGGATCAAGTTTTTGTTTCTATTTTTAGTGATTTGAATTCAATTTTCTATGTCCCAAAAGTGGAGGGGAAAAAAGTCATTTTTCTCTATTTCACAAAGAACTTTAAAAAAAGGTATTTCAAAAAGTCATTGACATTTGATTTATAAGTCTTAGCTAGCCCTAACATGTTAAACGAAAATTTTGATGAGTTTACTTGATAGTGAATACCAAACTACACACATATGATGCAGGTTTGATATGTAAGCATATAATTTAAAATGTAGCAATATTAATTTACTTTCATTTTTTTCATACATACATACATATATATATATATATATAGAGAGAGAGAGAGAGAGAGAGAGAGAACTACTAGTGAAAATGGCTGAAATTTGTGAAGTACAAGTCTTGAATTTTCTTTGGCGGTGATGGTTAAGATAATACATGCATTTTATAGGTCAAGGAAGACTATGAAATAGAAGAACAATTTACCCTAGAAAAATTCAATAAAAAGAAATAATAAAAGCACAGTGCAATCATATTATATTATGAATTATGATATCATTTTTCCCAATTTGTAGCAAGAATCTGTATTCCAAAATTATAGGAAGCACACAAGTCTTATTTGATGGAGCAAGATTTACTTGAAAGTATACATTAACAAATTTAGACCTTAAACCAAGTGTACTCAAAAGCCCCATTCTTGATAAAGAAATCTGAAGGCGGACATGTAATACTTCAAAGGCAATCACACATAGATAAACAAAACTATTGCAGAATTGTGATTCAATTTCATGCCCTGAATTGTCATCAAGAACTCGAACTATGCAACTTAAGGAACGGAGCAAACCCTACAAACATAAGCACAATTGTCAAAGTATAAATATATATGTTGTTTAAGGATTACCATGTCATCGATATTGGAAGAAATTACTGGAATTACTAATACTTTTGCTGCCCTTCAAGCATCTGAGTTCCAGTTCATCTTATGCAAATTATCAATAGTATGTCTTGCCAAGATCAGTCTCTACTGTACACGCAACCTTTCCCATCACCTTCTACTTTATTTTCCATTGAAACAAATTTGATTTATCCATAAACATGATTTAGCATCCAAAATTTACCACATACATACTCTCTTTGAATCAATTGATGGAAATAAATTGGTCTTACAGAAACTTAATTACAACTCTGAGCTAGGATTTATATTTACTTTGACATGGCTTTTTTTTTCTTTTGTATTTGAGAAAAGGGAATCCGTGTATGCTTCTTCATCTTCACTATACTTCAAATTCATTTAGGGAAAGGTAGCCTGCAAGACATAGAAACATGCACTAAGGCAAATGGTTTCTCTATAGTAGCAGCATGCATTTCTTGGCATGCAGTCAATGATGAGATTTTTTTTTTATTTTTTTTTTACAAGATAGAAATTATACTCTAGCCTAATCTAAGTATATGTGTATGAAGCTCCCTCCTAGAGACTTGAACCCCGACCCTTACACCCCCCCACACCTCACAAGTACTTATACTTGTAGAGTGACCATCGCATCAAGGATATGTGGTGGTGTCAATGATGATAGTTAAGTTGCTACACAAACAGACAAATTTTTCAATGATGAGTTGAAAGTGACATCACCTTGTGGTTGCAATCATTAATTTCGCCACCAAATTTATCTTTCCGTACCAGATAAGCCCAGATTTACTTTAAAATGGATTTAAGAATATAATGTTAGAAGTTAAACTTGTTTTTAATTAACCCTTCATAATTAAGTGGGGGTTTCATAAGTTAAATGTAGTGGGAGGTTATTGAAGTTATGTGTGGGATTTATGAATGTAAGAGTTAGAAAAATAAATGTAGTGGGAGTTAGAGGTTGGATGGTGTACTATATAAACCTATTCATCCGTCAAGTTCTGCAAGAGTTGAAGAGAAATACAAAACATTAAAGTGTTCTAACTCTTCCCTCTCCACTCTCTTTTATTTAATTTGTGTGTGAGTCTCTTCTATACACTAAGTAGTGTGTGAGTGTTTGTGAGAGTAAGAGAGGAAAGGCCCATCAATATTTTTGTTTTATTTCCAACAAAGTGGTATCAGAGCCAATGGGTTCGTGGTGAGAATGGCTATTGCCATTGGGATGGTGTCGTTCCAATTTCCTTGACTTACCAAACAAAACTTTGAAAATTGGAGTATCCAAATGAAGGCATTGCTCGGATCCCAAGATGCGTGGGAGATTGTGAAGAAAGGTTATGTGGAGTCACAAGAAGAAGAATCTTTGACTCTAAACTAAAAGGAAGCCTTGCAAAAGGCTCGGAAGAAAGATCAACAAGCTCTTACGTTGATTTATCAAGGTTTGGATGAAATCATGTTCGAGAAAGTTGCAAATGCAACTTCATCTAAGCAAGCATGGGAGATTCTTAAAAACTCTCTAACGGGAGTTGATAAAGTGAAGAAAGTTCGCCTTCAAACATTGAGAGGCGAGTTTGAAGGTTTGCACATGAAAGAATCTAAGGGCCCGTTTGGTAAGAGATTTCTAGTAACATTTTTTGTATTTTTTGGAAATACGTGTGGGTGAAAAAGTGTGAAAATACATATAATGTTGTTTAAACACTAAAAACTGTTGTTTAAACAACAGTAACAAACGGGTCCTGAATCTATCTCAGATTTTTTTTCAAGGGTGTTGGCAATTATAAATCAATTGAAGAGATATGGTGAGAACTTGGATGATGTCCGTGTGGTAGAAAAATTCCTACAGTCATTAACTTCTAAGTTTGACTATATTGTTGTGGTGATTAAGGAATCAAAAGACTTGGAGTTAGTGACCATTAACCAGCTCATGGGATCATTACAAGCCCACAAAGAAAGGCTCAATAAGAAGCAAGAACCTTTGGAGCAAGTCCTACAAGCAAAGCTCACCTTGAATGAGAAAGGGTGGTGTGAAAGTAGCCAAAGAGGCTGAGGATGTGGACGTGGTAGAGGGAGAGGATCTGGAGGAATAAATGGTCAAAACTCTCCCAATTATGAAGAGAGGGGTCAAAGTTCACAATCCACAAGAGATCATGGAAGATGAAGTTTCTCTAGACCATACAGAAGAAGGTATGACAAGTCCAACATTAAATGTTATAATTGTCAAAAATATAGACATTATGCTTCTGAATATAAAAATGCCGCTGACACTACTGAGGAGAAAGCTAACTATATTGAAGATAAGAATGAAAGTGGAGCCAACTTTATTGTTGGCATACAAAGAAGAAGACAGAGAAGAAAATGGTGTGTGGTATCTTGACTCTAGTGCTAGCAACCATATGTGTGGGAATAAAAGGATGTTTATGGAGATTGATGAATTGGTGGTTGGGAATGTTACCTTTAGTGACTCATCCAAAGTTTCAGTGAAGAGGCTAGGTAAAATTCTTATCCGTTTAAAGAATGAAGATCATCAATTTGTTTTTGATGTATATTATGTGCCAAGCATGAAAACTAATATTTTGATTATGGGACAACTCCTTGAGAAAAACTATGATATCCAGTTGAAAGATCGTAGTTGCTTAATAAGGGATCATAAAAATAATGTGATGGCTAATGTGCCTATGACAAGAAATAGAATGTTCTTGTTAAATATTCAACATGATGTTATTAGATGTTTGAAGGCTTGTTTTAAATATTCTTCTTGGCTTTGGCATCTAAGATTTGGGCACTTAAACTTTGGAGGACTATAGTTGTTGGAAAAGACGATGATGGTGAGAGGATTTCCTTCCATTGAGCATCCTAACCAGCTTTGTAAAGGATGTCTCCTTGGCAAGCAATCAAGGAAGAGCTTTCCAAAAGAAGCTAGTACAAGAGCAACCAAGTCATTGCAACTTGTTCATACTGATGTGTGTGGACCTATCAAGCCATCATCACTTGGTAAAAGTAACTACTTTCTTCTCTTTATTGACGATTTTAGTATAAAAACGTGGGTTTATTCTTTGAAGTAGAAATCTAAAGCATTTGGTGCATTTAAGAAATTTAAGGCATTTGCAGAAAAGTAGTGGCCATGAAATTAAGGCCTTAAGATCTGATAGAGGAGGCAAATTCACATCAAATGAATTCAAAGAATTTTGTGAAGCAAATAGGATTCACCGCCCTCTAACGGTTCCAAGGTCACCACAACAGAATGGTGTAGCAGAAAGAAAGAATCGTTCACTTTAATATTGTCCGTTTTCCGAGTGAACGTTCGGGTAATTCCCGTCTCACCCCGGCTATGAAACTTTTTTCAGAGTTTATCGAGGACCTTAATTTGATTGATTTGCCTCTGGAGGAAGGGAGTTATACCTGGTCTAGCGGCTCAGAACAGCCTTCGATGTCAAGAATAGATAGAGTTTTGGTGTCTCATGATTGGGAGGAGCATTATCCGAGTGTGGTCCAACGGAGATTACCTCGCCCTGTTTCAAACCATTTCCCTATTCTAGTGGAGGTAGGGGGAATGGCGAGGGGGAAAAGTCCGTTTAGGTTTGAGAATATGTGGTTAAAGACGGACGGGTTCACTGATAGAGTTCATTTTTGGTGGAATCGGCATTCTTTCTCTGGTATTCCCAGTTTCGTGTTTGCCAAAAAATTGAAGGCTCTGAAGGAAGATATCATTCAGTGGAACCGCTCGGAGTTTGGTCATGTTGGGCGCAAAAAGTCTCAACTTCTTGAGGCGTTGAAAGTGCTAGATGCCAAGGAAGGGGAGTTTGGCCTCTCTGCTGCAGAGTCTTGTGAGAGAGTTGTGGTGAGATCTGAAATAGAGAAACTTTTCTCGTTGGAAGAAATCTCTTGGAGACAGAAATCAAGAATGTTATGGATCAAGGAAGGTGACAATAACACCAAATTCTTTCATAAGGTGGCTAATTCTCATAGAAGGTTTAATCATATAAGTATTTTGGAGGTGGATGGGGTGATTTTTGAGGAGGAGTCCGAGGTGGCGGCTCAGGTGGTTCAATTTTACAAAAAGCTGCATCACGAGACTGAGGAGTGGAGGCCTTTTGCGGAAGGCTTGGAGTTTGATTAGATAAACGAGTCAGAGAGGGGCTGGCTTGAAAGGAGGTTTGAGAATGAGGAGATTTTTCTAGCTGTCAACGAGTTGGCTGGAGATAAAGCTCCAGGTCCAGACGGTTTCTCTATTGCCTTTTTTCACCAATGTTGGAGAGTGGTGGAAAGAGATATTCTAGCAGTTTTTGAGGAGTTCTATCTTCACAGTAAGTTTGAGAAATCTTTGAACGCTACTTTCATAGCATTAATTCCTAAGAAGAATGATGCTTCCGATATTCGAGATTTCAGGCCTATCAGCTTGGTGGGGAGCTTATACAAGATCTTGTCTAAGGTTTTGGCAAATCGTTTGAAGCTGGTTTTAGACCAACTTATCTCTGAGTCTCAGAACAGTTTTGTGGGAGGTAGACAGATTCTTGACTCAGTCCTTATTGCCAATGAGTGTCTTGATAGTCGTGTGAAGAGCAAGAATCCGGGGGTTATTTGTAAGCTTGACATTGAGAAAGCCTATGATCACGTGAATTGGGAGGCTCTTCTAGATCTTTTGAAGAGAATGGGCTTTGGGGAGAAGTGGTGTAGATGGATTCGTACTTGCATTTCAACTGTCCAGTTCTCTATATTGGTTAATGGGACCCCAGCTGACTTTTTTAAGAGCACGAGGGGTCTGAGACAAGGGGACCCGTTATCCCCTATGTTGTTCTTGGTTATAATGGAGGTTTTAAGCAGGATGTTGAAAAAAGTTGAAGGAGCAGGCTTGATCAGGGGTTTTAAGGCTGAAGGTAGACGGGGGGAAGGGGAATGTATCTCGCATCTTTTGTTTGCGGATGATACTATTCTGTTTTGTGATGCTGAAGTGGAGCAGATCCTGCATGTTCGAATGCTTCTCCTTTGTTTTCAGGCTGTGACAGGTTTGAAGGTTAATGTCTCGAAGAGCGAGATGGTTCCAGTAGGGGAGGTTAATAATTTGCATGCTTTGGCAGAGATTCTGGGCTGTAGGATTGGGGCTTTGCCTATGACATATCTTGGTATGCCGTTGGGGGCTTCCCACAAGTCCCCCTCTATTTGGAATCCTATCTTGGAAAAAATTAAGCGAAAGTTGGCTGGGTGGAAGAAGCTGTACTTGTCTAAAGGTGGAAGACTGACGTTGCTTAAGAGTACGTTAGCTAGCCTCCCTACTTATTATTTATCTCTTTTTACCATCCCTTCTCATGTGGCTAAGAAGATTGAGAAGATGCAAAGAGACTTCTTGTGGGGGGATTCGAAGGCTCATTTGGTGGGGTGGGATAAGGTGTGTGCTCCAAAGGCGAATGGGGGATTGGGAGTAAGGAAAATTACGACTTTCAATAAAGCCTTATTAGGAAAATGGTTATGGCGGTTTGGGGTGGAGGAGACTCGTCTTTGGAGGAGGGTTATAGCTTTGAAGTTTGGGGAAGAGTGGGGGGGTTGGTCTTCCAAGTTGGGTAGGGGTGTCCAAGGGTGCGGTTTATGGAGAAGCATCCGAAAAGGCTGGAAGGTGTTTTGTAAATGCATTCACTTTGAGGTAGGGATGGGAGATAGAGTGAAATTCTGGACGGATCGGTGGTGTGGGGAGTTACCACTCCATCTATCCTTCCCGATGGTGTTTGGGATTGCTTATAATAGAGAGGCTTCTGTGGCCTCGTCTCTTGAAAGGTTGGGGACTGGGGCTCAGAGAAGCTGGAATGTTCGTTTACTCAGGGAACCAAATGATTGGGAGTCGGGAGAGGTGGAGGATTTCCTCAGTACCTTAGGCTCAAATTTACCTCAATCTGAGCACGGAGACCGTATGAGGTGGAAGTTGTCAAAGAAGGGGAATTTTAACACTCGCTCTTTCTATAATAAGCTTCGTTGTCCCTCACCTATAATCTTTCCTTGGAAAGGAGTTTGGAAGGTTAAGGCTCCTCCGCGCATTTCTTTCTTTGTTTGGAGTGCTGCTTGGGAGAAGATTCTTACTGGGGATAATCTGCAGGGTAGAGGCTTTGATTTTGTTGACTGGTGCATTATGTGTCGTTGTAGTGGGGAGACGGTAAATCATTTACTACTCCATTGCAACAAAGCTTATCAGCTGTGGAGCTGGGTTTTCAGATCTTTTGGGATCAATTGGGTCTTGCCAAGCTCGGTTGCAGATACGCTTTTTGGTTGGAGGAACTGGCTGGGAAAACACTCTTCTAGTATTTGGAATTTAGTTCCTCCGTGCCTAATGTGGTGTATTTGGAGGGAACGAAACTGGCGCACTTTTGAGGACTTGGACAAATCCGATGACCAGCTGCTCACTTTTTTTACTGGCTCCCTTTTTGATTGGTCTAGGGCCTGGGGACTCACCTCTAGTGATTCTCTCCCTATGTTCCTTAATTCCCTTCTTTGTACTTAGTTTTTGTTGATTGTTGTTTGTTTTGTTGTTTTCCTTGTTTGTTTCTTTCTTTGTACTATTTGTTCTGCCTTATGTTGTTTGCATAAGGTAGCCTCTTGAATATAATTCTCTCTTACTTATCAAAAAAAAAAATATGCACATGTACCAGATTAAGAGAGATCCAAGCTAAGGAAGAAGTATGTGTTCATTGGCTATGATCCAAGCTCTAAGGGCTATAAGCTCTATAATCCGAGCACTGGAAAAGTCATTGTTAGTCGAGATGTGGAATTCAATGAAGAAGGCACATGAGATTGGAGCACCCAAGAAGAAGAGAAGTATTATTTCTTTCCTCTATCTGAAGAGGAAGATCAAGGGAATGAAGTTCACGAAGAGCCTATCACTCCACCTCCATCACCAGCAGCATCATCTCCCATTCATGAAAGTCCATCATCATCGTCATTACTAGAAGGAAGTTCTAGTGAAAGACCAAGAAAAATGAGAAGTCACTAGGATCTTTATGATTCAACAGAGATTACAGATGGCGTAACACTTTTTTGTCTGTTTGTTGATTGTGAACCTACAGGATTTGAAGAAAAGGTGCGAGACAAAAAATGGAGAGATGCTATGGACGAAGAGATCAAGGCAAAAAAGAAGAATGATACATGGGAGCTTGCAACTCTTCCAATTGGAAAGAAGACAACTGGTGTAAAATGGGTGTACAAGTTGAAGAAGAATGCAAAAGGAGAGGTAGAGAGATACAAAGCAAGATTGGTGGTGAAAGGTAGTAGTCAACGACAAGGTATTGATTATGATGAGGTATTTGCCCCAGTTACTCGTTTGGAAACTATACGATTGCTAATTTCTTTAGTAGCTCAGAATCAATGGAGAATTTTCCAAATGGATGTAAAATCCGCATTTTTGAATGGCTACCTTGAGGAAGAACTTTATGTTGAGCAGCCTATAGGCTATGTTGTAGAGGGGCAAGAAGATAAAGTTTTGAAGTTGAAGAAAGCTCTATATGGCCTGAAACAGGCACCAAGAACTTGGAATAGTAGAATTGAAAAATATTTCCAAGTTAATGGGATTTCTAAATCCCCACATGAACATGCACTTTATTATAAGGTGCATAAAAAAGGAGATATCTTAATTGTTTGTTTGTATGTAGATGATTTGATTTTTGGAGGCAACAATCCAAGTATGTTTGAAGACTTCAAGAAAGCAATGACTAAGGAGTTTGAAATGACCGATATTGGACTTATGGCCTATTATCTAGGCATTGAAGTGAAGCAGATGGAGGATGGGAATTTTATTTCCCAAGAAGGTTATGCAGAGGATATTCTCAAGAAGTTTGAGATGTTAAACTCCAATCCAGTTAGCAACCCTGTAGAATGTGGAGTGAAGTTATCAAAGCATGACGATGAAGAGAAGGTTAATCCATCATTCTTCAAGAGTTTGGTTGGAAGTCTCAGGTATCTAACATGCACAAGACCAGACATTCTTTTTGGCGTTGTACTAGTTAATCGTTACATGGAAGCATCGACGATGACTCATTTGAAGACTGCCAAAAGAATTCTTCACTATTTAAAAGGTACACTGGATTATGGACTATTGTATTCACCCTCTAAAGATTTTAAACTTGTTGGCTACAATGATAGTGATTGGGCTGGAGACACTAATGATAGAAAGAGTACTACTGGTTTTGTATTCTATATGGGTGATACAGCATTTACGTGGATGTCCAAAAAGCAGCCAATCGTGACGCTTAACACTTGTGAAGCTGAGTACGTTGTTGTGACCTCCAGTGTTTGTCATGCAATTTGGCTTAGAAATTTGTTCAAGGAGTTGCAGATGTTGCAGGATGAAGCTACGAAGATATTTGTGGACAATAAGTCAACACTAGCTCTTGCAAAGAATCCAGTCTTTCATGACCGAAGCAACCACATCGACACAAGGTATCATTTTATTCGAGAATGTAGTGCAAGAAAGGAAGTTCATCTTGAGTTTGTGAAGTCACATGATCAGGTTGCAAACATACTCACTAAACCACTCAAGTATGACACATTCAACAAGCTACAAGCCTTACTTGGAGTAATCAAGAAAACAAGTTTAAGGGGGAATGTTAGAAGTTAAACTTTTTTTAATTAACCTTTCATAAGTAAGTGGAAGTTTCATAAGTGAAATGCAATGGGAGGTTTATTGAAGTTATGTGTGGGATTTATGAATGTAAGAGTCAAAAAAATAAATGTAGTGGGAGTTAGAGGTTGGATGGTGTACTATATAAACCTATTCATCCGTCAAGTTCGATGCAAGAGTTGAAGAGAAATACAAAATATTAAAGTGTTCTAACTCTTCCCTCTCCACTCTCTCTCCCTTTATTTAATTTGTGAGTGTGAGTCTCTTCTATACACTAAGTAGTGTGTGAATGTTTGTGAGAGTAAGAGAGGAAAGGTCCATCAATATTTTTGTTTTATTTCCAACATATAGTACGTTAGTACTTATTGTAATGCTAAATCCAGAGAAATAATTAAACCTCAGGACAGATTTCTCAGTTTGGTCAAGTTCCTCTATTGAACCACAACTACATGCTTTAGTAAATATAAGGCGCCTAAATATTGAGGTTTGATGTAAATATACTTGGATTGAATCCTGAATCTTATTTCATACTTCATCCCGAAACCCCACCCCCCCCCCCCCCCCAAAAAAAAAAAAAAAAAAAAAAAAAAAAAAAGAGAACAAGAGAAAACAATTGAAATCAATGAAATTTTACAAACTTACCCCAACTTGAGAGAAGTGTCTGAACTGTCATTGTCTTGAGGAGGATCAGATGAGTTGCAAATATTGCTGATTGACTCAGATGACTGACCTTGTTCAAGTACATGTGTTTGAGTTATGGTAATTTTAAGTTATGGCCATGACCTATGCCACTTTTTGGACAAATTCCTCCATTTAGGCATTCGTTTAGTAATTTTTGCTATTTACGGAAAGTTTTTTTAACTTTCAATTTAGAATTCAAAATAAGATCCCATTTGTTTTGAAATGTTTCCTAAGGTTTGTATAATTTGATTTTGTAAATTTTATAATTTTGATGTTTTTGGTGATTTTTCATATCTCTAGCCTCATTTTTTGCTTAACGGGTGTTTTATGGTCTACTAGCCTCTCTATGATTTCTTTTCCCATTTATATGCATAGTAGCCTCCAAGGTAATTCAGAATTTCGTTAATATAAATTTCTAAAAGTTTTTTCTCCATTCCTTTTGGTGGACGTCAAATTTCTCCTAGTGAATTAAAGGAACCTCTTATGGATTCAAGAGTTATTATCTCAAAGTAGATGTAATCTGTTTCTTATGACTTTCCACCTCACTTATTTACCTAACTAAAAAACTTTAAAACATCATACCTGTAGCTCATGAGACAGTTGGTCCATTTGCCAAGATTCTCTAGACATAGATTATGCCTTTCAATTACTTGCTGCATACTTCAGACAACAAAAGGATAACACATTCAATTCTTTTATCTCTCTCTCTCATTTTAGTAAATTGAAAGTGCGGACGAACTTATAAACTACTAGTATGTATTTCTGACTCATATCTAAGGAAATGAAACTTGAGCTAGTGACTAAAGAATTAATTATTTATCTCATGCTGGCATACCGCATATCTGCCATTGTCTACAAGCCAATTGTGTTCCCAATTAAAATGTGAAGCACAAGTGATATTTATATTGATTGGCACAAACTATGTGCAAACTTCTAATTTGGTCAAACTATGACGGTGAACATCTATATAAACCCCTAAATTATTTATATTGATTGACAAAAGGGGTACATTATGATGCAGGGAGCATTAAAATTATCTAAGATTTTATTTTTGAATGTAATTTTTTTTTTTACTTTAAATTTTAAATTGAGTTTTAACGTTTAGGGTTTTAAGTGATTTGACTAGGCATTTTTCTATATTGGTGCAATTCCTAAACCCTATTAAACTAGTGCTCTTGTAATCATGAAAGGCAATACAATTCGAATTAGAATAATTTGATGATTTGAGAGTGATGACTTTCTCTTTGTTTGGTAGTGGTGCCGACTACCCTTAGGTGGTGATGCCTAGGGCTTGCAAGCAGATTTTAGAAGGTGGAGCCTAATGTTTGTCCTGTTTATCCTTTTATTCTCCTTTTATCTTTATTTTCCTATTTTATTCTACATCAACTTGGTATAAGAATGTTTGATCCCCTCCACCCAATTCAAATCAGTCCAAAAAGAAAAGAAAAGAAAAAACTACACCCATTAGCTCAATTTTCAAAAGAAGAAGAAGTGAGATTAGCCCATTAAACCCAAAAGCCAACCCTTGCATATCAAGTGCTTTAGCTTTTAGCAACGAGTAGAGTTTCAGTCTTTGTATTTTGTGGCTAAAAATGACTTCCTTTGATAGAGACTTTGAGAAGCAGCTTAAGGAGGATGAGAATTGGGAAAAGCCTCCTTAATTCTTATTCCTCAATTGCTAACCTCCTCACTCTTATTGATAAAGTCAAAAATTTGTTAGAAAATGTGGATCTTGCATAAAACAAATCAATGCACGATGCACTTTAACCCTCAATGAAGGCATTGATCACTAATGAACTTTTCAGTTGCATTTTGCATCACTGAATTACGAGGATAACAACACTGGATGCCCCATATGATGATGAGCAAATGAAGGAAATATTTCAGCTGATTGTAGCTACATTTGAAAATTTTTCTATTTGTCTCATGTGCCCAATTGTTACTATATGAGGGAGGCTTCAAATCTTGACAATGTTGCAAAGGTCCGATCATGCTTGGTGATGCTGGACCTAGAGTGTGATGTATTGATTGCTGAGATGTTTCAAATTTTCTTTAAAATAATTAGGTCCATCTATACACTTCTTTTATTTTTGGCCATGGAAACAATTATGTCTCTGGACATATATAAAGAAATTTCCTTGAATCTTCTCAGTCCACTTTTAGCTAGTGTAAGAAAGGAAATTCAAAAAGTTTCACCTATTTTGTAAAATTGGGGTAGCAAGTAATCACTAAAATTAATGCCTAACAAGACAAAATAATGGCATCCACTCAAAAACTACCCAACAAACTTGAGGGTAAAGCTTTACACATGAGAGATAGTAACATTGAGGCACCAAAAATTGGTTATGCAAAGGAGATGCACGTTGAGGCACCAAAATTATTTTTGAATGTGAAAATAGTATTGTGTTTGGCTTTAAATTTTGAATTTGGTTTTAATGTGGAGGGTTTTTAAGAGATTTGATTAGGCATTTTCCATATTGGTGTAATACCTAAACCCTATTAAACTAGTACTTTTGTAGCCGTGAAAGGTAGTACAATATGAATAAGAATAATTTGATAATTTGAGAATGATGGATTTCTCTTTGTTTGGTGGTGAATGGTGATATCTAGGGTTTGCAGGCAAATTCTAGGTGGTGAAGCCTAGTATTTGTCTTGTTTTTTCTCTCATTCTTATTTTCCTACTGTGTTCTACATATTAATTTCTTACTTATTTAGTAAATTTCTAATTTTTGCAGGCATCAAATAAAATGACTTAAGACTTTTGGATTTGATTCAAGCTATTCCATTAAAATGTTACATAATTATTGCTTGCAGGATAAATATCATAGAGTAAATACTGTTTTAGTTTTGGAAAGTTAAAAGATTGAAAAGATACTCTAAAATTCAAAGTAAGACTTCACAAAACTCGTCATATTAGTTTTCTATGACAGTTCATCATGAAACCCAACAAAATCCTAGACATCTAGGTATGCAATTCTTGTTATTTAAATTAATGTTGCTGAAAATTTTATCATTAACTACGTTGAAATTCCTTTTGAAAATGCTTTATCTGGTTAATTGCAATTCTTAACAACCACAATCAAAGACAAGTTGATAAGTCCCACTAATGCACTGTAAAGAGCACAATTATGATGGAAAAGACCATGTTATTATCATGATCCTGATTAATGTGACTATAAGATCACTACTAAAACTAACATAGTAGTTATCAAATTTGAAAGAAACCTACTTAATTGACTAAGTTATGCTACTTATTTTCACTGTGGTTTAATTAGTAATTAGAGATTCTTATTCAAAGTCAAGTCACTCATGACATCATTTCGCATGAGTATGTCTTCCTAATCTTATTCTTTCTACTTGTTGGCTTACTAAAGCTAGTCTTGCCAATTAGATATCTTCACAGCTAGGTTATTCCAACATTTGTTTGTGTTCATCATTCCAGTCATGGAATTATCATCAATTGAAACTTAAGTGGTTATCCTGTCTGTCTGTAGTCCTTCATTAAGTATTTAGGAACATGTAAACGTAATTCTTTTTTTCATTTTTAAAATAAACGAGAAAACACTTTTGTCCTCTCTTGATGTTACCATTTTCCTATCTATAATGCCTAAACTAGAGTACTCTATATCTTTCCCTATGATGTCCTACATAGGTCTTGTTTTGAACATACACAGCTACAGTATCCAATTGAGATTTCAAGCAGACATACCATGCTCGTGAACAAATATTTTCTACGAGATCCTGACTTGTCCACTGCTTGTGCAGCCTCATTTCAAAGAATTTGGTTATGTACTCTCCTTATAAATACATGCTTCATCCATATCCTAGAACTTTCTTTTTGAAGTCTCAAATTGCAATCTTTGAGGGAGGGTTTGGTGTGGTTAGCTTATGAAGGGTTTAACCTTGGAGGAGAGAGACATTTAACCACACTATCCAACCAAGGAGGAAAAGGTTATTCCTAACAAGCTCGCAATAACATGAAAAATATAAAAGGTGACATAGAAAAACTACCTTCTAACTACCAATTAAAGTTTAAGTGATTTTCTGAGAGTTATCCTTCGAACTCAAGTTGAATTGCTTACAATCGATTTGCTAGCCAAACTACCAATTACAGTCCATTTAAAGTTTTGTATAGTCAAAATCCTATTACCCTTCAAAACAAAAATCCTATTAATGCTATTGACATGAAATTACTACTTACGAATAATCATTGCAGGGGAGATAATGAGGAAAGAGTTAAGTATATAAAATTGCTACTCATAATTTTAGTGGAGACATTGAGGACAGAGTAAAATATATAAAGAAGTTGCATGAAAATGTTCAAGACTGATTTCTCAAACAAATTCAAAAGTACCAAAAAAGTAAGCCAACAAACATAGAAAACCAGCAACTTGTAAGGAAGGTGATTTGGTGGGGATTCATCTTGAGGAGAAAACCAGCAACTTGTAAGGAAGGTGATTTGGTGGGGATTTATCTTGAGGAGAATGCTTTCTAGTCGAATATCTTGCTAACTTTTCCTAGAGTTGATAGTCCTTTCAAAGTACTTCAATGTTTTAGCAAAAATATATACAAACTATATAAAGTCAAGTGAATAGGTCTTGTTAGCTGTTTTTTAAATATTTGGTTAAAGCTTTACTTTGTATGGTTTGTATTGAAATGTAAGTTATTTCTTATGCATGGATAGTTGTTCCAAGTAAATCCTGTTTAAGTCCTAGATCATGAATGAAATTAAAAGAGAGTATTATTTTGAATTGAAAATTGGCCTCTGGCTTTTCTTATATCTCTTTGCAGCAAACCTTCTACCTAAGAAAATTTTTGTAGTCAACTTATCCAAAAATACCTAACAACACAGGATAAACAAAGTCCTTCCTGCTCATTGTTTACCAAAAAAATTGCATTATTGATAAAATTTCTCTATATGAACAATCAATACCCAAAACTATTTTTTCAGTAAACAATCAAATAAATATCCAAATTTTTCATAAGATTTAATGAATGAAGGGGAAACTTTAAGATTGTGAACCAAATCTTCTAATTTTCTATTACATATAATTTTTTATATTCTCTCTTCCTTTTTTGCCCCCCTAAAATCAAAATCTATTGATCTCTTCTGACATTTCTTGCTATTTTCTAAATGTGTTATTTTTTCCTTCTTTATGGGTATTAAGCATGGAAATTCTAAAATGGAGTTTAAAGTTAATTCTATTTCCCCAAATTTGAGTGAACAATACTAACAAATTATTTTTTGTTTTTTATTTTTTTTGAGAACCTAACAAACTAAAGTTTCTTACTCTCTAATGTTGTACTTCACATGACAGGTAATGCACACATTAGAACGTGATGCAGCACCCTTATATGATATATCATGCCAATTTACAAAATAATGAAGCACCCCTGTATGATTTTATACAAGATGACTTCAAACTTATGTGGCACAAAAAATTTAATTTGATTTCAAGCAAAAAATGATAATTTTATTTTATCATTAAACCCTAAAAGTCTCTTCAATATAATAATTAAAGCCGAAAAAAATTAAAATGAAATTAAAAAAAAATTGAGATACTTTCATTAGGACATCCTTTCAGGTACGATGTTTAGGCATATCTAATGCTATTAATATAGGCTCTTAAAATTGCGGATAAATTTTTTTTTTTTTTTTTTTTTTGAAAGGAAAATTTGTGGGTTGCCTATATGCCAGTAACCCAACTTTTAGTGACTTTGGATTTCAGTATATATTTTTGGTAATAAATGCAAATCTTCCTTTATCATATTTTAAAAAAATATGATTTTTTTTTTTCCAAATACGAAATTTAATAATCTAGACAATTATTAATAGGAATTTGCTATGATCATATTTGTATATGGAACTATTTATTCTATCATTTAAAGAAAATATAATGTGGCAAGATTCTAATGAAGGATTTTAATGTAGAATAGAATTTAAAATCAATTAAAAATATAAATTACAATAATGATGTTAGAATTGTAAGGACTCAAAACCTTATGTGATAAAATTTTATTAGGTCAACCAAAAGTTAAACTCCTCTAAAATGCACATGAAAATATATATGATATTTTTTCCCTATCTTATTTTCTATTTATAACGTAAATATTAAATATGAAAATTATGATAGTTATTAACTAGCATTTATTATGATTTTGTTTGTGTATAGAACTATATTTTAGCATTAGATATTTATTGTGATTATATTTGTACAGGAACTAAATATTCTATCATTTAAAGAGAATGACCAAGTTTGGCTACAATCTTAGTTGCATCCTTATGCTTCAACTTCCTCCAAGACATTGACATGTGCTATTGTTTACACATGACTCACTTAATCACACTTAACCCAACCAATACTTGTCATGTACATTGCACACATGCCTGTTACTTTCTTAGAAGAAGTTGAGGCCTAAGGTTGCAACTAAATTTGTAGCCAAACTTTTTCCAAAAGAGAATATGATTACAAAATTTAATTCAAATTTAATTAAAAATATATATTAAAATAATAACATATAAAATTGTAAGGCCTCAAAAACTTATGGCACAATATTACAAAGTCAACCAAAAGTCAAATTTCGGTTTTATATATATAATAGATTATTGAAAAAATTAATAAAATATGTTTTTTTTTCTTTCTTTTATTTTTTTTATAAATATAAAATTTGAGAATTATGGTAATTATTAATAAGCATGGTCAATGGCCAAATTGGTCATCTAGCTAACTAATGTCCAAAGAAAAGGGTAGATGTGTATGTGACTTCTGGATGAAGATAATGGCAAAGAGTTTGTTAATGATGTCGTTCAACCTGTATTTAATGATAATGGGGTTATGCAAAGTTGGGAGATTGAATTGAAGAAGGTGATTGCTAAGTGATCCATCGAATACTTTCAAGTGCACATGCAAATCCAATGTTAAGGTATATTCCATTAACATTGATGGAAAAGTTTTTGAGAACATCGTTTCAGAAGAAATGGTGGACAAGATTAAGTTAAAGATTGGCCCCATGTAAAGCCTTAACGAATAGAATGGTTTAAGAAAGGTAAAGAGGTAAAGGTAACTAGAAGATATCTTGTTTCTTTTGAAATGAGAAATAATTGTATACATGAAATTTGGTGTGATATTGTTGCCATGGATGTTAGTCTTTCCTCCTTTGGTGTAGCCTTGGCAATTTGATGTGCATGCTATCCATGATGGCCATAGAAATACATATACCTTTAAAATTAGAAAGTTTGAATTTGTCCATTTGCCAATTTTAAAGGAAAGAACTCCTAAATCTTTCAAAGAGGAGGGCAGTAATTTTCTTATTTTTCCCAATTGTAATATAAGATAAAATTACTAGAGTGGTGTACATGTTGGTGGCTAAAGAAAAAAAGGAAGCTTGTTAGTGTATTCTATAGCCTACCTAACAAAGTGCACTATCTAATCAATCTAAAGGAGCATGAAGAATTGAATAGGCAAGTTATGGTCCTCATGGAGATATTGAAGAAGGGATATATTAGAGAAAACATGACTCCTTGTGTAGTACCGACCTTACTCATGCAAAAGAAGGATAGCACTTGATAGATGTTTGTTAATAGACACACCATGAACCAGAATATTATCAAATTATCTGGTCAATTTCCAAGAATTGATGACTAAAAACATATTGAAGAGTCTCTCCTTTGTTCTTAGTTCTTTGTTGGTTGTTGTTTGTTCTGGTCCTTTTTCATGTTTGTTTCCTTCCCTGTATCCATTGTTCTGCCTTATGTTGTTTTCATGAGGTAGCTTCTTGAGTATACTTCTTTCTTACTTATCAAAAAAAAACATATTGAAGAGCAAGAGAATGCCTAAAGAACTTTAGGCTGAAGCTATAAATTATGCAATCTATTTTTCCAATCGTTTCCCACCTTCATGTGTTTGGGAGCATAGCATATCCACATGTACTAGATCAAGAGAGGTCCAAGCTAGATAACAAGAGTGAAATTTATGTCTTCATTGGCTATGATCCAAGCTCTAAAGGCTATAAGCTTAAAAATCCGAGCACTGGAAAATTAATTGTCAGTCGAGATGTGGAATTCGATGAAGAAGTTATGAGAAATTGGAGCACCCAAGAAGAAGAGAAGTATGATTTCTTTCCTTTATTTGAAGAGGAATAGCATTTGAATAAAGTTTAAGAAGAGCCTGAGGCTCCACCTCCATCACCAAAATCTCCCATGCATAAAAGTCCATCCTCGTAATCATCACTAGAAGGAAGTAACCAAGAAGAATGAGAAGTCTACAGGATCTCTATGATTCAACGGAGAATATAGATGATCTAATGCTCTTTTATCTGTTTGCTAATTGTGAACCCTACAAGATTAAAGAAGTTGTGCGAGATAAGAAATGGATAAATTCAATGGATGAAGAGATCAAGGTAATAAAGAAGAATGATACATGAGAGCTAGCAACTCTTTCACATGGAAAGAAGGCAATTTGTGTAAAATGGATGTAAAAGATGAAGAATAATGCAAAAAGGAGAGATGGAGAGATACAAAGCAAGACTAGTGGTGGAAGGCTATAGTCAAGAAGGTATTGATTATGATGAAGTATTTGCCCTAATTGCTTATTTGGAAACTATATATTTGCTAATTTCTTTAGCTGCTCAAAACAAATGGAGAATTTATCAAATGGATGTAAAATCTTCTCGAATCGTGAACACTTGAGTGGCAGCCTATATTGGTGCATTAAGAATTGGTTCTTAGGCCTCCAGCATGAAATTCATGGGATTTTGCATCTTGGATTCTTGGGCGATAATCTCCATTGATGCATCAAGGATCGGTGTTCAAAACCGGTCTTGTAGTGCATATGAAATCCAAACAATTTGTGCATAACCCCGATGCTTGCACATCTTGAAAATATTCCCACGCCTCTCCTTACATTTAATAAGAGGCAATGAAAAACATGAGATGTGGTGGCATGTTTTCTAGAGAAAAGAATTCATAGAGCTTGAGAAGCCGCCAAAAAGGATCTCCACCCTTGAATGTAAACTCAATGAAAGCTTGATGAGTTGCAACAGATTTAGTCATTTCAAGATCGACGGCTCTGATACCATTTGTTAGGAACCCGATGGTTCCTAAAGGGGATTGGTGGGAAGTGTATGGAAATGGATACGAAATGTCGATGAGTTTACTTAATTCAAGTTTGTCTCCCTCCATAAAGAAATATTAAGAGAGAAAGAAAATGCACTAAGCAAGAAATTGGTTTATTCTTTAAAATGTTACATATTAAGGTTACATGCAAGTATTTATAAAACCCAAGTTCTTATCTTGTTGGCCACACATGGCTTAATCCTATTGGCTTATTAATATAGCATGTGCTCTCACCAATTAATCCATATGATTATAGTGTTACATATGCCAAGAGATCTAACTAACTCTATTCTAATCCCAACATGTGTAACTAACTAACTAACTCAATCCTATCTTGGGACTAAATTCTAATTGAAGGGATGGAAATATAAGAAGTATTAGGATATTAGAACAAATATGAGATTCCTAACAGGAGATCCTCAAGAAATTTTAGATGTCAAATTACAAACTAGTTAGTACTCCTGTGGAATGTAAAGTGAAGTTGTCAAAGCATGACGATAGAGAGAGGGTAAATCCAACATTCTTCAAGAGTTTGGTTGGAAGTCTAAGGTACCTAATATGCACAAGACCGAACATTCTCTTTGGCGTTGGACTTCTTAGTCACAATATAGAAGTACCAATTATGAATCATTTGATGACAGCCAAGAGAATTTTTCGCTATATGAAAGATACACTAAATTTTGGACTATTATATTCACCCTCGAAAGAGTTTAAACTTGTTGGCTATAGCGATAGACGATAGTGATTGGGCTAGGACACCGATGATAGAAAGAGTGATAGTGGGTTTGTATTCTAAATGGGTGATATTGCATTTGCATGGACATCCAAGAAGCAACCAATTGTGACTGTATGTTGCTACTACCTCTAGTGTTTGTCATACAATTTGGCTTAGAAATTTGTTGAAGGAGTTGCAAATGTTGCAAGAAAAAGCTACGAATTTGGGGACAATAAGTTAACACTGGCTCTTGTAAAGAACCTAGTCTTTCATGACCGAAGCAAGCACATTGATACCTAGTATCATTTTATTTGAGGATGTATTGCTAGAAAAAAAATTCCACTTGAGTTTGTGAAGTCACATGATTAGGGCACAGATATCTTCACCAAGCCACTAAATTGTGACACCTTCTACAATATGCAAGCCTAATTTGTGGTGATCAAAAATTAAATTTAAGAGGAGGTATTGAAAGTTAAACTTAATTTATGTTATGAAAATCTATTTTATTTATGAAATGAGTTAGTTGAATAGTTATGATACATAAAATAATGAGGCAAGTTTACGTAATGAATGTATAGAGAGTTTTTTTTTTTTTGGAGTAATATAATAAACATAAGGAAAGTTATGGTTGGACATGGAGTTTATATACCTCATGCATCCATCAATTTAAAAAAAAAAAGTGTGAAAGAAGAGAAATACAATTATTTAAGAGTTTTCTTACTCTTCTTAAAGGAAGAGTTTTTTTTTTTTAATTAAGAAAGCAAACATTAAAGGCAGAGTTGAAGCAGCTAATTGAAGCTATACAATATGCAAGTGCAACTCTAAAATTCAGGGAAAATAAAAAATTAGATTATACGCTAATTAATAGGCAATAATTAGCAATATTCAAAGACAAAATAACCCGCTTATAGAACTTCAAAACAAGTAGCAGCTACACATATACGTTAAACCCTTCAAGGTAAGAATTGAAAACTGTTTATTTGGTTTACCAAAAAAAAAAAAAAAACTGTTTATTTGTCTTTCTTTTCTTTTTTTTTCTTCTTTTTCTTTTTCCTTTCCCTTTTCTTTAGACAGAAACCATAAGATTTTGCTGTACTTTTTCATTTCTTTATTTGATGCTACATAGTACCATTTTTAAAATTATTTTCTCTTTATTTTATGCTACATAGTACTATTTTTTAAATCACTTATTTGGTTTGTTCAGTAAAGGATCTTTATTTTGAGCAGTTGGGTCTCTCACTCTCACACACACACGCCTTAGAAATCATAAAATCATAGTAAATGCGCATGAACAAAACGATCAAGGAATGGACAATGACATATTTTTCTATAGATAGAAAAAAGGGTTTTTCTCTAGTCAAAAAATGAGAAACTAAAAAGGGTTTTTCTATAAGTAGAAAGAAGTGTGAGAAAGAGATTGAAACCTTGAGCTGGCGAATTCAAAGAGCTTTCCTATAGCAGAAAAGACCATGAGACCAATTTCAGCATCGCAGAGGGTTGAGAGCTCGTAAGCTTTCTTAAAAAGTCCTCTCCTCCTCTTTGAGAATGACACCTCCCTTGCCGTCGTGTTGTCAATCTGAATTTTCCTCCTCGTCATTTTCCCAGATAATAGGTTATCAGACCCTTTACTTCAAAGTTCTACTTCTATCCAAATTATTAGCCCAACCTAGTATTCCAGATATAGAAAATTGAGAGAGAGAGAGAGAGAGAAGAAAAGAGACATGTCGAGAATAGTACAAAAATAAATTACTCAACCAATAAAGTAAATGTTACGGATTTCGGAATGGTAAGGAGAAACAAAATGAAAGCTGTGTATTGTTGTACGGAAGAAGAATATTGTCTTTGATAGAAGTTTAACCAAAGTATCAGATCAAACATATAACAAATCAAACTGCACTCTTTTTTTTTTCCTTTTTTGTGAAAAAAACTGCACTTACTCAACCAATAGATGGAAAAATAAAATAAAATCTGAGCAAGGGGTGTACCCTTTTTTTTGTTGGTAAATAGGGGTGTACCCTTACATAGCCCACATAACTAACAAAACTGTTGTTTCTTTTTTATTTTATATGAAAAGGAGGCTAAATAAAGTTAAGAACAAATTAATATTGTTTCTAAATAATTTGTAGGTTTTAGTTTCATCCTTGAACCAGTGCTTGTGTTAACTTAATTATTCAATGTTGTTTCCTACAAAAAAACAATAATAACAATTAATTCAATTAATGTTACACTTGTTCCACATTCCTTTTAAAAATTGAATGTAGAGTGATTTTCATTTTCATGAAATTGCTTTACAAAGGCATGAGACTAGAGAGTTCAAAAGAAATTGGAAAACTGTCGTTTAATTATATACTCTAAAACTCTAATTTGGTTGGGATTCAGTTGATTTCATTTAGTCATCTTATGGGTAAAATGTAATAATTGAAAGATTGTAAAATTAAATTGTAATTGGACAATATCATAGGTGGATATAGTGGTAGAGGATCAAAGGAGCCGGGGTGGGGGTGGGGAGGGTAACCCAAATTTTTTTTTAAATCTTGAATATTTCTTTCTTTATTATTATTTTTTTTAATCCTTACAAATTTTATCAAAAAAATCATATATATATATATATATATGAAATTGCAAAGTAGCATGAGTTCTAACATCCTAAATCTTAGTTAAAATTTTTAGATATCTATAAATAAAATTATTATTTTAAAGTATATAATTTATTTAAGAAAGTATAAGGTTATTTATATTTATTTAAATAGAATCACAATTTCATTAGGGTTGGACATTTATAAATTATAATGAACATGTTTGTGCTAGCAATTATCTCAAGTAATAATGAGAAAACAAACAAGGGTTTTGTTCTTACACTTTTGTAGACACCTAATTTTACAACCTGTATTTAACCTCATTTGGAGACAAAAGGATAATTTTACATCCTGAAGGTAATCGTAACTTTTGACCGTAATTTCATTTACTTCATTTAAAAAAATCTTAAAATCTTAATAATCAAAACTATGGGTCGCAGGCTCCGATCGAAACCATTGGATAAAAAGATATCATGAAATCAAGTTTTAACTACTAAGATATATCCACAAGGCTGAGTCCGATCATGTGTGATTATTAACAATTGATTTTAATTGGTACCATGAGTATTCAATTTAAAATCGGGGACGTGTCATAATCCTATTCGATTGAACTATAAATAATTGCAAGGTTGCATGCACTTGATTAATTCGATTATCAAATATTAATGATTTCTCAATTATTGTTGTAATTATTCTTTAAAAGGGGCAATTAGGCAAAACTAAGGGATTTTAATGCGTTGATGCTAATTATTTGACTATAAGGACCAGATTTGAGTTCTTAGCCCAAAAGGTGGATGGACTTAGGCTCAAAAAGCTCAAAACAATCAATTTGTAGAGAGTGGGTTGAAAAACTGGGCTAAAATGAGTTGGACCACAAATAAGGTGGGTTCAAATGACAAGAAAATGAAGATGGACAAGTTTTAATTACAGAAAATCGTCATCGGCACGGTCTGAAGAGATCAGTTCTTATATACTGCTCTTAAGTTTGATTACAAATTTGGTTCCTGATTGCTACAGTGTTTCTTTCTTGATTTCTCGATCCCTTTCTCCCATTGCTCCCTTCTTCTTTAATACTCTCTCCCCCTTTCATCTTTACCCTCCATGTGCAGGCCAGATGGTTGGTGTTGATACTTGTCCCATTAGCACCTTCCATAAGTCTTTATGTAGTAGCTGTAATGCTGAAAACCACTATTCAAACATCACCTCCACATTAATGCGGTCAAAGAGTTAACTGCAGAACATTTAATACGGTTGTAGCAGCTTTCTCCTTAGATATTTTAGGACTTCCCACTGTCCTATGTTTCTGCAATGCCTATCTATACCAACAGAACTTCCTAGAATGTCCCCTGGATGGTAAACCACATCTTTTGACCTCGGCTTTGGTTAGCCGAAGAGGCATTCATCCTCAGCCCACCTTTCTTGGCCATTATGACCAAAACTAACTTCTTCATTTACTAACACGGACACCCTTGACAATGTTTACTCCTTCTCGAACGACCTCTAGTCCTCGGCTTGGGCCTCAGGCCCAATATCTACATAGATAATGAGCTCCTGGCCCAATACTCCTACAATAGCCCCTCGAGATTCTTCTTTTTGGCTTATCGAAAAGAAATGAGGATTTCAATGTCACTTTAGCTAGTCTGTGCTCATCATACATCACCTTTGCCTGGGTAGACGCCTTTTTTAACTGCCCAAGACACGCTCTTGACGCTTCGGCATACGAAACGCGCTCTTCATTAAATTTTTACGTCTCCCTATCCCCTACGTTCTACGGTGAGATGCAGATCCAACGACTGAGGATTCTGCTGGGACCTGGGCGGGATTTTTCCCGCTTTGTAGCTTTCTCTTTGATATAAATATCACTCAAATCAATCACCCATCTCACTTTAGCATTCACTTAGCTCTAGCGCACATACATTGAACCTGCCAACCTTCCCAACTCACTCGTGCCTTTACAAATACCGAAAGCCCGTCTGAGGATATTCTTCTCCTTTCTGTAAGTCTTCACAAACCTTTACACTTTGTTTTTCCATATACTTTTCTTTTCTCTATACTTTTCTTCTCTCAATCTTCTTAGTTCCTCCACACCTTTCTAGAAATGGGTAGATTCAAAAGTTTGGTAGACTCTGATGAGGGAATGGAGAGCTTTAGAGCCTTGTATGGGATCCCACCTAGAGTGTTTACTAGATACTGTAAGGAGGGAGAGTGGCACGAAAAAAGGCAAGAGGGAGAAGTGGTGATCCCAATGATTGCCTTCATAGAGGGTGGGATGAGGATTCCCATGGTACCGTTACCAGGGACTACCTCAGGGCCCATAGGTTAACTCCCACCCAGTGCGCACCCAACATGTTCAGAATCTTAGGTAGTGTAGATGCCCTTAACGAGAGAATGGGCTTAAACCTCACACAACACGACGTAAATTGGGTTTACAACCTTCATCATTTAAAGGAGCAGGGGTATTACCTTAAATCTAGGTACCCCGAGATCAGGCTTATCCAATACCTCCTCGATTCCAGTAAATGCCTAAACAAGGATTTCTTGATTGTATCAGGGGAGTGACACGATGGCCTCCCCTGTCCGACAAGAGAGGGGAAACCAGGTGGGACTCTAGGTCTAGGTTTACAATTTCTAAGTTGCTTCCTTTTCTTTTTCCTTTGTTTGTGTTTATACCTGAAAATTCCTTTGACTTGAGTTGTTCTTTGCTAATAATGTTTTTTGTTTCTCTTGATGGTTTTGCAGATAAGAGAGCTGTCGTTCCCAACTTTAGTCTGGTGAACCAGTAAGGCTTGGAAAAAATCCTGAAGGCCGAGGTGTTCGTCCACACAGACGGACAACTAAGGGCTGCCCACTTGATCTTGGGTTACATTCCGATTTCCAAGACCTTCCAGGCGCCGAAGTGCGTTATCAAGGCACGGGACCCATGTCTTCATCGGATAAGTGTAACTGCACCGGGCTTCCTTATTTTCGGTCCAACACCAGAGGGCGTCCTTACCACTAACCCCATACCAAAAGGCATTTCCAAGGTAGAGACTTCCTCTTCCCGTCCTATTATCATGGAAGAGAAGGAAGAAAAGGAAGAAGAAGAAGAAGAGGGAGAAATAGTTGAAGTGTCCGACTTCGAGGACGACTTTGAGGTGTTCAACCAACCACCATCTCCAGTTGAAGAAAGCCAAATACGAGAGGCCTCCCCCATTTCGGACATTATGGGGATACAACGAAAGCCGAGGATCGGTCTCTTGGGTGTGATAGAGTCTACCTCGGGAAGCAAGGCGCCCGAGAAGAATGCTCAAGCCAAACTCCCACCTCCCCCGCCCACTCAGCCTCTCCTAGTTGATCCTGCTGATCACAAAAGGAAGAGGGATCAAAGAAGCCAAGACTTGGGGGAGGGAGGCAAGGGTTCTCTTCCCAAGGATGTTGAGCCCCAAAAGGGGGCAAAACAAGCCAGGACAACCTAAAACCTGACGGACAAAAGAGCTAAAACCCAGGTTGGGGTTCCCGCCTGAGCACCTTCTCTTGTCTTGGATGGAGCCCCCCTTCTCTCTAATGCATCCATAAGGAATTCCCAGCAAAAGAAGGCGGGGTATGTTGCAGATGCATTGGAGCAGACCCTGCTGTTGCCTGCAGATATGTCCGATCTGAGGACTATGAGGAAACATGAAGTGTTCTTCAGTTTGAAGAGGGACTTAGCCCAGGTAAGCCTATTAACAACTTTTACCACTTTACTTTCATGGCATTAATGTTTCTTGTACCTATTCTCACCTTTAACTTTCTTAACGCACATATCTCCTCGTTGCTATTTGTTGTTGTTTGTTTGTTTGCTATCTGTTCTCTTTTTTTTTTTATAGGCTGTCCAGGCTGCCCACAGAGCCGAGGAGATAGTTATCAGCTCTCACAGGCTAGCCAAGGATGAGGAGGGTAGGTGCGTTGCCACCGTGAAGGCCTTTAAGATAGCGGAAAAGAAGTCTCAAGACCTCACAACAAAGATAGCAGAGGCCAACCATGCCAAGAAGAACGCCGAGGCTACTTTAGACGTGGTGGAGAGGCAGGCTGAAGGTCAAAGGGTACTCCTCTGTCAAGCCGAGGAACAATTGGCTGCCTCCAAAGAACAAGTTATTGCCCTAAAGAAGAAGTTGGAGGAGATAAAGAAAGCCCGAGACCAAGCTGAGTAGGAGGGCTATGACATAGGAGTGGCCGAGACCGAGGAGACCTTAAGGGTTGAGGTCGCGGGGGTATGCAAACACTACTACTCCTAAGTGTGGGATGAGGCCCTCAACCAGGCTGGGGTTGAGGCCTTTTCTGCTCTTAGAAGGGCAGAAAACGTGTATTACCCCCCGGCCATATGCACCTCAATCTCCTCGGGTTCTAAGGCCAACCCGGTCTCCTTGGAGGCAGGTGAAGGTCAAAGCAGCCCATCCAAAGCTCTTCTTGCAGCCAACACTTCTCCTAAGGAAGCAGAGCAGGCCGAGGACACTACAAAGTCAGGAGATATTAATAAAGAAGTAGTCCAAGGTGCTGTCTTACCTCCAGTTGCCCCCAAAGACCCCTCAAAGGAAAAAGAGGCTTCTCAAAGCATGGAGCTGGTGCTGGCCACTCTTCCCATACCCCTAAAGGAGGATCCCAAAGGCAAAGCCCAAGTGTCCACCACGACAGCATCTACCTAGCCTCCTAAGAATCCAAAAGATAAACTTGTAATAAAAATGAAGCAATAGGTTTTTTTTTTTTTTTTTTCTCTGAGCTTTGTAATTATGTCAAGCTTTTGTAATCTACTTGCCTTTTTAGAGGCTCAATATTAATGAAAATTACAAGTCTTTCCCTTATGATTTTGATGTTAATACTGGTTCAAACTTAACCTTTGCTTGATTCAACACTTGAGAAAAAAATGTGATAATGAGGTATATCTTGAATTACCAATCTGCATAAGTGGCAGCATAATTCTCACATATCACATGATCAGTAGCAAAACATGTCAAACTTACCATGTCCTCCATTACGCAGTAATGTAGCATACATACAGGTTTAAATTTACTCTGTCCCCAACTCATTAGTAAGTCTAAAGGACCAGAAGGATAATCAATTCCCAAATAAATACAAGTATGCTTGTAAATGTTTTAAGTGATGCTCATGGGCATCCACTTGAGCCTTAAAAATGTAGTCCAAAAAGTATGAAATAGCTAAGGTTTTGCCCTGTCACATGGCAAAATGATAGAAAGTATTAATTTACCTGAGGTATGTGGTCCGAGGAGTCAGGCATGACCAAGATTCTGTTTAATACTTAGATAGCTAATTGAAAGTTATCAATTTGCCTAAGGTATGTGGTCCGAGGAGTCAGACATGACCAAGATTATGTTTAATACTTAGATTGATGTTAGGAAGTATTAATTTACTCAAGGTACGTGGTCCAAGAGCCAAGCATAACCAAGATTCTGTTTAATATTAATTTACCCAAGGTATGTGGTCTGAGGAGCCAAACATGACCAAAGTTCTGTTTAATACTTAGATGGATGTCAGAAAGTATTAATTTACCCAAAGTATGTGATCCGAGGAGCCAAGCATGACCAAGGTTCTGTTTAATACTTAGATTGATACCATAAAGTATTAATTTACCCAAGGTATGTGGTTCGAGGAGCCAGGTATGGCCAATGTTCTATTTAATACTTAGATTGATAATAGAACACATGACATGCAATAAAACAAACCCAAATATGGTGAAGAAAGTTTTCATTAACAGTAATACCCTCTCAAGTTATTTACATTCCAGGGGCGTGGTACAATTTTTTCTTCTAGATCTTCAAGATAATATGCACCTATTCCAGCCACTGATGTGATACGATATGACCCTTCCCAATTGGGTCCCAATTTTCCCCATGTTGGGTTCTTTGAAGTTCCTAAAACCTTTCTTAAGACCAAGTCTCCAAGTGCCAATGGCCTTAGTTTTACGTTGACATCATACTCTTACTTGAGCTTGTGTTGATAATAGGCCAATTGAACCATGGCATTTTCTCTTCGTTCTTCAATTGAGTCTAAGTTTTTCTCCAATAGCCTATCATTGCTGCTCGGAGTGAAAGAACTCGTTCTCAGCATAGGATATCCAGTCTCCAAAGGAATGACAGCCTCGGCTCCATAAGTCATTGAAAATAGTGCTAATTCAGTGGACCTACGAGGTGTAGTCTAGTATGTCTAAAGGACGAGTGGCAACTCTTCCACCCATTTCCCTTTTGCATCATCTAGCCTTTTTTAGGCCCACTCACTATGACCTTATTGACAGCTTTAGCCTATCCATTTCCCTGTAGATATGCCGGGGTGGAATATCTATTTGTTATACCAAGGTCACAACAATACCTCCTAAAGGCTTTACTGTCGAATTGAAGTCCATTGTCTAAGATAAGTGTATGAGGGATTCCAAACCAAGTGACAATATTTTTCCAAACAAATCTTTTGGCATCTACGTCCCTGATATTTGCCAATGGTTCAACTTCAACCCACTTGGTGAAGTAATCCGTGCTAACCAATAAATATCTCTTATTCCCTGCTGCCTTGGAGAAAGGACCTACAATGTCTAAGTCTCATTGAGCAAAAGGCTAAGGGCTGGACAGAGGATTAAGGACTCCTCTCGGTTGATGAATATTTGGTGCAAATATCTGGCATTGATCGCACTTCTTCACGTACTCTTGTGCTTCCCTCTGTATGTTTGGCCACCAATATCCTTAAATGAGGGCCCTGTGAGACAAGGATCTGCCCCTTGTGTGGCTCCTACAAATTTCTTTATGTAACTTTTCCAAGAGTAGCTCAACTGCTTCAGGGTGTATACATAACAGATATGGGCCATAAAAAGATTTTTTATACAATTTTTGATCCTTAAACAGCCAAAACCGAGGAGCTTTTCTTCGCATCTTGTCAGCCTCTGACTTTTTCTCAGGTAGGATATCCTCTTTAAGAACAACACTATGGAGTCCATCCAGCTAGGTCCCACCCTAATCTGATGAATATGAGCCATGTTTCTCCCTACCACAGTAGGCTTACACAAGTCTTCCACAAGGATCACCCGAGGTAAACTTTATGCTGAGTAGGTTGCTAGAGTGGCAAAAGAGTCAGCATGTGTATTTCTATTTCTAGGGATTTGTGACAAATTAAAGGATTCAAATCCAAACTGTAAGTGTCTAACCTGGTTCAAGTATTCCTGCATTCTAAGATCTCTAGCTTCCAACTCTCCTTAAACTTGGCCCACAACTAGCCTTGAATCAGGGAATATTTCCATTTTCCACCCATTTTCTAAACCACGGTCATCCCTACTAGTAGAGTTTCATACTCAGCTTCATTGTTTGTGACCGAGAAGCCCAATCTCAGGAATTTCTCAACTGTAATCCTCTCGGGAGACATCAGAACTAGCCCTACTCCAGATCCTCTGTGGTTCGCCGTACCATCAACGTATACCTTCCAAGACAAAGGTTCTTGTAAGGAGATTGCACCAACTGTTTTTTCACCCATGTTCTGCTTCTCTACTCTTTCTTCTAATGGGGTTTCTGCAAACTCAGCCATTAGATCGGCGAGGACCTGACCCTTGACAGAGGTGCGAGGCATGTACTTGATATCAAAAGCCTCTAGGATCGTACCCTACTTTGCAATCCTCCCTGTGTAATCAGCGCTCCGAAGTAGAGATCTGAGCAGGAGCTAGGTTAAGACAATAACTGTGTGTGATTGAAAATAGTGAGGGAGCTTACGTGTAGCATGCATTATTGCCAGAATAGCCTTCTCTAGTGGTAGGTAACGGACCTCGGCCTCATCTAGTGACTTGCTCACATAATAAATTAGCCTCTGTACACCACTATCAACTCGTATCAGCACTAAGCTCACCGCGTAAGAGGCCACTGCAATGTAGGTAAACAAAACCTCATCCACTTTGGGTCTGGATATAATGGGTAGCCAAGAAAGATACTACTTCAATTGCTGGAAAGCCAGGACACACTCCTCGGTCCATTCAAATCCTTGTTAGCTTCTGGACCTCTTTGGGATTCTGAGGTGGCTGTAGATTGTTAATTACCTTAATCTGGTCAAGTTTGCTTCAATTCCGCGATGTGTAACCATGTACCCCAAGAATTTTCCTGATCCGATGCCAAAAGAACATTTAGAAGTGTTAAGTCGCAGTTTGTGTTTCCTCAAGATCTCAAAGATATTTCTGAGGTCATTAACGTGCTCAGATTCTAACTTGCTCTTGACCACCATGTCGTCTATGTAAATCTCAATGTTTTTCCCCAGCTGCGGCTCAAACATCTTAGTCATCATCCTTTGATAGGTGGACCCCGCATTTTTTAGACCAAAAGGCATCACCTTATAGTGGTAATTTCCAATAGGAGTGACAAAAGTTGTTTTCTTCTGATCGTCCAAGGCTAGAGGTATCTGATGGTACCCTCCAAAAAGCTCATCCAAGGATGGCCTATTATTGCGTCCACTAGCTGATCTATCCAAGGCATGGGGAAGGGGTCCTTTGGACAAGCTTTTTTCAAGTCGGTGAAGTATACACACACGCGCCACTTCCAATTCTTCTTCTTCACCACCACTGTATTAGCCAGCCATTCAGGATAGAACACTTCTTTAATAGCCCCAGCCCGCTTAAGCTTGTTCACCTCTTCCTTAACAGCATCAGAATGCTCATTCGATGAACGCCGAGGTGATTGCTTCCTAGGGAGGACAGCCAGGTTAACATTCAAATAATGACAAATGAATTTTGGAACTACCCCAAGAGCTTCGTAGGCATTCCAAGCGAATGCATCAATGTTCCTCATAAGAAATGCTAACAATTCTTTCTTCTCCCGAGGAGGCAACTGATCTTCGACCTGGAAAAACTTCTCCAGATCACCATCTATGGCAATTTCCTCCAACCTCTCACACTTTTCCTCCCTCGACACCACATCCAAAGATAGGATCAGAATCCTTGATTGCTACGAGACCCCCTTAACAGAGGCTGAGGACTCAGCTGTAGGCTGATGCATAATTATAGCCACGAGGCACTACCTAGCCATGGATTGACTCCCCACAAACTCCTCAATCCAGTCTCCTGACGGATATTTCACCTTCAAATGCAGAGTTGACAAAACAGCCCCTAGAGCATGAAGTCAGGGTCTGGCCACAATGGCCGTATAGGGAGAGTATGCATCCACCACAATGAAATCTACTTCAACTACCTCTGAATCTGCTTGCACGGGTAACCTAATCTGGCCCCTTGGGATGACAACTTTCCCATCGAAACTCACCAAAGGTGAATCATAGGCTGCTAGATTTTCAGGCTTTAAGTTCAGCCATCTGTACAAGTCAGGGTACATAATCTTCGCACTACTGCTCTGATCTACCATCACCCTTTTCACATCATACCCCCATATTCTGAGGATGACCATTAAAGTATCATCGTGTGGCTGGATGGTTCCCATCTTGTCCTCGTCCAAAAAACTCAAAGCCGGTTGGATCTCCACTCTAGCCTTCTTAGGCTCAGAATTAGAGTCATCGGCTGACAGCCGAGCTACAGTCATTACCTTGGAAGGATGAGAACCAATTCTCCTAAGTGCAGCAAATATGACATTAATTGTGCCTCACGGGGGCCTTGAAAAAGCATTCCCCTAAGCCGCTGACCCTGATTGGTCTCTTTACCCATTAGGCCGATACAAAAACTGCTGTAACCTTCTCTCTTTGACCAGTTGTTCCAAATGGTTCCACAGAGTTCTGCAGTCCTTAGTGGTATGCCCCCGCCCCTGGTGGTATTGGCAATGAAGGCTCTGATTGCACCTCCAAGGGTCTCCACTCATCTTGTTCGGCCATTTGAAGTATGACTAAATCTTGATCTTCTATAAAACTTGATGCACCGGTTCTCGGAACACTCTGTTAACTACTTGAGGAACAGTAGGCCCAGATTACTTAGCAAAATCCCTTCGAGGTCTGTTATTGTTGTAGCGGTCCGACTTGAAATCCCTCCTCTTCTGAGGGATAACCTTACCATTTCCATTACCTTGTTGTTGATTCTCCTCAACCCTCTTATACTTATCAATCCGATCCATGAGCTGGCGTACACTGATAACTAGTTTCCCAATCACAGACTTTCTCAAGCCATGCTCGGCAGGTAGGCTGACCTTGAAAGTCCTGATAGCTATGTCGTCAAAGTCACCATCTATCTCATTAAACATCTCCAAATATCTGTCCAAATATGCTTTCAGGGTCTCCCCTTCTCTCATGGACAAGGACAATAAGGAATCTAAGGGCCGAGGAACCCTGCTACACGTAATAAAGCTGGATCCAAACGCCTGAGTGGGCTCCTTAAAGGAATCAATAGAACCTACATCCAGACCATCAAATCACCTCATCGCCACAAGTCCCAAGCTAGATGGGAATACTTTGCACATCAAGGCCTCGTTCTTGGAGTGCATAACCATTCTTTGATTGAAGTGGCTAACATGCTCCACAGGGTCTGTTCGACCATTATACATGGTGAACGTGGGCTGAGTGAACCGCCGAGGAAGTCTTCCTCCCTCAATTCTACGCGTGAAAGGTGATCTGGAAATTTGGTTGAATGCTCTACTCATAGCATATTTCCCAGGCCTCTCGAAGATGAATTTATGTTTTTGCGCTCATGATGGTAGTCCTCCTCATAGGAGAAAGACTCGCTAGGAGGGATCCTTAATCTGCGCCTATAGCTACCATCCTTTTCATCGTCGGAAGAGAAGTCAGAATTGGAAGGAGCTCGCTTTCGCCGTTCGTGGCGTAAGCTTCTCTTCAAGTGATCAATCTACAGCTGCATGGCTTTGATATTTTTCTCATGAGAGAGTGGCTACCACCCCGAGGATAGCTCCTACTAGTATGGGTAGTGTACACACTCCCCTCCCGGTCCCTCTTTTAATCAAGATCACGGAAGTGATCTCGAAGTTGAGACCCTATGGATTCCGCCTGGTTTGAACCTGAACCTACCATCGTTGAACGTTGGGCTCACTATCAAACCAGTAATTCCCACAGACGACACCAATTGTAAAGGCCAGATTTGAGTTTCTAGCCTAAAAGGTGGATGGACTTAGGCCCAAAAAACCCAAAACAATGAATTTGTAGAGAGTGAGTTGGAAAACTGGGCTAAAATGAGTTGGACCACAAATAAGGTGGATTCAAATGACAAGAAAATGAAGATGGACAAGTTTTAATTGCAAAAAATCGTCCTCGGCACGGTCCAATGAGATCAGTTCTTATATACTGCTCTTAAGTTTGATTACAAATTTGGTACCTGATTGCTATAGTGTTTCTTTCTTGATTTCTCGATCCCCTTCTCCCATTGCTCCATTCTTCTTTTATACTCTCTCCTCCTTTCATTTTTACCCTCCACGTGAAGGCCAGATGGTTGGTATTGATACTTGTCCCATCAGCACCTTCCATAAGTCTTTATGTAGTAGTTGTAAGGCTGAAAACTATTATTCAGGCATCACCTTCACATTAATGCGGCTAGAGAGTTAGCTGTAGAGCATTTAATACGGTGGTAGCAGCTTTTTCCTTAGATATTTTAGGACTTCCTCCTGTCCTATGTTTCTGCAATGTCTATCCGTACCAACAAAACTTCCTGGAATGTCCCCTGGACGGTAGACCACCTCTTCTAACCTCGGCTTTGGTTAGCCGAAGAGGCATTCATCCTCGGCCCATCCTCCTGGGCCATTATGACCAAAACTAACTTCTTCATTTACTAACACGAACTCCCTTGACAATGTTTACTCTTCCTCGGACGACCTCTAGTCCTCGGCTTGGGCATCAGGCCCAATATCTACGTAGATAATGAGCTCCTGGCCCAATACCCCTACATTGACCATAATAGGTTTAGACAAATGGTTTTATCATTTTATTTTTATTTTTATAATTCGATAGTTGGAAGAAGAGTATTTGTCAATTGAGATACAATGCTCTTGGCAAAAAGTTTTATAATTTAATGGCACATGTTGTAAAAATGAGATTTAAATGTTTGATAATATCCTTTGATATGTTAAAAAAAATTACTAAGTTTTAGGCCCAAAAAATGTAAAAAGAAACCAACAAATTTCTAAATATATCAAAATGGAAATTTCATTTATATCATCTAAAACTTACAAAGAGAGAAATAGAAAAAGAGAAAGCTCTACTTTATTTCTGTTTGGCCGAATTTACTTTGTAACCCTATGTTTTGGAAGGTGTCAATTTGTTTTCTTCATTATATATAATATAATATAATATAATGGAGAAAAGCAATTTATAAAATAATAATAATAATAACTAGTCGCTAACCCGTGCTATGCATGGGAATCTACTTGTTTGTATGGAAGATTAAAATGATTTTATAAAATTTTAAATTAATTAAGAAACTACATTATTGCATGAATTGCTCTTATACAACTTCAATTTGTGTTACAATTCGAAGAAGAAGTCATTGTTTGAACATGCAATAACTTACGAAAAATATTAAAGAATAATTCATGACTATAAGCCTATACCTATTGAAAAGAATCAAAAGATTAAGAACTTACAAATTATAGAAAATATATGTGTGTGTGACTACATAACAGAGAAATATAAGAGAAAAATTTGTTACACTCAAAATAATAATTCATGGCTATAGTCATTGAAATTTTCCAGATAGTTTTAGATATTACAAAAATATAACTCAAAAAGTCATATGTTAAAACTTCCAAAAGGCCAAAAAATATTAAGGAATCATAAGATTTACATCCTATAAATTATTGAAACAAAACTATATATATATATATATATATGATTATATAATAGAGAAATATATATAAGAAAAATTGATTACCTTCAAAAGAATAATACATGGTATAGTTGTTGAAACCTACTAAAAATGTTTGAATATTGCAAAAACTAACACAAAAATTCAGATTTGAAAACTTCCAAAATGCCAAAAATATATGACTATTCAAAAGAGAAAAATAAGAAGAAGAAAAAAGTATATGAACCCATAAAGTAGTAAGTTTTAAATTTTAATGGGTCTAAACTTTAAACAATGAAAAAAAAATCACATGTTACGTTGTGTTCTCGGCAACCCTGAAAGAAAAAGTAAAGGGGAAAAAAACCATGAAATACCATCAAGCAACAAGTTTTAATGGGTTTAAACTATAAACTTTGAACAAAAATAATCATAAACAATCATAGGTGCAAGGTTTGGTTAAGAAGATCAGATGGTTGTAAAACACAACCTTTCAACATTGATTTAGGGTTATGTAGAAGGCAACCTAAATGACAGAAAATTGTTTTTACATTGTCTGCCATGCCAACCATCTAAATATATTAATTCCAAAAATATTAAATAAAATAATTCATAGAATTATATGAGATAATTTAGAAGAACATCAAGCCCTTGTGTGGATGTTATTTGTGGACGACTGTCCATCACTGCAATTCATAGACTTTGTTGTTAATAAGACAATCGAGTTCAAAATTAAAAGCGATGAGGTGGCCTTTGTACAACAGGATTTGTTCTCATTGAGAAATCAATATTTCGTCACCAAAGATGTACAAATTGGTGACAAAATATTTATTTCGTTACTATAGGTCATGAAAAAAAGGCAAACCCAGGGTGACGAAATATTCGTGTCACCAAAGACTTACTAGAGGTGACGAAATAAATTTTCGTTACCTATTGTTTAACCAAAGACTAGCCGGAGGTGACAAAATTCCAAATTCATTTTTATAATTTCGGGCTATTTTGGTCGTTTTTTAGGTTTATGGGGTATTTTGGTTATTTTAAAAGTTTTGGGGGTATTTTGGTCATTCTTTAAGGTTTTGAGGGTATTTTCAGTTATTTTTTAGGCTTAGGGGGGTATTTTGGTAATTTTCATATTGCGAGGGTATTTTGGTCATTTTTAGGTTTCATGGGTATTTTGGTAATTATTAAGTTTTGGGGATTATTTCGGTTATTTCTTAGGTTTAGGACGTATTTTTGTCATTTTTAAGTTTCAGGGGGGGTATTTTGGTCATTTTAAAGGTTTCAGGGGTATTTCGGTATTTTTTTAGGTTTAGTTTTAGTTTCCGGGGATATTTTGGTAATGTTTTAAGTTTTAGGGATATTTTGATAATTTTATGATTTTAGAAGTATTTCGGTCATTTTTTAGGTTTAGGATGCATTTCGGCAATTTTAGAGGATTTTAGGAGTACTTTGTAAATTACATCCGATTGGCATAAAAATTGGCATGCATGTTAAGAACATATAGAACATATAATCCAACGGTTGGATTTTCAAAATATGTATTCAATAATAAGTTATTGGTGGTGTAACATTTTTTAGAGTTATAATAAGTGTAACTTGAACCTAGCCTTATATTTCTTAATTCTATGTGTATTTTGATAAATCTACCGTTAAATTACATTATCTTCATATATTTTTTATGCTTACAAAATTTTAAGGTGATCAAAGATTAATAGGCATGTCATCGATCAATTGTCTAAATTCAAGTTTTTGTAATTTAAAATAACGCATAAAATATGAGGTTAAAGATCAAATGGTAAATTACATCTGATTGACATAAAAATTGGCATGCATGTTAAGAACATATAGAACATGTAATCCAACGGTTGGATTTTCAAAATATGCATTCAATAATAAGTTATTGGGTAGTGTAGCATTTTGTAGAGCTACAACATGTGTAACTTGAACTCAACCCTAAATTTCTTAATTCATTGTGAATTTTGACAAATTTATCATTAGATTACATTATCTTCATATATTTTTCATGATTATGAAATTTCAAATTGATCAAATATTAATAGGCATGTCATCAATCAAATGTCTAAATTCAAGATTTTGTAGTTTAAAATAACGTATAAAAGCTGAGTTTAAAGATCAAATGGTAAATTATATCCAATTGGCATGCATGTTAAGAACATATAAAATATGTAATTTAACGGTTGGATTTTTAAAATATGCATCCAATAATAAGTTATTGGGTGGTGTAACATTTTGTAGAGTTACATCAGGTGTAGCTTAAACCCAACTCTATATTTCTTAATTCATTGTGAATTTTGATAAATCTACCGTTAGATTATATTATCTTTATATATTTTTCATGATTAAAAAATTTAAAGGTGATCAAAGATTAATAGGCATATCATCAATCAATTGTCTAAATTCAAGTTTTTGTAATTTAAAATAACACATAAAAATGAGTTTAAAGATCAAATGGTAAATTACATCTGATTGGCATGAAAATTGGCATGCATATTAAGAACATATATAACATGTAATCCAACGGTTGGATTTTCAAAATTTGCATTCAATAATAAGTTATTGGGTGGTGTAATATTTTGTAGAGTTACATTAGGTGTAACTTGAATCCAATCCTATATTTCTTAATTCATTGTGAATTTTGACAAATCTACCGCTAGATTATATTATCTTTATATATTTTTCATGATTAAAAAATTTAAAGGTGATCAAAGATTAATAGGCATATCATCAATCAATTGTCTAAATTCAAGTTTTTGTAGTTTAAAATAACACATAAAAGATGAGTTTAAAGATCAAATGGTAAATTACATCCGATTGACATGAAAATTGGCATGCATGTTAAAAACATATAGAACATGTAATCTAACGGTTGGATTTTTAAAATTTGTATCCAATAATAAGTTATTAGGTGGTGTAATATTTTGAAAGGTCATATCAAGTGTAACTTGAACCCAACCCTATATTTCTTAATTCATTGTGAATTTTGACAAATCTACCGCTAGATTACATTATCTTCATATATTTTTCATGATTACAAAATTTGAAAGTGATCAAAGATTAATAGGCATGTCATCAATCAATTGTCTAAATTCAAATTTTTGTAGTTTAAAATAACATCCGATTGGCATGCATGTTAAGAACATATAGAACATGTATTCCAACAGTTGGATTTCAAAATATAAATTCAATAATAAGTTATTGGGTGGTGTAACATTTTTTAGAGTTACAATAGGTAGGGCTGTCAAAGGACCCGCTGGACCGACCCACCCGCTGCCTCCGACCGGAACCCGACCCGCCGCCGACCGAACCGACTGCTCCGGCGGTCGAGGACGAATTTGATTCTCCAGAATCATAGATCAACGGGTTGGAGATCGGTTCTCCTCCTCTCAAATCCGAGAAACCCGATCTGACCGACCCATCATTTTCTTGGTGAGGAGGTGTAGATCCGGCAAGATTTGAGATTTTTTGGGGAAGATTTAAGCTAGATCCGGAAAGATTTCGCTAGGTCTAGCCAAGATCTTGCCAAAAATGGCCAAGATCTCGCTTGATCTGGCGAGATCTGGCCGGATTTCTACCATTTCTCAAAAAAATTTCGCCGGAGTTCTGCCGTTTTTCATCTTTTCTTGGCCGGATTCTCACCGTTTTCCAAATAATCAACGCCAACCAATCTGCCCGAACTCTGTGGAAGCTCTGACCCACCCGATCCGATCAACCACTCCGGTTGGCGGCGGGTTAAAATTTGAGAGACCCGATCTAGTCGGGTCGGTTCCGGGTTGGGCACAAACCCGACCCGTGGACAGGCCTAACAATAGGTGTAACTTGAACCTAGCCTTATATTTCTTAATTCAATGTGTATTTTGATAAATCTACCGTTATATTACATTATCTTCATATATTTTTTATGCTTACCAAATTTCAAAGTGATCAAAGATTAATAGGCATGTCATCGATCAATTGTCTAAATTCAAGTTTTTGTAATTTAAAATAACGCATAAAATATGAGTTTAAAGATCAAATGGTAAATTACATCTGATTGACATAAAAATTGGCATGCATGTTAAGAACATATAAAACATGTAATCCAGCGATTGTATTTACAAAATATGCATTCAATAATAAGTTATTGGGTAGTGTAACATTTTGTAGAGGTACAACAGGTGTAACTTGAACCCAACCCTAAATTTCTTAATTCATTGTGAATTTTGACAAATCTACTGTTAGATTACATTATCTTCATATATTTTCATGATTATAAAATTTCAAATTGATCAAATATTAATAGGCATGTCATCAATTAAATGTCTAAATTCAAGATTTTGTAGTTTAAAATAACGTATAAAAGATGAGTTTAAAGATTAAATGATAAATTACATCCAAATGGCATGCATGTTAAGAACATATAAAACATGTAATTTAACAGTTGGATTTTTAAAATATGCATCCAATGATAAGTTATTGGGTGGTGTAACATCTTGTAGAGTTACATCAGGTGTAGCTTAAACCCAACCCTATATTTCTTAATTCATTGTGAATTTTGATAAATCTACCGTTAGATTATATTATCTTTATATATTTTTCATGATTAAAAAATTTAAAGGTGATCAAAGATTAATAGGCATGTCATCAATCAATTGTCTAAATTCAAGTTTTTGTAATTTAAAATAACACATAAAAGATGAGTTTAAAGATCAAATGGTAAATTACATCCGATTGGTATGAAAATTGGCATGCATATTAAGAACATATATAACATGTAATCCAACGGTTGGATTTTCAAAATTTGCATTCAATAATAAGTTATTGAGTGGTGTAACATTTTGTAGAGTTACATCAGGTGTAACTTGAATCCAACCCTATATTTCTTAATTCATTGTGAATTTTGACAAATCTACCGCTAGATTATATTATCTTCATATATTTTTCATGATTAAAAAATTTAAAAGTGATCAAAGATTAATAGACATGTCATCAATCAATTGTCTAAATTCAAGTTTTTGTAATTTAAAATAACACATAAAGAGATGAGTTTAAAGATCAAATGGTAAATTACATCCGATTGACATGAAAATTGGAATGCATGTTAAGAACATATAGAACATGTAATCTAACGATTGGATTTTTAAAATTTGTATCCAATAATAAGTTATTAGGTGGTGTAATATTTTGAAGGGTCACATCAGGTGTAACTTGAACCCAACCCTATATTTCTTAATTCATTATGAATTTTGACAAATCTACCGCTAGATTACATTATCTTCATATATTTTTCATGATTACAAAATTTCAAAGTGATCAAAGATTAATAGGCATGTCATTAATCAATTGTCTAAATTCAAATTTTTGTAGTTTAAAATAACATCTAATTGGCATGCACGTTAAGAACATATAGAACATGTATTCCAACAGTTGGATTTCAAAATATAAATTCAATAATAAGTTATTGAGTGGTGTAACATTTTTTTGAGTTACATCAGGTATAATTTAAACCCAATCCTATATTTCTTAATTCGATGTTAATTTTGACAAACCTACCGTTAGATTACATTATCTTGATGACTTAACGTGATGGCTGGGTTTTTTATTTGTGGTAGTGACTGAGTTTTTGTGTTAATGGTGGTGGCTGTGTTTTTTGTTTAATGGTGGTGGTGAGTTTTTTGTTTATGGTCGTGGTTGTGGTTTTTGTTTAACGGTGGTGGCTAGTTTTTTATTATTTATTTTAATAGAGTTGGCTAGATTTTTTATTCGTTGTGGTGGTTGGGTTTGTGTTTATGATGGTGGCTGGGTTTTTGTTTTGGATTTCACTTTATTTGTTTTGTTTTAAATTAGGATTTTTCTGCTTTCTTTAGGATTTTTCCATGGTTTGTAATGTAGGTTTGGTTTTTATTTGATGAGAATGTTGTGGGTCTTCTTTCTTTGATAGTTTGGTTTCATATGATGTTGCATTATGATTATTTTGTCTAGTTTGTTATTGGGTATTCTGTGGATATTTTCTACATTGTCTTACTAATAATAAATTTTTTTTTTTGTATTACATCTTATCAGGAATATAGATTTGCAGTTTAGTTTGTTATTGATGTATTTTCCTTTATACTTGTGAAGATATGAGATTGGTAGCAAAAAGAAAGCTTTTGTGGGACTACTTGAACTCAAATAATTTTCTGTAAAGTTTGGAAGCTAAGACATCATTTGTATATAAATAGTTGTAACTACTTTGTGAACATCTTTATTGCATTTTTAGATTTTATTTATTTTATTATTATTATTATTATTATTTTATGGATTTGCTTAGAAATGAATGGATTTTTTTTTTTTTTTTTTTTTTTTTTTATATATTATGGATTTGGTTAGAAATGAACAGGTTAATGTTATGGCAAGTAAATGTAAAAAATATTAATAAAAAAATAAATTTGGTGACGATAATTTTCGTCGTCATATCTGACTATAAGCAAAAATTGGTGACGAAATAATTCGTCACTTGATTTATTGAAATTAAAAAACAAAAAAAAAATTGGTGACGCAAAACTTCGTCACCTAATCCATTGAAATTGAGAAAAAAAAAGAAAGATTTGGTGACGAAATATTCCGTCATTGAAAATAAGGTTTAGCGACGAAAATATTAGGTGACTAAAAACTTTTGTCATCTATCATTTTTTATTGGTGACGAAAAAAATTGTCACCTATCATTTTTTTATTGGTGACGAAACATTTTCGTCACCAATACATTCTGTGATGGAGCTTAGGTGACGAATGTTGTTTCATCACCATATGTATTCGATGACGAAATAAGGACATATTGTGACGAAAGGTTTTGTCACCATAGTTCAATTTTGTTGTAGTGAAATATCACTTCTCCAAAAAGTAGAAACACGTGAAAAAGAAAGTAGAAACGCATGAAAATTATTGAGTATGCTATTGGTTGCTATTTTAGTAAAGTGAGAAAAAGGGACTAAAAAGAGTCATTCACAATTGATTAATCAATTGCTTGCTTGAAGAGTCATAAACACATCTAGGAGATAATCAATTACTAGAAGAGTTCTAGCACCCCCAAAACAAAACGATAAAAAAAAAAAAGCTAAAAAGAAAAGAAAGGAATGACATTTAATTTATTCGTCTTACCTACCCCTAAGATTTTAAAAGTTTTTTTTGATGATTTTGCTTCATGGTGATTGGTGAATACCAAAATATATTCATATGATGCAATTTTGACAACAACAAAAAACATATAATTTAAAATCTTGCTTTATTTTATATATATATATATATATAGAGAGAGAGAGAGAGAGAGAGAGAGAGCCAAGACAAGATCTAGTTAAATATGGATGAAACCTGTGAAGTGCTAATCTTGAGTTGCCAAGGAAGACTAGGAAATAGAACAATCCAACCTAGAAAAATTCAAAATTCAAAATAAAAAACAAAACAAAAAAGAAAAAAAGAAAACAGTGGAGCAAATTAATATTATGAATTATGATATACTTTTCTCAAGTTGGTGCAAGAATCTGGATTGCAAAATCAAAGGAAGCTCACTGAAGTCATATTGCAAGCAAGATTGACTTGAAAACATTTTTAGACCTTAAAGTCTCAAAACAAGTGAACTCAAAAGCACCATTCTTGGTAAAGAAATGTTGCGGCAAATATGTAATACTAGCAATCACGCAAAGATAAATAAAACCTATTGCAGAATTGTGAATCAATTTATCAATAGTATGACTTGCCATCAGTCTCAAACCTACACTCGACCTTTTCCAACACCCTCTACTTCATTTTCCATTGTAACAAATTCACCTTTGATTCATCCACTAAAAATGATTAAGCATCCAAAATTTACCATATACACATGCAGACACTTAGAATCAGCTGGAGGAAACAAATTGGTCTTACAAAAAATTAATTACAACTCCGAACTAGGATTTGTATTTACTTAGCCATGGCCTTTTTCTTTTGTATTTGAGAAAAGAGAATCCATGTATGCTTCTTGATCTTCACTATACTTCAAATTCATTTAGGAAATGGTAGCCTGCAAGACATAGAAAGATGCACTAAGGCAAAGAGTTTCTCTATAGTAGCAGCATGCATTTCTAGGCATGCAGTCAATGATGATTGTTAAGTTGCTACACAAACAGAAACATTGCCCATTGATGAGTTGAAAGTGACATCAACTTGTGGTTGCAACCATTAATTTCACCAACAAATTTATCTTTCAGTACCAGATAAGCCCATATAGAACTGTAAATCAGAATATAGTACATATTGTACTGCTAAATCCAGAGAAGTAACTAAACCTAAGGACAAATTTATCTGTTTGGTCAAGTTCCTCTATTGAAACTACAACTATATGCTATATGGCCCCTAAATATTGAGGTTTGATGCAAATGTCCTTTGATTGAATCCTGAATATTATCTCATACTTCATCCAGAAAACTAAAATTTTTTAAGAATTTTACAAACTTACCCCAACTTGAGAGATATGTCTGAACTGTCATTGTCTTGAGGATTAGATGAGTTGCAAATATTGGTAATTGACTCAAATGATTGACCTTGTTCAAGTACATGCGTTTGAGTACTAAATGGATTCTCCATCTGTGGAAGAGACATTTTTTATAATTGAGATAGGAAGAGAGGACAGAGGAGGAAGAATTTTTTGTTAAAAAAAAAAAGACTTATTACCTGTTTTAATTGTTGGTTTTCTTCCATCAGTTGGGCTCCCTGCATTAAAAGAATAAGATGAGCAGAGAGCACTACTAAGACTTCTTAGCCTTAAATACAAAATATAATTTAATTACTATGGCATATTTACCTAACTTCTTATATAAGAAATCGATACGTTTTTTTGGGGGACAAAATTGATATAGGTCAGGTGATAGGATAAACAATACAACATTCAGTTCTGAATTTATGTCGACAATGGTTTCAACTAAAGGTTCAATGGTGGTTGTTACTTGTTACTTCTTGTTAGCCATGTGAACTCCTCCTTTCTCTACCCATTGAGCTAGCCAGTGCACAAAAAGACCGCGATTTTTATGAATTTGCACCAACTTGCATTAACATTATGACAAAGTTTTACAGTTATTTTCTGACATTTGCTAAAGATATGGATTTAGAGTTTAAGCTTATTACATTATAGTAGTCCTAATTGTACAGTCCTAACTATATTACTGTAATCCTAGGGTAAACACAGAGTTAGTCTACTACATATTCCCTTAAATAAGTACACTATTATACACATAATTCAATAATTCAATAATAAAGATTTGTTTAAGACTTTCTGCTGTTAACGTAGACCTCTAAGACAAAACCACCTTAATTCCTTGTGTTCTTTCAACTTCTCTTAGTTTCTTCTTGCCACCTAATATTTCAATATTTTACCATGATTATCATTATGGAGCGGATCATCACTAAAGTACGAAGATGCTTTTCATTGAAACCATATGACCTTTTGCATAAGGGCACTGATCTGTTCTGGAACTGTCTTGCAAACATTATAATAATTGTATGAAATGCCTTGCAAGGATTTAAAGTTTGGAACATGACCTTTTGCTGAAGTGCAGTGATCTCTTCCAGAAATCTTTCATCCTGAAAGACAAAAGAGTTTTTTATATTTAGAGAGAGTACATAAATTTCAACACTCCATTATAATGCCGGCAAACAGAGATAAAAAAGAGAGATGCCTTTGTTTCTGTAACACGGCTCAGTCCTACTACAAGCGCTTTCTCTAGTTTCTGTAGTTCTTCTATATCCATTCCATGAAGCTCTTCTCCCTTAATCTTCCTGTTAGGTGTAAACATTTCTCAACATTAATTTATTGTGGTATATACATGTCTTTAAAGTAACAAGACGATAGTGACGTAGTTATAATACCTCAGTTCATGTGTCTTGTCCTCAATTTCCTTGCTCAACATGGCGTAGGAGGCACCGTTCTCAAGCTAACATAATTAATTGCCGTTCATGAAGATTTTTGTAATGTGATTTGTACAGAGCACTTTTAATATAACAATGGTTCTAAAATTTGTAAGCATTTCGTATCTTAAATGAGAAATTTTTTTGGCAGACCTAAATTTTAGGGTCATCATTCTGGGAGTGCTACAAGTAGTCTTCTAAGTGGTTCCAAAAAACATAGCATTTCTTATGGTGGTAGGATTTTCAATCAAATGTAATTTTCGAAGTATTAATGATAATTTCAGGAGAAAGATTCAGAGTCATGTTTCCTTATGACAATGATAAAATCACCTGCATTAACGTTAAGATGAAAACATTGGAAGAAACTTGAGAGGTTTAAATCATTTTTACTATTTATGGTAATTTTAAGTTATGACCAGATCTACACTACTTTTACGGTAAATTCCTTTGTTTAGGAAATTATTTAATCAAGAAATTAAATAAAATTATTTAATTTCAGAACTAAGGAACATCTCTGTTCAGAATTGGATTAGGAACTTACTTAACAGACATAAGAGGTTGGATGAGGTTTCAATGCAGTACTTGCAAAGTATCTTCACTACTTTGTGGACTTTGTGGAATCACAGGAACAGGGTGGTTCATGAGGGCATACAACCTAATCCAATTGAAGTCATTCTAACAGCCCAAAATCTTTCTTGCTGGTATCAAAATATCTTCACAAATGCTATACAACTTAACCAACAGAGGGTTCATCTCAGTTCTGGCCAGACAGGTATTGGGTGGAATTGGCAGGTTCTCATCAAGATTGCAGGGAGAAAGAGAAAACAAACCAACAGGTCTGCCTATGCGTATGAAGCCACGACTGTTCAGGGAAATTGCATCTTCTTGGGTACTTTTAGTTGTGCTGCAAAAACTGCTTTAGGTGTTGCTCAGGAAGCCTTGATGGATGCATTATTGAAAGCCAGAGATATGGGGTATCAACGTATTTTGGTCTTATGTAATAGCAGTAGATTATTCCAAGTTTCCAACTTAGTTCGAGTTCCAAACTGGCAGGAACAAACTATGGTTTCAGATATACTGTCACTCCAGCAGAATGGACTTCTATGTAAACTGCTTTTTGTTCCAAACATAATAAGTCATGTTTGGTATTTAGCTGATCAGGCTACGAAGATGACAATCCATCAGTTTTGGGCACCTATGCTTTCTGATGTAAACAGTACTCTTATGTAACTTTGTTAAGGAAATTATTTAATCATTTTTGGTATTTATGGTATGTGGCTATGTGCATGTCTTTACTGTAACAAGTTGATAGCAATGCAGTTATAATACCCCAGTTCATGCGTCTTCTCTTCTTCTTTTTTGATAGATAATCAGAAATCTATTATAAATGAGTAAAAAAAAAAAAAAAAGTACAAGAAGTTCATGATGATGAACAACAAGAAGTAAAAGAAACAATCAGCACGGCAAACAGAGGGTAGTCAGGAAACTAAGCTAAGGGAAAACATAAACTCAGAGAGAGAAGAACAATCAGTAAAACCCCAACAACGAGACCACTCCAAAAGACTACGTAGGCATAAAACCTTTAACTCATCCAACGTCTTCTCCTTGTCCTCAAAGGAACGACGATTTCGTTCCAACCACACAATCCACATTAAGCACCCTGGAACCAAATTCCAAATGTCCGAATTATGCTTCCCAAGCCACTGATGCCCACAAGATAACAAACCTGCCACTAATCCTGGCATAACCCAATGAATACCAAAAGCCTGAATCATAAAAGTCCATAAAGAATGAGTAACAGGACAATGAAGAAGAAGATGGTCTACCGACTCCTCATCACAGCAACACATACAACACCAATTAGCCAAAGGGCGACCCTTAAGCATTAGATTATCCAAAGTGAGGATCCGACCATGTGCAGCTGTCCACAAAAAGAATGCACGCGCTTAGGAATCTTTGGTTTCCAAACACCCTTCCAAGGAAACAAAGAATTCAAAGCACCCCAAATCGCATGGTAGTAAGACCGGGTGTCAAATTTACCATCACCTTTTAGCCTCCAACAAAGAGTATCTCTCCTATCACCCCGAGGAATATGAGTTTGGATAAGCTGAAGTAGAGAAAAAGATGCAGCCAACTCCCAATCTTCAAAAGCTCTATAAAAATTTAAATTCCACACTCTAACAGTACCCCCATCTTGAATCCACAAAACCTCAGAGATACAAACATCCTTGACCGCTGAACACACATAGAGCTCAGGATAGAGGTTTTTTAGAGTATTATCACCAATCCACCTATCATGCCAAAAGTGAATACGAGTGCCTCCACCCACTACAAAGGACAGATGCTTAGAAAAGCTCTCCCACCCTTCATTAATGCTTCTCCATAGGCCACACCCATGAGTCGTCCTACAACCATTAGTTCTCCACCCCCCTTGACCCTCACCATATTTTGTGGAGATAACTCACTGCCAGAGATGGGTAACTTCATGACCATATCTCCACAACCATTTCCCTAATAAAGCTTGATTAAATGGTGCCACACTTCTTATCCCCAAACCACCCATCTCAACGGGTAAGCACACCTTTTCCCAAGCCACCAAAGGGTATTTGAAACTCCCCTCAGAAGACCCTCAAAGAAAATTCCTCTGAATACTTTCCAATCTAGCAGCCATAGCTTTAGGAATAGTAAAAAGAGGTAAAAAGTACATTGGGAGACTTGAGAGAGTACTCTTTAGTAACATGAGCCTACCACCCTTAGATAAATAGAGACGTTTCAATTTCCTTTCTCAACATGGTGTAGGGTAGGTACTTTTCTCAAGCTAACATAAAGGACTGCCGTTCATGAAGATTTGTGTTATAAGATGTGAGCGCCGTTTATATTATCAACATGTAAGCAGTTCCAATCCTGCCTTCTATAAGTAATTTTTAGGGTTGGCCGAAATGTTAGGGTCATCATTCTAAGAGTGCTACAAGTAGTCCTCTAAGAGCACTAGCATTTGGGGTGTAAACACCTCCTCAATTGCTATTTTACAACCAAAACCACTAAAAACATGCTCCATCCAGGTTGGTATATGTAAAAAATTATAGCATCCGTGAACAGTAAGTCTCTACATATACAACCCACTGTTCACAGTCGTAAACTTAAAAATATAATATTTTATTCTCTCTCTCCCTCTCTTCTCTCTTCTCTGACTCTCCCTCTTTTTTTTCTATCTCCACTCCTCTGTCTATCTCTCTCTTTCTCTGTCTCTCCCTCTTTTCTCTATATTTGATTTTTTTTTCTCTCCTCTATCTCTTTCTCGGCTGTTTTTGGTTGGGTTGAATCATGTTTGGGTTTCAGTTCTGGTCATTTGTTCTTGGGTATGGGTCACGGTGGAGATCGGGTTTGAGCCGTGGGTTTTGTTCCTGGGTATGGATCATGTTTTGTTTCCGTCGTTTGTTCTTGGCTATGGGTCACGTTGGAGATCTGGTTTGGGTTTCAATTCCAGTGGTGGTCGGTGTGGAGAGTGGTGGAGCTGTGGAGATCAGATTGGGGCTTGGGTGGTTAATAAGAGGTTTCAATGGCTAAGGCTTCGGTGGATAAGGCTGGAATCGGTTGGGTTGAATCAGTTGGGGCTTAGGTTGAATCGATCGAAGGCGAGGCTGTGGTGGCGGTGGGTATTTGAGATTGGTTGCAAGTGATGGGCATTTTGGCTGTGATTTGTTATGTGGGTTCGGATTTGGTTGGGTTAGGATTTAGGATTTTAGTTTGGAGTTCCAATGGTGTGTTTGGGGGTTTGGTTTGGTGTTTCAGAGGTGATGGTAGTGGTGTTGTTGTTGTTGTTGTTTGGTTGGTTTGGTGTTTCTTGGTGGTTGGTTCGGTAGTGCTGGTGTTTAAGTGAGTTTGGTTGTTGAAGAGAGAGACAGAGATGAAGAGATGGGAGATAAATCAATAGTTTTTTATAGTATTTGTTTTGTAGTTTATATTAATTTATTTGATTGCATGTAAAAATAAGAACTAAGATGTTGGGTGAGTTGTTAAATGGGTTGGTAAAATAGATAAAGTGGTTTTTGAGGATGTAAAATAGAGACTGGTATGCATCCTCGGATGCTAGTGCTCTAAGTGTTCCAAAAAAATATACTTAGCTTTTCTTATGGTGGTAGAATTTTCAGTAAAATGTAAGTATCAAAATTTTCATGAAAATTTCATGAGATATTGGATTAAGTAATCATGTCACGTTTCATTATGACTATGATAGAATTACGTGCATCAACATTAAAATGAAAACATTGGAAATAAGAATGTTAAGATGTATAGAAGAAAATACACATAAAGATAAGATTAAAAATAAGGATATTTGCTTAAAATTAGGGGTGGTCATATTTAGAGGAGAGCAATTAATGCACCTGTAAGAAAAAGCAAGTTGATTCAAGTTGAGGTAATGAAAAAAAGGTAGAGGAAGACAAAACAACAGATTAATAGAAGTATGCTCGTTAAGTAAGGAAGTAACAAACACTATGGATTCGAATAGAATAGAATGAAAGGAAAATACATGTGGTTGACTAAACTATTGAGAATCCATAATTGAACCTAAAAATTTTTGGAACTAAGAGTATGTTTGGTACATTGAATGTAGATTACATTAAGAATAGTAATCTTTATTACAAGGAATACAACAGATTAATAGAAGTATACTTGTTAAGTAAGGAAGTAACAGACACTATGGATTCGAATAGAATAGAATGAAAGGAAAATACATGTGGTTGACTAAACTATTGAGAATCCATAATTGAACCTAAAATTTCTTGGAACTAAGAGTATGTTTAGTACATTGAATGTAGATTACATTAAGAATAGTAATCTTTATTACAAGGAATAGAAAACATTGTAATAGAATAACTATTACTATTCATAAGTTTGGTTGTTACATATAGAAAGCTTGTAAAATGATGATGTATAAGGAAACTTCATATTTTTGGAAATATATTAATTTTAAAACCGATTATATGTGCTAAGGAATAGCTATTACATCTATTTTAAAGAGGAATAATTATTCTACAATTTAAAGAATAGTTATTCCAATGTAATAACTAATCCATGTAATAAAGATGTAACCAAATGACCGAATTGCTATTACACATGAATAACTATTCCATTCCAGAAGCTATTATAGCATACCATACATACCCTAAGACTTTGTTGTAGTCGTATGGTAATTTTAAATTATGGCCATGACCTATGCCACTTTTCAAAAAAATTCTTCCATTTAGGCATTCATTTAGTCATTTTTGCTATTTATGGGTAGTTTTTTTTTTTTCTCTTTTTGTTAATAACTTTCAATTAAGAATTCATAATAAGATCCCATTTGTTTTGGAAAGTTTTCTAGGGTATGTAGGATTTGTTTTTATAATTTTGATAATTTTGGCGATTTTTCATATTTCTAGCCTCATTTTTTGCTTGACACAAATTTGGGTGTTTTAGGATCTACTAGCCTCCCTATGATTTATTTTCCTATTTATATGCATGGTAGCCTCCAAGGTAATTCAGAATTTTATTAATAAAAATTTCAAAAAGTTTTTTCTCCATTCATTCTAGTGAACATCAAATTTCTCCTTGTGATTTAAAGGGACTTTTTATGGATTCAAGAGTTATTATCTTAAAGTACACGTAATCTTTGACTTATGACTTTCCAACTATGTCACTTATTCACCAACTAAAAAACTTTAAAACATCATACCTGTAGATCAAGAGAGAGTTGGTCCATTTTGCCAAGATTATTTGGATGTAGATTGTGCCTTTCAATTACCTGCTGCATGCTTCATACAACAAAAGGATAGCACATTCAATTATTTTATCTATCTCTCATTTTAATAAAATGAAAGTACGGATGAACTTATAAACTACTAGTATGTATTTCTGACTCATATCTAAGGAAAAGAAATTTGAGCTGGTGACTGAAGAATTAATTATTTATCTAGTGTTGACATATCTGCCATTGTCTACAGACCAATTGTGTTCCCAATTAAAATGTGAACCACTTATGATATTTATATTGATTGACACAAGCAATATACAAACTTCTAATTTGGTCAAACTATAAAAGGTGAACATCTATGTGAACCGCCAAACTATTTATATTGATTGACACAAGGGGTACATTATGATGCAGGGAGTATTAAAATTATCTAAGATTTTATCTTTGAATGTAAATTTTTTTTTTTTTTTGAATTTAAATTTTAAATTTGGCTTTAATTTTGAGGGTATAAAGGGATTTGATTAGGCTTTTTCTATATTGGTGTTATCCCTAAACCCTATTAAACTAGTGCTCTTGTAATGGTGAATTGCAATACAATTTGAATAAGAATAATTTGATGATTTGAGAATGATGACTTCCACTTTGTTTGGCAGTGATGCCAAATACCCTTAGGTGGTGATGCCTAAGGGTTGCATGCAAATTCTAGGAGGTGAAGCCTAGGGTTTTTCCTGTTTATCAACTTGGTATCAGGACATCCAATATGCTCCACCCAATCCAAATCAGATTAAAAAAGAAAAAAGAAAAAAGAAAAGTCCACCCATTAGCCCAATTTCCAAAAGAAGAAGTGAGATTAGCCCATTAAACCCAGAAGCCAATCCGTGCACATCTAGTGTTCTTTAGCTTTTAGCAGCAAGTAAAGTTTTAGACTTTGTATTTTGTGTCTCTTTGAGCTAAAAATGACTTCCTTTGATAGAGATTTTGAGGAGCATCGATCTTAAGGAGGATGGGAAAAGCCTCCTTAACCCTCATTCCTCCATTGATGTCCTCCTCCGTCTTATTGATAAAGTTAAAAATTTGTTAGCAAATGTGGATCCAGCACCATCCAAATCAATGCAAGATGCACTTTTACCCTCAATGAAGGCATTGGTCACTAATGAACTTTTGAGACATGCTGAAATGGACGTGAAGGTTTCAGTTGCATCTTGCATTACTGAGATTACAAGGATAATAGTACCAGATACCCCATATGATGATGAGCAAATGAAGGAAATATTTCAGCTAATTCTAGCAACATTTGAAAATTTTTCTCATGTGTCCAATTGCTGTTGTATGGAGGTTTCAATTCTTGATACTGCTGCAAAGGTCAGGTCATGCTTGGTGATGCTGGACATTGAGTGTGATGCATTGGTTGTTGAGAAGTTTCAAATTTTCTAAAAAATAATTCGGTCCAACTATTCATTTGTTGTAGTTTCGACCATGGAAACAATTATGTCTTTGGTCATATATGAAAGTAAAGAAATTTCCTTGGATATTCTCAGTCCACTTTTAACTAGTGTAAAAAAGAAAATCAAAATGTTTCACCTATTTCATAAAAATTGGGTGAGCAAGTAATCACTAGGATTAATGCCTAATAAGACAAAATAATGGCATCCACTCAAAAACTACACCACAAGCCTAAGGGTAAAGCTTCACACATGAGAGAGTTGTGGCACCAAAAATTGGTTATGCAAAGGAGATGCACCTGCCAACAACTATCCAGTTAGTACATCCTCAACCATGTGTAGTAGACCTAATTCAACTTCTTGGTGAGTCAATGCTTGATGAGGTGAAAGTTCAACAAGGGAGCAAAAATTTTGAAGGTGCAAATGATGTGATAGTAGAATTTATTGTATGTGCTATAATTTGCCCTCTATGGTGCATGAAGATAAACAACTTGATGAGATGGAGAAAGTGGATACTATGGTGGTTCAAAATCAGATTGCATTGATTTTAAACATTGATTTTTTTCATTTCCAAAGAGTTTCATGATGTGATGGAATGCAAAACTTTGCTATTCTACATGCCCATAGAGGTGGTTCCTATATTAAGGCAAGTACTACCTGCTAGAGTTCTAATCCTTCTCTACTTCAAAATTGAAGGTCGAGTTTTCTCCAACCAGGGAGTATGATGCATGGAGCATTAAAACCATCTACGATTTTATTTTTTTAATGTCAAAATGATTTTTTTTTAAATTAAATTTTGAATTTCGTTTTAATGTTGAGAGTTTTAAGAGATTTGATTAAGCATTTTCTATATTGGTGTAATCTCTAAACCCTATTAAACTAGTGTTTTTTGTAGTCATAAAAGGCAATACAATTTGAACAAGATTAATTTAATGATTTGAGAATGATGGCTTTCTTTTTGTTTGGTGGCGATGCCAAACACCCTTAGGTGGTAATGCCTAAGGCTTACAGGTAGATTCTAGGTGGTGAAGCTTAGTGTTTGTCCTGTTTATTCTTTTATTCTTTTTTTATACTTATTTTTCTACTGTATTCTACATCACATTAATTACTTACTTATTTAGTAAATTTCTAATTTTTCATATATCAAATAAAATGAAATAGACTTTTGGATTTGGTTCTAGCTATTGCGTTAAAATGTTAAATAATCACTGCTTGCAGGTTAAATATCATAGAGTTGATACTGTTTTAGTTTTGGAAATTTTCAGGATTGAAAAGATTCTCTAAAATTCAAAGTAAGACTTCACAAATCTCGTGATATTAGTTTTCATTGACAGTTCATCATGAAGCCCTACAAAATCCTAGACATCTAGGTATGCGCTTATTGTTATTTAAATTAATGTTGCTGAAAATTTTACGATTACATTGAAATTGCTTTTGAAAATGCTTTATTTGGTTGATTGCAATGCTTAACAACCACAATCAAAAATAAGTTGATAAGTCCCACAAACACACATTAAAGAGCACAATTATGATGGAAAAGACGATGTTATTATCATCAATAAGAATTCTCGAGTCATGGAATTATCTTCAATTGAAATTGAAGTGGTTGACCTGTCTGTCTATAGTCCTTGATTAAGAATTGTGTGACTAGCCTTGGTTAGATGGTAAAGTTTCTTATGTTTAGGAACATGTAATTCTTTTCTTTTTTTTTTAATAAAAGAGAAAACACTTTTGTCCTCCCTTGATGTTACCATTTTCCTACTTGGGATGCTTGTTAGAATGGTAGAATTCTGTGTCACCTTTTATGTTCTTGACAAAATATGATGTGTACTTGGGGTATTATCTCCAATTTGCTAGTTTGTGGTTTTGTATCGCTTTGACTGGTAATTTCAGTTCATTTAAGGTACAGTATCTCAAAAGGGTAAACTAGAGTACTCTATATCTTTCCCTATGATGTCCTACTTAATTAGGTCATGTTTTGAACATACACAGATACGGTACCCCATTGAGATTTCAAGCAGACATACCATGCTCGTGATCATATATTTTCTATGAGATCCTGACTAGTCCACTGCTTGTGCAGCCTCATTTCAAAGAATTTGGTTATGTACTCTCCTTATAAATACATGTTTCATCCATATCTTAGAACTTTCTTTTAGAAGTCTCAAATTACAATCTTTGGGAAGGGTTTGGCATGGTTAGCTTATGAAGGGTTTAACCTTGAGGGAGAGAGACATTTAACCACACTATCCAACCAAGGAGGAAAAGGCTATTCTTAACAAGCTCGCAATAAAATAAAAAATATAAAAGGTGACACAGAAAAATGGCATCATTTTATTGGGGATTAAACAAAGGTTCAGGCATGGACTTTTGAAATTGGAAAGAGTTGGAACTCATTGAAAAGAAGGTGACTAAAGCTCGTATTTTCTCTTTCCCAAAATTTTCAAACTTGTCACGTTGCCAAGAGCAATTGCCAACATACTGGGATGTACATGTCATTTCCAATTCCTAAGGCACTCTGGGAAGATGTCTCTGTGAGTATTGTTGTGAGTTTTCCAAAGACGAAAAGGATTATAACAAGAGTCTAGATGCTTATCATGTGACAGATTTTTACCTTTGAGAGATAGCAAAACTTAATTGTATTTTAAAGACTATGACATTAGATCAAAATACTGAAGTTCAAAATCCATTTTGGGCACAACCTTTAGTTGATGTTTGCAACCAAACTTCAACATAGTTCAACTTGTCATCCTCAAATTGAACAAGCATAGGTTGCTAATTAAAGTTTAAGTGATTTTCTGAGAGTTATCCTTCTAACTCAAGTTGAATTTGCGTACACTCGGTTTGCTAACCAAACTACCAATTATAGTCCATTTAAAGTTGTGTATAGTCAAAATCATATTACCCTTCAAAACAAAAATCCTATTAATGCTTTTGACATGGAATTACTGCGTAATACTAATCATTTTAGTGGACATAATAAGGAAAGAGTTAAGTATTTAAAATTGCTGCTCCTAATTTTAGTGGAGACATTGAGGACAGAGTAAAATATATAAAGAAGTTGCATGAAAATGTTCAAGACTGATTTCTCAAACAAATTTAAAAGTACCAAAATAGTAAGCCAACAAACATAGAAAACCAGCTACTTGTAAGGAAGGTGATTTGGTGTGGAATCATCTTTAGAAGAAAGGAAGGTGATTTGGTGTGGATTAATCTTTAGAAGAATTCTTTGTAGTTGGATATATTGCTAACTTTTGCCTAGAGTTGATAGTCCTGTCAAAGTACTTCAATGTTTTAGCAAAAATATATACAAACTATGTAAATTCTAGTGAATAGGTCTTGTTAGCTGTTTTTTAAATATTTGGTCATACCTTTACTTTGTATATTTTGTCTTGAAATGTAAGTTATTTCTTATAAATGGAGAGTTGTTCCAAGTAAATCCTGTTTAAGTCCTAGGTCGTGTATGAAATTAAAAGAGAGTATTATTTTGAATTGAAAATTGGCCTTTGGCTTTTCTTATATCTCTTTGCAGCAAACCTTCTACCTAAGAAATTTTTTGTAGATAACTTATCCGAAAAAACCTAACAACGCAGGATAAACAAAGTCCTTCCTGCTCATTGTTTACCAAATAAATTGCATCATTGATAAAATTTCTCTGTATGAACAATCAATACCCAAAACTATTTTTTCAGTAAACAATCAAAAAAATATCCAAAATTTTCACAAGATTTAATGAATGAAGGGAAAACTTTAAGATTGTGAACCAAATTTTATAATTTTCTATGACATATAATTTTTTATATTCACATCCTTTTCCCCTAAAATCAAAATCTATTGATCTCTTCACACATTGCTTGCTATTTTCTAAAAGTGTGTTTTTTTTTTCCCTTCTTTACGGGTATTAAGCAATGGAAATTCTAAATGGAGTTTAAAGTTTATTCTATTTCCCCAAATTTGAGTGAACAATACTAACAAGTTAAACCAAAGTTTCTAACTACCTAATGTTGTACATTACATGACAGGTAACGCACACATTAGAGCGTGATGGAACACCCTTATATCATGCCAATTTACAAAATAACGGAGCACCCCTGTATGGTTTCATATAAATATGACTTGAAATGTATGTGGCACCAAAACTTTAATTTGATTTCAAGCAAAATATAATAATTTAATTTTATCATTAAACCCTAAAAGACTATTAAAAATAATAATTAGAGCCTAAATAAAATTAAAATGAAATTAAAAAAATAGAGATACTTTCATTAGGTCATCCTTTAAAGTATGATGTTTAGGCATATCTAATGCTATTCGTTAGGGTCATATTTTTCATGTGTTGACATATCCTTTGAAAAAACGCGCTTTACTTGTATTTGACTAGTTCTAAGTGGACTATAGAATATCATGAACTATGTCTCTTAGCTACAACAAGTTGTATTATTGAAGACATGAAGATTGCACAACGAAACAAGTGAGAAAAGCTGAAAATAGTGAACCTTGACACAAGCTCAACACAAGGCTTCTATCAAGAATTAATGAAGAACCTTGATACCTCTCAATACCTTTTGATCTATTGAGCTTCGCGGATCTAGAATTTTTAGATCTGTTTTTGGGCCCATGATGACTTGGACTTCTAGGGTTTCGTTCACTAAACTTCTAGGGGATATAAAATGTCTATTTTAAAGTCATCATAATACATAGAGACTCAATTAGAGAATCTATATACTTATTGTGAAGCTATTGCGGTCTTATGCATGACCAAGTGCTTCCTTCTCGACAAGTGTATTGAAGAACTTTGCATCCAAAAGCAAGCTTCAAGTTGCTGGAAATTAGTCACATATTGGGATTCATGCAAAGGAAAGAAGTCTCTACAAAATCAAGACCAATTGAAGATTGGCATAAAAATTCAACTATAGGTTGGTACTTTGGGATAGGCCAAGTTTGAGGCAAGATTCCTTGTACTTGTAATCTCTTGATTTTGATTAGTAATTCTTAGGAGTAGTGACCTGAAAATCATCTGATAGGGTTTTTGCCTTGTTAGAGGTTCTCCCCATTAGTCAACAAATAACCGTGTCAATTTATTTTCCGTTGTACTCTGGATTATTTGGTGATTTGTTCATGCCTCCAAGATTTTGCATATAATTAGACTTAATTAATCAACTTGGATAATTGAATTAATTAACTAGGTCAATCTATAACCCAACAAGTGGTATCAGAGTAGGCACACTCTAATTAGGTTTTTAATATTTGCTGTGTGATCCGTTGACCCCTATTGTCATAGATATGTTTCCCATAAACAAATCTATTTTCTCTACTATCACTAGTTGTTCTAACCTTGAATTTCTTCAGTTTCACAGGATATATCATTATAATTTGTATTTGACAACTTTGAGATTTGAAAAAGATTTGTATTGGGCTGAGTTGTTGAAAACGGTACAATTGAAAGATTGTTTATTTAAAGAAAATTATCAACTTCAGAGAAAGCTAGATTGTCTCAAAAAGAGCCTTTTCGCTGTAGCAATAAGAGGAAAAAATAGGGTTTGTTTAAAATTACATAAGAGAAGTTATAAAATGAAGACTATACCTTCGGACTTGTCTGAAAAGCAAGCAGTTTGCTTCATGATGCATACGGCGTTCAAAGTGATGAATACTTGTCTATGGTATCTTGATAGCGGATGCTCTTGACACATGACTGGAGATCAATCTTTTTTTAAGACATTTGAACCTAGAAGAGGTGGCAACATATTTGGAGATGGAAGTAAGTCTCTAATGAAAGGAAAATGGATCATCTCTCTACCAAGTCTACTCAACATAGTTAATGTTCCATATGTTGAAGGATTGAGAGTAAATCTGCTTAGCATAAGTCAAATCTATGATCAAGACTTCATGGTCCTATTTTCTAAAGGAAAATGTCTAATACTGGATGGACTAGGTAAACAACTCATCGGTGGAGTTAGAACTTTAGATAATTGTTATGGCCTTGTTCTAGATGTTGAAATTGCGTGCAACAATGTTAGCATACCAAATGAAGATTTATGCCATCAAAGAATGGGTCATGCAAGCTATAAGCAACTCGCCATTGTGTTAAGGACAGAAGCAGTTTTGGGACTTCCTAAACTTACAAAGGCTGATAACGTTGTGTGTGGACCTTGCCAACTTTGAAAAAAATCAAGAGCATAAAATCTTGCTACATTAACCACTGCTACTACAAGACCCCTTGAACTCTTACACATTGATCTAATGGGTCCTACAATAACAAAATCTCTAGGAGGAAAAAGGTACATTATGATAGTGGTTGATGACTTCACTAGATTTACTTGGGCAATTCTACTTCGGTTTAAATCTGAAGCTCCCTCCCAATTAGAAACTTTGTGTAGAAGACTACAGAATGAGAAAGGACTAATCATAAATCGTCTTCAAAGTGATCATGGAAGAGAGTTTGAGAACTCTCAATTGGAACAATTTTGTGATGAGACAGGAATGGCTCAAGAATTTTTTGCTCCAATCACTCTCAACAAGTGGAGTAGTTGAAAGGAAAAATAGGATTATTTAGGAGATGGCCAGAGCCACGATTCACAATAAGGATGTTGCCAAGAATTTGTGGGGAGAAGCTGTAAATACTACATGTCATATTGTGAATAGAGTCTACTTTAGGCCGGGAACAAAGAACACACCATTTGAATTGTGGAAAGGTAGAAAGCCTAATGTGAAGTATTTTAGGATCATTGGTAGCACATGCTTTATCTTGAAAGATAGGGAAAATGTGGGCAAGTTTGACTCTCGAAGTGCTGAAGGAATATTTCTTGGTTACTCTTCATCAAGTAAGGCTTAGAAGTTTTTTAACAAAAGAACAAGAAAAGTAATGGAGATAGTTAATGTGGTGATTGATGAGACCTCAACTCAAATTTCCCAAGAAGAACTTGAACAATTGCCCAAGTCTTCTCTCATTCAATCATCTGATGCTAATAAAAGGGTAGATGATCCCTCTCCACCCTCTACACCAAGTGTAGCTCAACCATCTCACAACACTTCCTCAGTTGTCACACCTAATCCAGTGACTCCACCATATATGGCTCCTATGGAAAGAGAGCATTCTTCTAGAGTAAAATTGAATCATCCTCCTGGTACAATAGTTGGTGGTATGAATGAGTTGAACTTAAGGAAAAAGAGATTTAACAAATATGTTGTGAATTTTGTCTCTTACCCTTGCTACCTATCACAAATAGAGCACAGAAAGTTTGAGGAAGCTTTACAAGATGAAAGCTAGGTAAAAGCTATGCATGATGAGCTACACCAGTTTGAGAGGAATGATGTGTGGTCACTTGTACCACACCCAGAAGATGTCAACATCATTGAAACAAATTGGATCTTTCGTAACAAGACGGATTAAGAAGAGAACGTTGTTAGGAACAAGGCCAAACTTGTTACTCAAGGTTATACACAACTTGAAGGAGTTGACTTTGATGAAACATTTGCCCCGATTGCTAGGATTGAATCCATAAGGACACTACTTGCACTTGTCTGTCATCTTAAGGGTCCGTTTGGGAACAGCTTATTTAGTTGAAACTGAAAACTTTTTGCTAAAAGTGTCGAAAAAGAGTTAAAAGCTAACTGAATAGTACAATGGACCCATGAATAGTACCGAAAAAAAGCTAAAAACTCAAATCAGCTGGGTTTTTCATCATATCCCAAACAGACACTAAGTCCAAGTTGTATCAAATAGATCTCAATAGTGCCTTCTCGAATGGGTTTCTCAAGGAAAAAATCTATGTTTCTCAACCCAAAGGATTTGTGGACCCACACTATCCTAATCATGTGCTTTTTCTAAAGAAGGCTTTGTATGGATTGAAGCAAGCACCAAGAGCATAGTATGATAGGCTCACAAACTATCTTGTAGCTAACGGTTGTTTCAAGAGGGCAAGTGGTGCGAACACAAGGTACAAGCCCCCAATTATACGCATGTATGGGAGGAAGAGCAAAAAAAAAAAACGGCCCAATCTGTGGCCTCATGGATGGAGCCTGTTAGTTATGGGGCTTGAAATTAAGCAAGCCCGAGCATTTAATAATTAGGGTTTCTTTATGTATTTTATTGTTAGCTATTTAAGCACTTTTTCTGATTATTGTAAGACAGTTTTGAGAATTATAAAAAAACATGTGTTTCTTTTACACTGGTGCCGACTCCAGTTTTTGCTTGGTGCTAACTCCTAGGATTTGTTGTGGTTTGTTTGTTCCATTGAAATAGTGTGGTTGTCCTACGTTAGTTTTGGTATCAAAGCAAACTTCCAGTCCATACAATACAACCGTAGACAACCACTTGAAAGCAAAACCATTAAAAAAGCAAGCTAGCCAAATATGACAGTACCTTTCAAGTTTTTGCCCCATGAGATCTTGAACAAGCCCAAACCAACCCCTGCAATCCGTATATACCCCTAAGCCCCACATGAGTTTTTCACCCCCAAGCCAACAGAGAAGCCAGCAACGCCTCTCAAGCCGGTGACCACCATCTGTGCCCGCCTCTAATAATAGAACCCACAAGCCACCAAAAAAAAAAAAAACACCATGCAAGCCCATCAGCCACCAGCTGCCGAGACCCCCAAGTCAACTCTCAGCCGCCGCAGACCCATCAGCCACCTGCTGCAAACCCATCAGCCACCTACCACCAACACCATTTTCACCCTCGACCACCACCGCCGATGCCAAGACCCAAGACAAGCAGCCGCCACTCCACAATTCAAGCCGCCGCTGTCTTCCCAGTCTTCGCGCTGCCACAGTCGTCGATCCCTAGCACCGCACGTCCATCTCCAAGCCTTTTTTTTTTTTTTTTTTTTTCCAATTTAGAGATTATGTTAAATTGGTGGTGCAGTAAGTTGGCCACTGATAAGGATACAGTTCTTACTCTCTTTTTGGTGGATTCAATTTTGTCTCATTAAAAAAAAATTATCTTTATATTTTTTTATGTGCATATCCCACCATACTCCATTGGCCTACCCATTTTGTGCTCAAGTTAGGGGTTTTATTATTTGTGCTTTCTTTCAATACCCACTCTAAAATTCCAAAAAAAAAAAAAAAAAAAAAAGACATAACCCAATTTCTTTGAAATATTTGATTCTCATTATTAATTGTGGAGCTTATTGGAATTTGACTTTTATTTGGGCTATCTCTCAATTTTGTGAATACTGTCACTACTTGACTGCAATTTATTCCTTTGATTCTTTGATCTAGTCTCTACATGTACTCTTGCTTGACCTTGATTTTATATTGAGAATTGGTTTATTTGAATTTTTTGGGAATCTCAACTGCATTCATAAATATAGTGTTGCATGCATATACGTAGTGGTCGCATCATGTCAAACCCTGAACATCAATCCACTTCTGAGCCTAGGCCCTCCTTAGAGCAAACCATAGAAGACCTAACAAAAATTGTCCATGCTTTACTGGATAAGGTAGAGTGAGTTGAAGCATCTCAAAGAGAAACTATTAACCATGAAGGAGATAACATGCTTAGGCCAAATAACCACGGTTACTTTAATAGGGCCCCAAACTTTGAACATGATCACTATAATCACAATGGCCTTAGGGATTATGATAATAGGATGTCCAAGGAGAAGATAGAAGCACCCACCTTTAATGGCTGCCAAGACCCATGGGTTTTCACTGATTGGTTACGTCAAATGGAGAAATTCTTTGACTATTACCATTGGGCTGAGAATAAGAAAGTGAGGTATGCCAGGATGAAGTTAATTGGAAGAGTCGACCTTTTCTGGAGGACCTTGAGATACCCTTAGGCAACGACGTGAGCCCCCTATTACTGATTGGCTTGAGATGAAGGATGCACTCTCGAGGAATTATCTTCCTCCAACTTATAGGAGCTCTCTCCTTGAGGAATGGGATCACCTAAAGCAAGACACTGCTCCTATGGCTAAATATATAGAGAAATTCAAGGAGTTCAATAGGTGAATTCGAATAGTCGAGGAAGAGGTTATCACACTCAATAGGTTCAAGAAAGGTTTAAACGCTAACTTACTAGGCGAGATTATCAACCGAGGAGTCACTACCTTAGAAGAAGCATATGACCTTGCTAGGAATTGTGAATTAGCATCCAAATCTATCTTTTGGTGACGTTTTGAGCTCCGGAGTGCTCCCACCAACCCTCAACCTTTTGGTAGCATATCTAGACTTGCCTTGCCCCCTAAGGTCAATCCCAATAGAACCCCAATAGAAAAAGAGGACAAGGGAAAATGTGTGGTCAATGAGCCTTCAAGATTAGGCTCTCGCCTTCAAAGCTTCAAATGCAATGGGGTTGGACATATTACAGCTAGATGTCCCTCTAGAACCCTTGTCATTCGAGAGGATGATGAAGATGTAGAAGATATTGAGGAGCTGGTGTATGATCCAAATGTTGAAGAAACCCAAGATGTTGAGGGAGAATGGGAAGATGATCCTAGCTACCTCGCGCGCATTAGAGCCATCTCTCCCCAGGTTGATTACTTCAAGGATATCTTTGGTTTCCCTAGATTGAATGTGGTAAGGTGTGCTTTGGCAAAGCAGAGGGACACTGATAATTGGCGAAGGAGTGCCATCTTCCAAACTTACACCAAGTGTGGGGACAGAACTTGCATGGTTATTATAGATAGTGGGAGTTGCATTAATGCAATGTCATTTAACGTTGTTTCCCGCCTAGGTTTGAAATTGATCCCACACCCTAACCCATATAAAGTTTCTTGGGTGGATACTTCCTCCATAGTCATAAAAGAAAGATGTGTTATCCCACTTCAATTCCTCACCTACAAGGCTGAAATATGGTGTGACGTAATTCCCATGGATGTAGGGCATATTATCCTTGGTAGACCTTGGCTTTATGATTTGGATGTCACCCTTTATGGGCGATCCAACTCTTGCTCATTTGTGATTCAAGGTAAGAAAATTGTGCTCAATCCTTTGAAACCCAAGCCAACTGACATGAGCAAGAAGACAGAAGCCCAAAAGGCAAAAGACTTGAACATCATAAGCCCAAAGGCATTTGAACGGGTAGCAGTTCAAGAATCCGTTGTGTTTGTCGTAGTTGCCAAGGAACTTCATGGAGAAACCCGTGAAGAGCAACTTGAAGAGGTTCAGTCAGTGCTCCAAGAATTTAAGGATGTTTTCCCTGAGGACCTCCTTGATCATTTACCTCCCATGCGTGACATACAACACGCCATAGATTTTGTGCCCGGAGCGACCCTACCAAACTTGCCTCACTATAGGATGAGCCCTACAGAGCATGCCGAGTTGCAAAGGCAAGTAGAAGAACTACTTAGGAAGGATTTTGTTCGCGAAAGTATGAGTCCTTGTGCAGTCCCTGCACTCTTAACTCCAAAGAAAGATGGAACTTGCAGGATGTGTGTTGATAGTTGTGCCATCAACAAGATCACAGTGAAATATCTTTTTCTCATCCCTCGGTTGGATGACATGTTGGATATGATGGCTGGAGCAACGATCTTCTCAAAGATAGACTTGAAAAGCGGCTATCATCAAATTAGGGTTCGTCCTGATGATGAGTGGAAAACTACCGTCAAGATGAAAGATGGTTTATATGAGTGGATGGTCATGCCTTTTGGATTGTCCAATGCTCCTAGTACCTTTATGAGAGTGATGACTCAAGTGCTCAAGCCTTTTATGGGGAAATTCTTGGTTGTGTACTTTGATGACATCCTCATCTATAGCAATTCTAGGGAGCAACACCTAGACCACCTAACTGAAGTTTGTACTACCCTTAGGAATGAGAGTTTATATGGCAACCTCAAGAAGTGCTCTTTCTTTACCGATAAAGTCATCTTCCTAGGTTTCATAGTATCCTCTGAGGAAGTTTCAGCCGACCCCCAAAAGGTTCAAGCGATTGTGAATTGGCCCAAGCCCAAAAATATCCATGATATTCGAAGCTTTCATGGGCTTGCTTCTTTTTATCGCCGATTCATCAAAGGGTTTAGAACCATTATGTCCCCCATCACTAATTGCATGAAACAAGGGGAGTTTATTTGGACAAAAGCTACTACTAAGGCTTTCAATGAGGTCAAACAAAAGATGATTGAGGCACCTGTCATGCGTCTCCCTGATTTTACCAAGCCTTTTAAAATGGAATGTGATGCCTCAGGTATTGGTATAGGGGGAGTACTTAGTCAAGAGCGCCACGCAATTGCTTATTTTAGTGAGAAATTGAATGATGCTAAGCAAAAGTACTTCACTTATGACAAAGAATTTTATGCCATTATTCGAACTTTGGCATTGGCGCCATTACCTGTTTTCTTGAGAATTTGTTATCTACTTTGATCATGAAATTTTGCGTTATCTCCAATCCCAAAAGAAGCTGAATTTTAGGAATGGTAGCTGGGTTGAATTTCTGCAACGCTACCACTTTGTGGTGAAACATAGGGCAGGAGTTGAGAATAAGGTTGTTGATGCACTAAGTCGAAGGGTGTCTTTGCTGTCAGTCATGAGTATTAAGGTTACTGGGTTTGAACGACTCAAGGATGACTGAGTCCTACCCACATTTTGGGGAGCTCTACACTAGCCTACGTAATGCCTCACGGCTAGTCCTGGATGATTATACCCTTTAGGATGCTTACTTGTTCAAAACCAACAAGTTATGTATCCCTTGGTCTTCAGTGAGAGATTTCCTAGTTTAGGAGATACATGCGGGAGGCCTGGCAGGTCATTTTGGCAAAGACAAAACAATTGAGGAAGTGGAACGTCAATTCTGTTAGGTTCTAAAGACTTAGGATTTTATGTATTTAGAACTCTAATGTGTAATGTTGGCAAACCATAATCAAAACAATATGTTTAGTCTTGTTTAGGCTTGCTCAAAATTGTGTAATTGATGTAAAGTTGGAATCGAGAGGCTGCAGATGTATTGGTGCATTTCGGCCTAGCTCGATCGATCGAAACTTAGACTCGATCGATCGAAAGTCGGCCATATTGCGTTTTCTGCAGAATTTCCAACTCAGCCCTAACTCATTAAACATTTAGGGTTTTATGTTTTCGCCCTAGGTATATAAGGCAAAACCCTAGTCACGTTTTTAGAGTTGCTCCTGTTGTATTGTTGCTCATACATTGCTGTTTTGTGTAAATCTCTTGTGAGATCTAGAGGAGCTTTCCTTTACACAAAGCTTAGGGTTTTTAAGGTAGAGATTACTTCAACATTTTGATGATCAACTCGGTTGCTACCATTGAAGTTTAAAGAATAACAAGCATGGGTGCTTGTAGCTGATTGGAGAATTTAAGAAAGAAGGAGTCCGTGGATTCGGAGTTTGCACGTGGTCGTGTCAGTAAGTTCTACTGGTAGGTAGCATTAGGAAGTCAAGCGGTGAGCTTGTAAGTCCTTTTGTATGAACTTCGATTCTTTCGCATAGTGGATTCAGGTTTACCTTGAGGATAGCTAGGTCAAATCCTCCCCAGGTTTTTATCGTGTGGTTTCCTGGGTGATCATATCTTGTGTTATTTATTATTCCGCTGCTTTATATTCTTGATATGATTGTGAGATTGTGATAACCTAGATTTGCATAAATTGACTAAGTTAATCACTTGGCTAATTAACTAGGTTAATCTGGTTGGTTTAAGGGGTCTAAATTTCTAACAAATTCCATTGGCCTGGTCTTAAGAGGGGCGTTGCCAAGATAGTTGGTCAATGTCGTACATGTCAACTAGCCAAACATCGCAAGCAAAACACTAGCCTGTACACATCTCTACCTATGTCAGATCGCCCGTGGCAGAATGTGAGTATGGACTTTGTGTTAGGACTGCCTCGCACCTTTAGGAAGCATGATTCTATTCTAGTAGTTGTTGATCACTTCTCTAAGATGGCTCATTAACCAGATCTCTGATGAGATGAGTCAGATGAACACTAGGATTGGATGTATAGCTCACCGTCAGTCTCGACTTGGTGGGTTTGCTCTCTTTCTAGAGCGTGAGACTTTGAATGCTCCTTCAGATAGTGGAGATGATGATGAGATCACTACCTCACAGTGATTTACCCTTTGTCCATCATGACAAAAAGGGGAAGTAGCTATGAGAGTAGTTAGACATAGTTAATAGGGGAGAGTTAGGTAGTTTTGAGGGATATAGTGAGGATTTTGTTGTATAGTAGAGGTGTTATCTTCCTACTTGTATCTTTTGGTTTTGTAACCATTTTACATACATTATGCTTATTGATGATATATATATAATGATGATGTATGTTTCCTTTCTTCTCTATTTTAGCCTTAAATCTGCTCACATGTGTTGTCTCTTTTCTCACCTCTTACACATGTCTTGATTTAAATAACTTGTCTATTTTTCACACATGATGCCTTCATTGATCTTGTTTAGCTTTTCAGTTTTAAGACATGTTGCAAAGTCTTATTCATACATTGATTTCTCTTCTTGCAAAGTTTTTCAAGAGCTCAAGTATTAGAGTAGAATTATTTTTGTGTAAATCATGAATATAATATATTCTAGGACATTCAATGTACTCTTGTGGTTTTGTCACGGATTGCCAAAGGAGAAGATTGTTAGGGTCATATTTTTCATGTGTTGGCACATCTTTTGACAAAATGCACTTTACTTGTAATTGGGTAATTCTCAGTAAATTCTAGAATATCATGAAGTTTGTCTCTTAGCTATAACAAGTGGTATTATTGGAGACATAAAGATTGCACAAAGAAACAAGTGAGCTGAAAATAGTGAACCTTGACACAAGCTCGATACAAAGCTTCTATCAAGAATTAATGAAGAACCTCGATACCCCTTGATTTATCGAGCTTCATAAATCTAGTATTTTCAGACTTGTTTTTCAACCTATGATGATTTGGACTTCTAGGGTTTCATTTACTAAACTTCTAGGGGATATAGAAGGTCTATTTTAAAGTCATCATAATACACAGAGACTCAATTAGAGAATTCATGCACTTATTATGAAGCTCCTACGTTCTTATGCACCTTAGGGTTTTGTGACCAAGTGCTTCCTTCTCTACAAGTGTATTGAAGTACTTTGCATCCAACAACCACCTTCAAGTTGCTAGGAGTTAGTAACTTACTGAGATCCGTGCAAATGATAGAAGTCACTACAAAATCAAGACCAATTTGGGATTGGCATAAGGATTCAACTGTGGATAGGCCAAGTTTTGGGGTAAGATTCCTTGTACTTGTAATCTTTTGATTTTGATTAGTGATTCTTGGGAGTGGTAACTTGAAAATCAACCAGTAAGGTTTTTGCCTTGTGAGAGGTTTTCCCCATTAGTCAATAAATCACCGTGTCAATTTACATTCCGCTGCACTTTAGACTATTTGGTCATTTGTTCATGCCTCCATGATTTTGCATGTAATTTGACCTAATTAAACAACTTAGGTAATTGAATAAATTAATTGGGTCAATCTAGAACCCAACACTATTAATATAGGCTCTTAAAATTGTGGGTAACTTTTTCTCTTTTTGAGAGGAAAATTTGTGGCAAGATTCTAATGAAGAATTTTAATGTAGAATAGAATTTAAAATCAATTAAAAATGTATATTACAATAATGACATTCAAATTGTAAGGACTCAAAAACTTATGCAGTAAAATTTATGAGGTTAACCAAAAGTTAAACTCCTCTGAAATGCACATGAAAATAAGATCTTTTCTCTCTCTTTTATTTTCTATTTATTGTGTAAATATGAAATTTGAATAGAGCAAGACTTAGGTACAGTAATTAGGTGTTGTTCCTTAAGTTCACATTTTAAGATTCAGCCATGTAGATTTTTTCTCATAAGATGAAAGTGTATTTTTTAGTTAAGTAGCCACTTGGTTGAATCTTGAGAGAAGAACCTAAGGAACAACACCTAAGGTACTGTACCTAAGTTTTGTCAATTTGAATATTATGATAGTTATTAACTAGCATTTATTATGATTTTGTTTGTATAGAACTATATTCTAGAATTATATATTTATTATGATCCTATTTGTATAGGAACTAAATATTTTATCATTTAAAGAGAATGGCAAAGTTTGGCTACAAACATGGTTGCAGCCTAAAGTTTCAACTTCCTCCAAGACACTGACATGTGTTATTATTTGCACATGACTCACTTAAAATAATCTACTCTACAATAGAAAGAAAATACAATATGAAAAGGTTCAAAAGGAAGGTTTAAAACTTTAAATATATCATATAATTTAAAATTAATTGACAAATATATTAGAATAATGATGTCTCAAAAGCTTCTGTAGCAAAATTATAAGATGTTAATTAAAAGTAAAAAGTTTTCGATTTTATATTATATTATATTATAGATTTGTAATTTTCCATGTTTAACTCTCTGTATCTCCTTTTAATTTCAAACTGTATTCTTTTTTTCTTTTTTTATTGAGAAAAAATTACCATCCTTATTAATTCTAGTAAAAAAATCTATAAAAAAAAAAAAAAAAAAAAAAAAACCATTTTTCTTCCAAAGACTAAAAACATTTAATTAAGTAACTTCCTCTATTTCTCTTAACTTACATTCATTTAATTAGAAGAATAAAATCTACATTCATAAGGAAGAGAGGAACACTTTTGCAGCAATGAAAAAGGGAATTTTATTTCCAAATAACATTAAATATTAAAAAATTTTGTTAGTTGACACGTTTCAAAACAATGTTAAAAACTAGCATCTCGAGTGTTTAAAACTCGAGTTCCAAGATAAAAATCGAGTTTTTAAGTCTCGATTTGTGGAGATCAAATGTTGGAAATCGAGTTTTTGAGACTCGAGTTTGGAAATCGAGTCTTAAAAACTCAATTTTCACTTCGGTTTTTACTTTTTGGATCTCGAGTCTTAAAGACTCGAGATGCTAGTTTCCAACTTTCTTTAAAACGCGTCTTAACTTACCATATTCTCCCTCTATACTGTGCTATTCTGCACATTCCCCCATGAAAAAGGTATAAAGAAAGTGTTAGTTTGCACAATCACCATATCATTTGATATGGCTACAGAAACGATCTGAATGATAATAAATAAAATGACATATAAAAAGTTCAAGCTAGGAGTCCCATTCAAAGCTTTTGATGAAAGTAGATGGGTACTCCAATGAAAATCATTTTACATCTTATAACTTTGAAATAAGTTGTTGATTAGATTGTATATATGAGATTACCTTCGAAATTTAACTCAAGCAATCCAAATTAAGATTTTTTCCTCATTGAGATTAATTTATCAAATTCTATCAAATAGTAAATTAGGGGGAAAGGATGCAGAAAAATAAAGGAGACATTTGTAGTCAGATTTCATTAGTAATAGTTACTGAAAAAATAAAAGATTTCTTAAGGACATTATAAAGGAAACCGAAGGTTTACCTTTTTTTTTTTTGGTGAACAACGGAAGGTGTACTTTAAAATATTAATAGAAAACGAAATTGGAAAATAAAGTAGAAAAAAAATAAGTGTTGCCCGAAAAATTGTTGAAATTCAAAGTTACTAATACATGTTACTAATATTCTATGTATGAATTTAATAGGCTTTGATCACTTTTCCTAGGTGAGATGTCTCATCATGAGTTATAGGATGATGTATCAAATCACTCTAATGATGTACAATTAGATCATACTTGGACGTATCTTACTCTTTCTAAAAGTGATCTCAGTCCTGTTATGCTACCTCATATTATGTGTGCAGCTGTAGATGTTAAGTCTCACCTATGAGTTGTTATGCTTAAAGGTTTCCTTGTTAATTTGAAATTGTTAAGAATAATAGTAAGGTCATAATTAATTTCGTATAAAAGTGATTTTCCCAATTTAAAATGAAGGTAAGTAGGGAGGTTTGATATTCTCTATGAATAAGGATGGTCACATTAGTATTAAGTTAGTGTGAAATCAACCAAGCCGTAATTTTAATTGGGGAGTCTAAACAGCTCTTGTGTTTTCAACACGTTTTCGAGCTTTCAATTGGTATCAGAGCGGGTACACTTGCTGTGGTTTTAATACCTAAGTGTGATCTTAGACCCCTTGGTGTGTTTTGAAAAGTGTTCTTGATAAAACTACCATGAAGGATTTGAAAAGTGTTTGTGAAAATGACTCAATGAGCATATTTGAAGATTGTTCTAGTAATGCAATCTTAGAGTTATTTAAATCTAAGAAACATGCTAGAATTTTTAGTCATATGCTAAAATCATTAGTTCATAGGAACCATGATATACATAACAGCCTATGTGAGTCAAAGTCTTTAAACTATGAATATGAGAGAAGAAATAGACAGTTAAGTGATAAACTTAGTCGTTTAAAAAGGAAACTTCACTCATCCTTGAATGAAATAAGGAAAAATGATTCTTGTTTTGATGGTCAAGAATGTCTCTCTCATGCATGTCTTTTTGTTCATACCGCATTGAAAGTGTTTAACTCATGTTTGTGGTACCTTGACAGCGGATGTTCTAGGCATATGACTGGAGAAAAATCTTTGTTCAAAACTCTTAAAGAGAAGGAAGATGGATTTGTGACATTTGGGGATGGTAGTCATTCACAAGTTCTTGGAAAGGGAACGGTGGATATTCCGGGTCTACCTTTGATGACTGATGTGCTATATATTAAGGGATTAAAAGTGAACTTGTTAAGTATCACTCAAATTTGTGATGAAGATTTCTTGGTTCAATTTTCAAAGAAAGGGTGTCTAATCTTGAATGAAGAAGGTGTTCAAGTTCTAAAGGGACTAAGGACCACTGATAACTGATATGGGATCATTCCAAAACCCAGCATAGCATGTCGAAGTGCTCAGGTAAACCTCTTGGAGTTGTGGCATCAACGGCTTGGACATGCAAATTACAAACAAGTGGCGAAAGTCTCGAAGCTTGAGGCTGTGGTTGGTTTACCTAAGTTTGGAAAGATTGAGAAGAATGTTTGTGGTCCATGTCAATTGGGAAAGCAAACAAAGTCAAGCCATCCTAAAGTGAATGTGGTTGCAACTTCTCGTCCGTTAGAATTACTGCATGTGGATTTGATGGGTCCTACAAGAACAGAGAGCATGGGTGGAAAGCGGTACATCATGGTGATAGTTGACGATTTCTCAAGGTATTCTTAGGTGGACTTCCTTAGAGAGAAATCGGAAGCATGTGATAAGATGGAAAAATTGTGCAAGAGATTGATGAATGAAAAGGGAGTACCTATCATTAAAATCAGGAGTGATCATGGGAAAGAGTTTGAAAATGCAAAGTTTGAAGCATTTTGCAATGAACACGGTATCAAGAAGGAATTCTCAGCCCCAAAGACTCCACAACAGAATAGAGTAGTTGAAAGGAAGAACCGGGTGATTCAAGAAATGGCTCGAGTAATGTTACTCAACCAAAATCTTTCACAGAAGTTTTGGGCTGAAGCTGTGAACACGTCATGTCACATTGGGAATAGGATTTACTTCCGAGCAGGAACGAAGAAGACATCGTATGAAATTTGGAGAGAAAAGAAGCCGAAGGTGAAATATTTCCGAATATTTGGGAGCAAATGTTATATTCTCAATGATAGAGAGAATCCCGGAAAATTTGATGCTAAAAGTGATGAAGGGATATTTCTAGGTTATTCATTAAATAGCCGAGCATATAGGGTGTTCAATAAACGCACCAAGACGGTAATGGAGTCAATAAATGTGGTCGTTGATGATACCATATCTGAAAGGGAAAGGGATGACGGTGAAGGATCGAACCTGAAGAAGGGGGAGGTTGAGGACAACATGTCTCAAGATGATGAGATCGAGAAAGAATCACCAGAAAAAGAGTCTACACCCCCTATACCAAGAAGGGAGACCAGATCGATGCAAGGGCCTTCTAGCCCTCTCACCCCTCCGGAAGTTCAACCTCCAATCTCTCGATATTGATAAGACAATATATATTTAATTTGGTGCTTCACGATAAAGATTTGTCTTCTAAAGCATGTAGTATTGTCCACTTTGCATTTCCATCTTTTTAAAGTTGTTCAGAGCTCTGTCTACTTATTTTGAAGTTTGTTTACTGAAAATTGTTAATCACTTATTTTTTTGTTTGGAATCCCTAGCATTGGGTTTAATGTATACATAACCAATAGTGTTTCAATTGGCATATGTTACTCTAAATTAAGGTCATAATTCATTTAGATTTGCTTTATATTTTATGAAGAAATCCTTAACAGTAATGCTATGAATAGATTACTCAGGATAACAAGAGTGGATTCAATCAGGTGGAAGTGCAAAAGCATAAAGAGCACTAGGCATTAAAGGAAGAGTTGAAGCAGCTAATTGAAGCTTTACAATAAGCAAATGCAATTATAAAACTTGGGGGAAATAATATATTTAGATTATACATAAGCTAATACGCACTAATTAGCAATATCACAAGACACAATAACCGGCTTATAGAAGTTTAAAAAAAGTAGCAGCAACATACGCTAAACCCTTGAAGGTGATATTAAAGTCTCTCTTTCTCTCTGGCATAAGAATTCATTTTTTTTATTTCTTTTGGTAGTAGCTATCAGATTTATGGTACTTTTTTCTTTATTTAATATTACATAGTACAATTTTTTAATCACTTCTTGGGTTTGTCCAGTTTTTTTTCTTAGAAATGATAAAATCCTAGTGATTGCATGAAGGTAAGTAGGGAGGTTTGATATTCTCTATGAATAAGGATGGTCACATTAGCCTTTTTGTGTAGTTTGAGAGTTGGTAAAGAAAATATATGAGTAAATGCGAGTGCACCATTAGAATGTATTGCAGACTTGGGAGTTTAAGAGTTAAACTCGAAAGTTTGTAATTGATATCATTAATAGTGTATTTAATATGGATTTAAGCAATTTGAATTGAACAGTGTTAAAATTTCATGTGTTATGGTACTTGTTACACTGTCAAATTAGTATGGTACTTATTTCGTGTGTTTTTTACAGGAAATTAGTATTAGAGTTATTGGTAATTGGGATCTTTGAGAGGTGAATGCAAAGTTCAAGGTAGAGTCCATTAATTAACAAAATTGATTTTGTTACACTGTCAAAGAAACCTTGTTGCAACAAAAATTGATTAGGGGGCTATATAGAAGATTAAAGAAATCAATCACCATGGCTGGTGATAAACAAAAGAATTTGAAATGAAGACATTTACTACTATTTATTTGAGTTTTGTACCAAATGTTGATGTTTGAAGGCAAAAGCTCTCAAAGCGGAGAAAGTAACATAAAACCTAAAATGTATTCTAAATATCAACCTAAGTTAACTCTAAAAGGTTGTGCTGGTGGACAGATTGTCAAGATGGTCGACAATCTTTTTGTTTTTTTTGTATGGCCAAATTGGTCATCTTGCTAACTAATGTCCAAAGAAAATGGTAGACGTGTATGTGACTTCTGGACGAATATAATGGCAAAAAGAGTTTGTTGATGATATCATTCAACCTGTATTTAATGACGATGGGGTGATGCAAAGTTAGGAGATTGAATTGAAGAAGGTGATTGCTAAGTGATCCATCAAATACTTGCTACTAGGTTCTAAAGATTTAGGAATTTATGTATTTAGATCTCTAATGTGTAATGTTGGCAAACCATGATCAAAACAGGTTGTTTAGTCTTGTTTAGGATTGCTCAAAGTTGTGTCTTTTATGTAAAGTTGTTTAGCCTGGCTCGATCGATCGAAGCTTAAGCTCGATCGATCGAATCTCAGGCAGAATGCGTTTTTGTACAGAATTCCAACTCAGCCCTATCTCATTTAAAACGTTTAGGGTTTTATGTTTTGCCCTAGGTATATAAGGCAAACCCTAGCCACGTTTTTATGTTGCTCATATTGCGGTTTGTGTAAATCTCTTTTGAGATCTGTGAGAAGCTTTCCTTTACACAAGCTTAGGATTATTAAGAAGGAGATTCGTTCAAGAACTTGATAATCATTCAGTTGCTATCATAAGAGCTTAAAGATACTCAAGCGAGAGTGCTTGTACTTGCTGGAGAATCCAAGAAATGAGGAGTCCGTGGTATCGGAGCTTGCACGTGGTCGTGTCAGTAAGTTTCTACTGGTGGGTAGCAATAGAATGTTAGTGGTCTAAATTCTATTGTAAAACTTCAATTCTTTCTATAGTAGATTCAAGTTTACCTTGAGGATAGCTAGATTAAATCCTCCCCAGGTTTTTTACCGGTTGGGTTTTCCTGGGTGACCATATCTTTGTGTTATTTATATTTCCACTGCTATACATGATATGATTATATGATTGTGTTAACCTAGAACTGCATAATTTGAACTGAGTAACAACTTGGCTAATTAACTAGGTTAATCTGGTTGTGTTTTAAGGGGTCTAAAAACAAACACTTGTAATTCCTAAAAATGACTCAAACGAGGATTGACTTAGTCATAGCATCTTCAAGTGCCCATGCAAGTCCCATGGAAAGGTATATTCCATTAACATTGATGGAAATTTTTTTCAGAACATCGTTCACAAGAAATGGTGGACAAGATTAAGTTGAAGATTGAACCCCATGTAAAGCCTTAACGAATAGTATGGTTTAAGAAAAAGGTAAAGAAGTAAAGGTAACTAGAAGATATCTTTGTTTCTTTTGAAATGGGAAATAATTGAAAAGATGAAGTTTGGTGTGATATTGTTGCCATGGATGTTAGTCATTTCCTCCTTTGGTGTAGCCTTGGCAATATGATAGGCATGCTATCCATGATGGCCTTAGAAATACTTATACCTTTAAAATTAGAAAGTTTGAATTTGTCCTTTTGCCAATTAAGAAGGAAAGAGCTCCTAAATCTTTCAAAGAGGAGGGTAGTAATTTTCTTCTTATTTTTTTCAATTTTAATATAAGATAAAAGTACTAGGGTGGTGTACATGTTGGTGGCTAAAGAAAAGAGGAAGCTTGTTAGTGTATTGTATAGCCTGCCTAACAAAGCGCACTATCTAATTAATCTAAAGGAGCATGAAGAATTGAATAGGCAAGTTATGGTCCTCATGGAGATTTTGAAGAAGGGATATATTAGAGGAAACATGGCCCCTTGTGTAGTACCGACCTTACTCATGCCAAAGGAGGATATGGCACTTGATAGATGTGTGTTAATAGCCGCACCATTATCCAAAAAATTATCAAATTATTATCAAATTATCTAGTCATATTACAAGAATTGATGACATGTTCAAAAGGAATTTATTTTAAATTTGGATCATGAAATACTTAAGTATATTAATAGTTAAGCAAGTTTAAATCTGCGTTATGCCAATTGGGTAGCTTCCTTACCAGCAATAAACTTTGTGTTTAAATTTGAAACATTAGTGGATAGTGAAACCATGTTGCCTCTTCTCTTTTGTAAGGAACACAAAGGGTTAGGGTTCCTTGATGATTCTTGATGATTGAGAAGCTATTAATTGGTGTCTAAGGCCTTAGGGTTTAGGGTTTTAGGGTTAAAGATAATTAAGGAAGTATTTAGGACTGATCTAGGGTTTTAGATGCATGGTGGATTGAATGAGTGATTGATGATTGCACGGGAATTCAACAACATTGAGCGAGTCACTATATCCAATTCTTGAGACTTCTTCAAGGGAGACTCTACCTCCAAAGAAAGAGAACTTGATAAGAACTAAAACTCTTTGAGAAAGAGAGTCAATTTTGTACCTAATGCCATTTTAGTTTGGCTAAAGAGACTAAATACTTCGGTACCGGTTAATACCAATGTATCGTTTCAAGTTTATCGCTATACATATATAAGATTTGAAATTCACATATTTTATAATTCCAATTATTAATCTAAGTATATTTTTTTTTTGATAAGTAATAAAGATGTATAATCAAGAAACTACCTCATGAAAACAACATAAGGCAGGCATAGGATACAGGGAGGAAACAAACAGAAAAAACAACAAAACAAACAACAACCAACAAAAACTAAGAACAAAGAAGAGAGCTGAGGAACAAAGGGAGAGAGTCACTAGAGGTGAGTCCCCAAGCCTTAGACCAATCAAATAGAGAGCCACTAAAGAAAGCTAGCAACTGGTCATCGGTTTTATCCTTGTCTTCAAAAGTTCGCCATTGTATTAGCTCAAACATGGTTTATGACTCTTTTATTTATAATAATATTTTATTAAACTCAAAAACATAGTTTGTAGTCAGTGATGAAATTGACCGTTTCATCTGCGAATACTATAACATGCCATCTACGATGATTTGTCTTAATCATGGAAGTTGAGACTTTTAGTTGATGTGCTGGTGGGTCTTAAGTGTGTAAGACACATTGAATTGGACCACTATGAGATTGATTATTCAATTAAAAACTGTTACCTGAATAATAAATCTCACGACTTTTATTTTCATAGACTCTCGATCCTGAGAGGATTGTGAACCCAACTATAAAATGTAAGCTGCTTTGATATATTAGGAGTGAGATCTAATCTAATAGTCAAAATCTCAATATGTTAGATAACCACATGTAATATTAATAGAACACATATCCCTAGGATGGAATCCACAATCTCTTTCTATAGAGACACGAATTATCCTTTTGAGATAAGTTTAATGGGAACCAGTTATTCAAGGTACTGGGCCCAGCCACTTTAGTAAAAAGTTACTAAAGTTTATATTTAATGAAATTATATTTCATAAAATATATGAATAAAAAGATTAAAATGGAGACTTAAGGAATGAAATTGTGATTTACAAAGTAATAGTTTATTATGACTTTGTTCACTATGGATGTTTCTTGGAGGGTTCAAATGATATTATATTAGTCTTGAGATATAATTTATTAATAAGACCTAAAGTACAATTATATTTCTATAATGGTACTTGTTATATAATTAATGGTAACTTTGGGTCTATCAAGATTTGATGAAAACCCAAAGCTCATTGGAGCTAGAGTCTTATTTGTCCCTTTGGTCCTATCCCAAAAGGCTAACCCAATTAGATAATCAATAGTTTATTTAATAAGAGTTATTAAATAAAATAACTGCATAGGAAATTAAAATGTACATATGATTAAAAGAAGAGATAATTGTTTTCTCTATATCATCTCTTGAACAAAGTTTTCCAAAAAATATAAAGAATGTACGTAAGTACTCAACATAGGGTGGTGGTGCTAGATATTTGTATTATATGTTGGAAAATAAAAGGTATTAGACAAAGAAACACAAGTATTAGATGGTGGTGTTTGAATGGGGAAAACAATATGTATTTAAAGATAAAATGATCAAAGAAGGCAAGTGGAATTTAGACGAATATGTTGATAAAAGGTAGAATGAAATGACTAATTGTGTTAAAAGAGTGGTTAAAGACATAATTGAAAAATCGAAAGGATATGGGTGATTGACTAAGAAGAATTGGTGGTGGAATAAGGAGGTTCAAGTAGCAATTAGGTTAAAGAGATAGAGATATACAAGCCTACCTAGATGTAGACAATGCTGCTTATGAAAATTATAAAGTGATGAAAGAGGGAAGCAAAAAATGTTGTCCAAGAGGTTAAATGTAAGGCTTATGATAAATTACATAGCAAGTTGGCAACAAAATATGGATAAAGAAAAATATTTAAAAACTCTAAGACGAGAAGAAATGAAAACAAGAGACATGAATGATGTATAGTGCATTAAATATGGAGATCAAAGAGCGTTAGTAAAGAAAAAGTACATTTAAGAGAGATGTATAAGTTAATTTGATTAACATTTTAATGATAACAATATAAAATATTGGAGAAAATTGAGTAACCCAAAGGAGAATAGAAACCGTGGATTTCTTCAAATAATTAGGGATGCATTAAGAATGATGAAAATGGGAAAGCCGTGGGATTGGGTGAAGTTGCTATTGAAGTTTAGAAGTGTTTGGGTGAAGTGGTTGTATTCTGGTTGACAAAATTTGTCAATAAGATCTTAAGTGTTAACAAATGCCTAGTGAGTGAAGGATAATTACTTTAATACCTACTTGCCAAAACAAGGGGGATATTCAAAACTATACAAATTACTATGAAATTAAACTTATGAGTCACACTATAAAAAATTGGTAGAGAGTGACTAAACATTGATTAAGACATGAAACAACAATATCGGATAATCCATTTGGTTATATGCCATAATGACCTATCAAAGTAACCTATTTTCTTACTAAGACATCTAATGTAAAAAATTTAGAAAGTCTGCAAAGATTTTAATATGATTTTTATCAACCTAGAGAAAATATATGATAGGTCTCTAAAATGGGAATGTGGTGGCTTTTAAAAATGAAATGAGTTTCTTTAGAGTATATTAAGTTGATTATATATATATATATATATATATATAATATAGTTGTAACTAGTGTGAGAACAAGTGGAGGCATCACAAGTGAGTTTCTTATATATCACTATGGGTTTGCATCAAGAATGAGTTCACTAAATGAGTTACACTCTCTTTGTACTAGTGATAAATGAGTTCACTAAATGGATTCAAGAGAAATTTGTTGGCATCTACTTTATTATATAATTTTAGTGGATGAAACTAGATGATGAGTCAATGAAAAAATAGAAATTTGGCAAGACACTCTAGAATCAGAAGGTTTTCAATTAAGTAGAATTATAACAAAGTACATGGGATATAATTTTAGCAAAAGTTTTAAAAAAAAAAAGATGAAGGGGCGGTATGACTCAATGGTCAAGAGATATTAAAGAAATGAAACTATCTATATCTTGAATCAATAATTCATAAAGATGGGAAATTTGAAGATGATGTAAATTATAGGATAAGAGAAGAGTAGATGAAATGGATAAATGCATCAGGAGTATTGTATGATCATAGAATATTTACCAAGTAAAAAGGAAAATTTGATAAGACAACTATAACACCAATTATGCTCTATGTTACTAAAAGTTATACTATTAAGAAGCAACATATTTATAAAATGAGCGTAACTCAAATGAGATGTTACGATGTATAAGTGGATACACAAAAAGATAGGATTGGAAATAAGGAAATGCGATTAAAGGTAGGGTAGCCCTTATTGATGAAATGATGAGGATAATTGGTTGAGATGGTTTGAACATGTTTAGAGGAGAATGGTTAATACACCAGTAAAAAAGAATGAGTTGTTTCAAGTTAAGGGAACGAAAAAAAGGAAAGGAAGATCAAAATTAATATAAGTAGAGTAGTTTTTTAGAGAAAGGGAAATACCAATTAAAGAAGTATCAGAGACATGACTTTAGACGGATAAGAATGGGGAAAAAATACGTGTATCTACTCTAACTAATCTAAAGAGAATCCGTAGCCAATGCTAAAATTTTGGGATTAAGGCTTAGCGGCTGCTATAGTTGATGTCCTCCACCCCCAATTTAATATTAGCCTCACTACCTTTAACCAAAAGATACAATTCTACATACTTAGTTCATGCATTATATTACATTAAATGTTCCAACTTATCACTCACATGAAATCCTAGGGGTTGGCCTAGTGATTCCTAAGTGTCAAGAGATCCATGAGCTTTTGAGTTTAAAGTTCCTAACCAGCATCTTGGAACCCCCAAGAAATTCCGCCCTATAATTACCTAGCGTGTATGAGATGTATAAACTATATACGGGAGAATAGTCAAACAGCCATAGATCTCTATGAGGTGATTAGCAAACCAAAAAAAAAAAAAGGCTTTTTACTCATGCTGCTAAGCAAGTTTTACAATTACTTTTTTGGAAAAATATTCTTGTACATGGAGCATCCCCTCTCGGACTGCCGTCAATTCCCTTCAGTGTGGGAGACAAATGCAGCTTGATTCTAGTGCAATCGAGTGTGTTTAAAGAGATTTTTTCCCCCTTCTCCCATTTAGATATAGTGATGATTTGGTCCATTAGAGTAGGAGTTTTTTCTATGGTAATGATACAGTAGATGTTAGAAATGGCATTGCTAAGGGTAGCACTAAACACTAATTTTGAGGGCGATTAATGTTTCTGCACTAGGAGGCTAATTGGGAGAGAGATTAGTGTTTTTGATATAGGAGACATGTAATATGTAGCCCATATGGACAAAGAAATATGCAAGCATATAAAATAATGTCTCTCCCAAAAAGGGCAATCAAATTCTAACCACATAATTTAGAAGTTCTCTATTCTTTATGTACTATTGGACACATTTCAAAACTGTAATATTGCTCATTTGCCATAATAATTTATTCAACTATGACACTAACTATACTATATAGTATTGAATGTTGGGTTGTTAAAAAGTAATATATTTATAAAATGGGTGTAATTGAAATAAGAATATTAGGACGGATATGTCCAAATACAAGGAAAGATAGAATTTGAAATGAGGAAATTTTATCAAAAATAAGTGTGGCCCCTATTGTTGAAAAGATGAGTGAGAGTATAGATGGTTTGGTCATATTCAAAGAAAAATGATTAATGCTCCAATGAGAAGAAGTAAGTTGATATAAGTTGAGAGGATGAAAAAAGATATAGAAAACAAAACAAATATCATTAATAAGAGTAGTAAAAATGAATATGTCAATTAAGGAAGTAATAGATAGTATGACTTCAGATAGAATAGAATAATAAAAAAGAATACATGTTGTTGACGCTAACTAGTCTATTGAGGATCCATAATCGACCTTAAAATTTTGAGAGTAAGGCTTGATTATTGTTATTGTTGTTATCGTTGTATTATTATATATTTTATATAGAGCAGAATAATTTGTTTCTTTCTTCTTAATCATGACTACTTGACAATCTCAATTTACAAATTGCATTGTTTGAACTTTCATCATGCACTCACAATGCAAGTCTAATTAATGATGTTATTTGTTAGTAGAATAACACCACAACTAAGTTGATATTGACATGTACGTAAGACTGTAGAAGATATGAAGAGGTTATTTGTCGAGATCAGACCTATTGAAGAGGCTAATAATAAGGAAGTTGTTTAACTTAAGGATATTGATAAGACAATATATATTCAATTTGGTGCTTCACGATAAAGATTTGTCTTCTAAAGCATGTAGTATTGTCCACTTTGCATTTCCATCTTTTTAAAGTTGTTCAGGGCTCTTTGTCTACTTATTTTGAAGTTTGTTTACTGAAAATTATTAATCACTCATTTTTTTGTTTGGAATCCCTAGCATTGGGTTTAATGTATACATGACCAATAGTGTTTCAATTGGCATATGTTACTCTAAATTAAGGTCATAATTCATTTAGATTTGCTTGATATTTTATGAAGAAATCCTTACAGTAATGCTATGAATAGATTACTCAGGATAACAAAAGTGGATTCAATCAGGTGGAAGTGCAAAAGCATAAAGACCACTAGGCATTTAAGGAAGAGTTGAAGCAGCTAATTGAAGCTTTACAATAAGCAAATGCAATTATAAAACTTGGGGGAAATAATATATTTAGATTATAGATAAGCTAATACGCACTAATTAGCAATATCACAAGACACAATAACCGGCTTATAGAAGTTTAAAAAAAGTAGCAGCAACATACGCTAAACCCTTGAAGGTGATATTAAAGTCTCTCTTTCTCTCTGACATAAAAATTCATTTTTTTATTTCTTTTGGTAGTAGCTATCAGATTTCATAGTACTTTTTTCTTTATTTAATATTACATAGTACAATTTTTTAATCACTTCTTGGGTTTGTTCAGTTTTTTTTCTTAGAAATGATAAAATCCTAGTGATTGCATGAACTAAACGAAAAAGGAATGGACAATGACATTTTATTCTATAAATAGAAAAAGGGTTTTTCTATAAGTAGAAAGATGTGTGAGAAAGAAAAAGAGAGAAACCTGGAGCTGGCGTAATCAAAGAGCTTTCCTGTGGCAGAAAAGACCATGAGAGCAATTTCAGCATCGCAGAGAGTTGAGAGCTCGCAAGCCTTCTTAAAAAGCCCCCTCCTCCTCTTTGAGAAAGTCACCTGCCTTGCCGTTGTGTTGTCAATCTTCTTAATCTGAATTTTCTTTCTCGTCATTTTTCCCGAGTAAGTGATCAGACCCTTTGCATCAGATCAAACCAAATTATATAAGTACAAACTAGTATTTATAAATAGCATAATTTATAGTACAGAGAGTATATTTAGAGAATAGTTCGAAAATAAATGTTAGAAATAAAAAAATAAATCTGTACGGAAGAGGAATAATTATCTTTGATAGAATCTCAATCAAAGTATCAGATAAAAATCCTGTCCTAGAGATAGCAAATCTGAAGTCCTATGCATTACAAATCTATTTTGTTCATGATTGTAAATCATGAACAAAATTAAACACGAAAAACAAAAGGCAAAAGAAGAAAAACGAAAGCAACAGTTAAACTAGTTTTTTTACCAAAAAGAGAAAGAGAATTAGGATAAATTATAGACAGAAGAATAGGGGATAAAATTTAAATAAATAAATAAAAGATTCTTTAAAACTTAAAGAAATCAAAAACTGCACATGCTCACCCAAAAAAAGAAGTAAAATAAAAACAAAATCTAAGCAAAGCTTCACACAAAATGTCAATCAATTGAGCAGATCTTTTACAAGTCTTGTGGTTATAAAAGAGAGAGAGAAAGAGAGAGGGGTATGTACTGTGTACAAGAAAGGAAAAAAGAAAAAGGAAAAGATGGGTTTTGCGTAAAAGAGAAAAAAGAGTGGCACTTTGCCAAATTTAGCCAAGAATCTGAAAGAGTGAAACCAACCCACCAAGAAGGAAAGTAAGAAGAAGTGTTAAAAGCACTGTGAATGTGTACGGTAAAGAAGATTTTAAGAAGAAGAAGAACAGTGAACCCTACCTTAGCTATATAGTACATCCAAGCTCATTGAGTTCGCAAATTAATTGCAACGGATGGTGGGAGATAATGGGATTGGCCAGATTTCCTATTTTCATCTTTTGCCTTTCTTTGTTTCAAAGTTATTGTCGTTGTAATGCTGCTGTTGTCATCTCCCACAAAACCAGAAACGAAGCCACCAATGGTTTGAAGAGAGAGAGAGGGAATGACTGATTTGAGAGAGAGAGAAAGAGAGAGAGAGAGTGACTGAGACAGAATGAACTAGGTTTATAGTTTGGGGGGACCATTACTGTAAGTTCAAGAAATTTAAGATTCCATTTTTGGCCGAGCAAAGGGGCTGTCTGCAATTTCAGAATTTGGTCATATAATCCTTTGGTGAAATTTTTTTTTTTTTTTTTTTTTTTGATGGGACCTTTGGTGAAATTTTGGTAAAGGAATCTAAGAGCATCCGTAGCAGATGTTCTAAAAATTATGCAATTTTACCACACCAAAAGCCTACTTTATTATTTTACCACATCATTTATCAGATGTTTTATAATTCAATTCTATACATTAAAATAATATTTACTACACATTAAAATAATATTTATTACAACTCATCAACACAATCAACACATTAAAAATTTTACCACATGCATTCCGTACCGTGGCAAATTTGCCACGGTACTGTTCAATGTTGCAAAAAAAATACAATATCCCACATCTGCTAAGAGCACTCTCATCAGGACTCTCAAATGTGCCAAATGCTAAATATTTGGCACATTTGAGATACCAAATACAAAAATGAACTCTCATCAGGTATGTTATATATGCTAAAAATATAAGACATGCTACAGTTCCGTTTTATTTTTGGCACGGTACGGACTGAAATGCCATTTCCTTTTATTATTATTTTATTCATTTTTCTCTCTCATCCGGATTAAAATAACAATTCCTCCCTCACGTTCAGCCATTCCTTTTCTGCCTCACCATCTCCACTCTCCAGCTCTCTTTTCTTCTCCCTTTTGCTATTTTCTGCTTCACACCGCCTTCTTTCTGCCTCACATACTCCCTCCAACTTCATCTCCACCATCACTGATCTATAAAAATCAGGTTCACCGGTTTTTTTCCCTTTTTTTCCCCTTTTTTTTTTGCTCTGTTCTCTCTGTTTTATGATCTATACACCGAATCGGAAGTTCTTCTTATGATCTCACACACCGAATCGGTTTAGTTGATCTCAGAGTCGCCGATTCGCAGTTCAAGCTCGGTATCGCCGATCGGAAGTTCATCTCGGTATCGCCGATTCTCCGATCGAAGTTCATCTCGGTATCGCTGATCGGAAGTTCATCTCGGTATCGCCGTACAGGTCAGTTCTCCATCTTCTCTGTGATTTTCGGTATTTCAGTGCTACTTCTATTCTTGGTATTTTGGTATTTATTAGAGAAAAAAATAAAAGGGCTGGGGTTTAGATAGTTTGTGTGTGGGAGAGAGTGAGGTGGGGGTGTCGATGAGAGGAGAGAAGGGGCCAAAAGGAAAAGGTCCAAAGGCAAAGAACTGGAACCAATGGGGGTGTCAATGGGGTCTTGGTGTCGATGAATATTGCTTGCATATTCAATCTAAAACAACAAGCTGCATCTTCAACCCCAATGAAAAAAAAAATTACAAAAAGGAACATACCGAGTAAAAAAATAATCCAGTTCAGAATGTTTTTCTCAATCCTTGCTTTACCTATGTATTACATCTTGAACAATGTGTGTTTGATCTTATAGATTCTAGCATTTTTTTTTTCATACCATATAATGCTAGCCTAAGCTAGCTTTGGTATGTCTTCAACTCTTTGCCTTTGAGATTGGCATTTGCCCAATTAAGCTATCACATTTCAAATACTTTTTTGGGGTTAAGCAGATATGTTGTTTGTTGTTGCTTTTGTTTTTCCTCTTGTTTGCATATTTCAAAGACTTTCTTTCATTTAGGGCTGTTGTGAACTTTGGGGATTGCATAGTTTAGCTGTGCATGAATATAGATATATAGTCTGCAACTCTATGTTGTTGTAACATTTACAATAAGGTAGTGGACCATATCTACTTCTTGTATAGACTACAGAGGCTGTAAAAGTTCATATGTGCTGTGTGCTGTGTTATTTGTTTTTTTATTTTTTTCAATTCTAACCATAATTAATCTTAGTAACATATACTAAAATGTATTAAGAAACAATCATTTTTTGTCTTTTCATTTGCTCATAGTTTGTTATACTTAATTGATGTTATTTTGAATTTTCATGAATTTATTTTTTGTTCATACTTCAGGCCCCTAATTGAAATCTTGGTTCTGATCCTGTTTAGGACTAGTTAATCAAAATATTTAACATGCATTGATGTCCCGCCAAATAATTGATTTACCCACATTAATTAAACCCTCATCCAATAGAACAAATTAAAGGCACTACTAGAGCACCACCAAAGTGGAGCTTACATACCGATAGCCGATAGCAGAGATACTCAGCAGCTGTTCAGTTCACAGCCGCATCTATCTCCTGCTCACTACAGCAACTCTTGCTCATCTTCTATAAGATTAGCATTAGTTTAGTTCATTTTCAGATTAGTTGCAGATCAGTTGGGTTTTTATAATTAGTTATTAATTAAGTTAGTTCTATCAAAGATTTGTGAATGAAAAATCTTATTGACTTAGCAAAGAAGAATATAGTCTCTGTTTATATACACAAAGATAAGAGCAAAACTGAAATTAACAGCTATAATGGCCTAAACAACTAACTAACTAACATTTAATCACAGCATGGACTCAAGACAGTATTCATCATTCACTGATGTCTTACGGGGGAATATTAATGGTGAGGATGAACTTTTCGGTTTATCTGAAAACAGTCCTCTGTTAGTCCAAGATTCTCCACTAGATGATGAAGTTGCCACTTCTAAGAAAAAATCAACACGTGGTGTTGCCTTCAATCATGAGGAAGACAAGTTGCTTGTAGCAGCATGGCTCAATACCAGTGTTGATCCTGTACATGGTAATGTTATTTAAGTATGTCAGTTTATCTAAATTTGACAGGTTGATGTTATTTAAGTACCATTTGTGTTGTGTTAATTCAAGTATGTCTATTATTTGACCATCTGTGATCGAGGAGTACCATTTAAGCCAACTATTTGTGTAAATTTGAGTTGATGTTATTGGATATGTGTTAATTCAGGTTGCCTTTTGGATTGCAGTTATATAAATATGTTTTTGCTTTTTAATATGAGTCTTGACAGGTTTTTTTTTTTGTTATTGGATATGTGTGTTTTTTTTTTTTTTTTGAACGTAACAGGTTGATTTTTTTTTTTTATTTGAATGGATCAGGTTTTGAGTTTTTTTTTTTTTTTTTAAGGTGACATGTTCTAAGTTTTTATTTTTATTTTTTAAAAAAAAATGCTAAATGGAAAATATGGATTTAAAAAAATATGACAGTTGAATGTGAGGAGTATTTTTAATGAGTCTTGACAGGTTTTTTTTTTTTTTTTTGTTATTGGATATGTGTTTTTTTTTGTTTTTGAACGTAATAACAGGTTGAGTTTTTTTTTTTTTTTTAAGTGACAGGTTCTAAGTTTTTATTTTTATTTTTATTTTTATTTTTATTTATTTATTTATTTTAAATGTTAAATGGAAAATATGGATTTAAAAAAATATGGCAGTTGAATAGGAGCTGATGAAAATGTTACCGTTGAACAAGAATGTTACTCTTGGAACAAGAGCATGGCTGTTAGGAACAAATAATAAAAAAAGAATAAAAAAAGAATAAAAAAGAGTTAAGAAATAATATTTAAATGAAGTTGTAAAAAAATAGAACACCTGATAAATGGTATGTTGTAAAATGATGTGCTAAAATGATAAAGTAGGTTTTTGATGTGTTAAAATGGCATTTTTTATGAGAGAGCTGATGGGAATGCTCTAATGAACATTTGTGGGGCATTCTAGGCATATATATAACCTATACTCAACTGCTTAGCCAAAAAAAAAAAAAAAAACTATACTCAATTATTAATTTAAATATCACCTGTGTTTGGCACCAGCTTATAACTTTAGCATATTTTTAGCAAAAATTTTTAATAAAAAATTAAATAAATTGTTCTTAAACTGACACTTTAGCGTGTGATAGTCACTTTATACAACTTTTTGTCTTTGACTCTCTTTTCACTCTCTCTTCTATGTTTCTTTTTCTCTCTTTCGGTAGCGTTGGGCTTTGGTTTCGGATCTCACTCTCTCTTTTGTTTCTTTTTCTCTCTCTCTCTCGGTGGCGTTGGGCTTTGGTTTCAGGGCTAGGGCTTGTATCGGTGGAGGGCGGCATGGGTGTGGTGGCTTGGGTTGAAATCGGTGGGTTTAAATTTGGCTGTATGGGTGTGTGGCGACGATTTCGGTGGGTTTAAATCAGTGGCTTTCTCGGTGGTTGTGGGTTGCTGCAAGCGTGTGTGTGGTGGCTTGGGTTGATCGATGTTGCCACTAGGTTTGATCGATGTTGGCTTTGGTTGATTGGTGGTTGTGGGTTGCTGCCATTGTAGTGTCTTCTGTGGTTTCATGGGTTGATTGGTGGTTGGGTAGAGTTTTAGTGGCAGGTGGTTGTTGACTTTGGTGGGTTGCTAGTGGTTGTGGTGATTGCTGGTCGTGTGCTTGATGCACAAAGATAAAGAGTATACAAGAGAGAAGGAGTTTTTTTTTTTTTAATATATTATTTGTTAGTATAATTTATATTATTTTAATAAGTTGTATCTAAATATAGAAACTGAGACGTAGAGTAAATTATAAAATAATATGGTAAAATAGATAAAGTAGATTTTTATAGTGTAAAATAGAACTTTTTTTGCATTCTCGGATACTAATGCTCTAATGGACCCAAAGCATGGCCACATCTAAGCTCCAGGAAATGAAAAGGATAGTTTATAAGCCCAGGAACGGGTTAGCTCCATTCCGCGTGGTTTTTAACCATGTAACTAAGGCCTTTGTTGGGAGTATTTGGCGTAAGTAAGTGGTGTAATTAATGGTAACAGTGACAAAAACGACAAGTTAATATAACATTGTTTTGACTCAGTTTTTAAATATGATGATCTTCTCATATAGTGTTATATTAAATTGTCACAAAGTGTGACTCTTCCCAAGGTTTTTAATTGTTTAACTTTATAATATTTATAACTACAAGGCTTGTAATTCAATTGATATTGTTTTGGTGTTTTTAACAGAGATATCTAAGATTCAAATTTCATCATACTTTTTAAGATCCGCAATTTCAAACTTGATTATGTAATGGCTGTAATGGTGTTTGGAGCAACTATGTCTATTGCCCGCAGTGAGTTAAGATGGCACTGCATGTGTATTGAGAGCTCCCCATTATAGGCAACGGCATTGCCATAAAGCCCAAGTGTTAGTCCATGTCTGGGCGCTTGGGCTAAAAATGCCACCAATTGTGACAGGCTCATCTATGATATTACAAGCTTTGGACAGAAAGTTTGTAAGGAAATTGTTGAAAACTATAAAGGCGTTTGCCAATCTTAGTAGGGTTAACGCGGCCTCGGCTTGGGAAAGAGTCCAGAAAACATTAGGAATGGCAACTGGTCGGGTTCGGGCCGGGTTTTTTCATACCCGGACCCGACCCGCGAGGCAAGACCCGTGGCCAAGACCCAGGCCCGTTTAGGGTACCGGGTTTTTTTCGGGGCCCAAACCCGCCCTAGCCGGGCCCCGTTTAGGGATTGGGCCCAATTCGTGGCCCAACCAAAAAAAAAAAAAAAAAAAGAATTTAAGCCAAAATTTAGTTTTGCCTACATTCAAGCCTGCATATTCTAATTCAAGCCTAAATAACGTGGCCCAAATGCCAAATCAGTCCAAATCATAGGCTACTAATCATAAATCAATAAATCACCTGTTAATTATAAATCTATAAATCAATAAACCATAACTAATATCATAATCATAATTCAATAAATCATAACTAAGATTTTAAATCAATAAATTACCTAGCTAAGATAACCATTTAATCATTAATCAACAAAATCATAACTAAAATAAAAGTCCAACGAGTCCAAGAAATTAAAAAGCTACAAAATAAATCCCACAAGTTTAGAATAATTACAACCAACAAATTAATCCAACAAGTCTAAGAAATTAAAAAAGCTACTAAATTAATACAAAATGTTTAATCTTCCACAATTGTGACACAACTCCCATCAATTGTGGCACAACTCCCATCATCTTCATCTGGCTCCCCATCATCAAGAATGGATTGAAATGTGTTATCTCCAGATATAGTTGAAGAACCTACAACAACAATGAATTAAAAAATAGAATAAACTTCATCAAATTGTAACTAGCAAATATAAAAACACAATTTTGAAAAGAAAAGACAGTAATGCAGAATCATTTTGCAATCCAATTGATTAAAAACCTTACACTCAGACGGGTAGGATAAAAAATTTAATTTAACTTGTAATATCATAATTCATAGTCCAAGACTGGTTCAACTAAACAACAAACAAAATTATGCTCTTACATGCTAATCATACAAACATACCCATTAAAAAATTCAATTACATCATCAACCTGCATTCAAAGTTTCAAACTCAAACAAACCACACATGCAAGCCGTTCCCATTCCTATAATCAAAATTCGAACAGAACAAAATGTCAAATTTATACCCAATACCACATAGATCCTCGCAATTTTTAATCCCAAAAAAAAAAAAAAAAAAAAAAAAAAAAAAAATCCAAGGCCTGTGACTAGATCCACTCTTGATCACAGTCATCAAAACTAAATCTTTGTAACCAAACAAGGGAAATAGACAGATTTCAGTGAGACCCAAATGATGAAATGGAAGTAAAATTAAAAAAAGGAGGTGAAAACCCCACACACCAAAAAAGGAAAAAAAAAAAGGTAAAAGCTAAATCTTTGTAAGAAAATTTGGGAATAGACAGAAATCAGTGAAAACCCAGATGAGGAAATGGAAAGAAAAGTGAGAAAGAGGTGTTACCTTTGGGGCCAGGAGGCGGTGGAGGAGGATAGTAGTCTTCGTCGTCACGGCGTTTCCGCTTCTTTTTACAACAAATGCACAATAAACTCAACACCACTAGTATCACCACGCGGAGGAGAGGCGTGACTGAGGGAGTGAGGGAGCGTCGGAGTGAGTTGCTGAGGGAGAGGGAGTGTCGGACAGAGCTGAGGGAGAGGGAGAGGGAGAGAGAGTGTCGGACTGAGCTGAAATGAGGGACTGAGGTGAGAAGTGAGGACTGAGTGTAAGTGTCGGCGTGAGTTGCTGCTGAAAAGTGAAGAAATGAGAGATTAGGGTTAGAATATAAGAATATATATATATATATATAGGGTATTTTTGTAATTTTAGGGAATCGGGTTTTTGGTCGAGTCTCGAGTTTTTTTATAAAACCCAGACCCGGTTCGGGTTTTTTTTTTAAAACCCATACCCAACCCTATTCCTAATCGGACCGGGTAAAACCCGGCCCATTAGGGTTGGGCCGGGCTGGGTACCCGTGGGTCGGGCAAAAATTGCCATCCCTAGAAAATATGGGCTATTATGTTAGGGTTTTTTTTTTATTTAATTTTTTTTATGGGATATTATGTTAGCCTATACTATTATTTAAGGGGTTTCCTCTGTTTGGATTCCTCATTTTTTAGTCCAAAATACTTTTACACCCCTATGTTTAAGTAGAGACAAAACTAAAGAACAATTCGGTAAAAATGCAATTCTAACTCCCACTAAAACATTGCCTAAAAAATAGCACCACTCTCTTATTAATTTTCAAATTAATTTATTCACTTATAAATTAAATTTTCGAAATAAAAATTATATATATAAAATAAAAAAACACAGTTTTTTTTTTTCTACAAAATAGGACCACTAAAAAAAAAAAAAAAAGACTCAGCATGCGCGAAATGCATGTGATGAGGCTAGTGTTTGTTAACTATTATAAGATGAGTAATGCTCCGAATAGATTCATAACATTTTTTTATAAAAGTTGAGTAGTTGACAAATTTTTAATGATTCTAATCTAAATTTATTATTGGCATCATTTTATTAAAATAATTCTTAAATACTCTCAAAATACGAAAAAATTGCTTTCTTCTTTCATATTCATAGTAAGATTTACTTATTAAATTTATAACGAGACCCATCATAAATACGAGAAAAATGAGCCCAATTTTTCCGTATTATGAGAAAATCTAAAAAAATTTCATTTTATTATCTGTATATATTAAGAGGATTCAGAAAGTTAGTTATTACTTTTTTTCCTGTCAAAAATACCCCTAAATTAATTAACCAACAACTCAAAAATAGAGTTAAAATAGTAAATTGGCAAAAGAAAGTTAATTATTGCTATTTTTACTGTCAAAAATACCCCTACCTAATACTTAAAAATGAAGTTAAAATAGTAAATTGACAAAAATAATAAATTCTTACTTCTACGTTGAAATGCCTTTGATTTAAATTCTTACTTCTACTCACTAACTCCATACAAAATAGGATCACTCTTTCGTTAGTTTTAAAACTCCTCCAATCTACAAAACTCACCTCACATATTCATTTTTTTTTTTTACACAAAAAATAAAAGAGCCTCTCACGCGCGTGCCTAGAGGCTAGTTACTATTAACTACTTGTCATCTTGACGGTTATAATTTGTAAAATATTTTGTTCAAATTTTGGAGATGTTTGACTAATTGTTATATGATGCTGTTTGCCTGCCATTACCACAATCCAGCTAGAGCATCGTGCTCCTAGATTCGGAGAACTGCATGGACTTCTTGCGTTTTAAAGGTTATGGGGGCAACACGATCCTCCTTGAGCTTTAATTAATTATTTCCTAATGCAATCTCACTTTTTGCACTTTTTGTTACTTTATCAAATTATAGTTTTTTTTTTAAAGTGTCTAGTTAATATATACCTTAGAGCATTTATTAACCATTTATAATAAGAAACTATTTATGAAAAATTAAATAAAAAAAAAGATGTCAATCAGTTAGTTATTTTTTAATTTTTTCATAAAAAGTTTCATAAAATAGTTTATTAACGTATGCGCTTAAGGTATACGTTAATAAAACCATTTTTAAAATACAAATATAACTTATTTAGTTGAAATCGAAAACTTTTTACTAAAAGTACTACAAATAAAACAAAAAACTAGCTGGAATAGTACAATGAGCCCATGAATAATAGCAAAAATAAAATAAATAGTAACAAAAATAAGCTAAACTGATAAAAAAAAAACTGCACTCTTCTGTCAAAGCCGAATGTAACTTTAGAAAAGAATTAAAAATCATTCCCTTACCCCCAAAAACAGAAAAAAGAAAAAAAGAGCAATGCAGCTAGCTCTTTAGCCAGCAAGTATAGGTCATTTTGATAGCTACCCATCAGACATCAGTTCATCACACACGGAGGGTAGCCGACATTTACATATTTATGGTTTCAATTTCCAACTAGAAACATAATTCAGTTGAGTGCAGGGCACAGCACACTCTAAACATTTAGACAACAAGAATATTCCATCGAGACACAAATAAAAAGTGGTGTATATATTACATCATTGTAGATTGGGAAATTTTCAATCAATTGCAAATTCCCACGTACCATCATGTATGTTTGAGAATTGTTTATTTATGTAGCTTATTTACTTGGTGTGAGGTAAAAAGCTAAAAGCTAATTTAATTTTTAACAAATTAAAAATAAGATTATTTGAAATAAAGTTAAAATAAAAAAGTAGTGTAAAACCGGAAAAAAAATACATAATTTAATTAAAAAACCTAGTTTTTAATCGATTGTCAAACGTACACTATAATACGTTCAAAATTGTCAATTACAATGTGTCACGTACTACTTAGTGGGTTCCACTATCATTATTCAAAACCAATGAAATATTTCAAATATCATTGAATAAAAATTACAAAAAATACTTGAAACCCAATCACATGTTAATATTTTAATTTAAAGTGTCATAAGTAGTCTAATTAAATGCTACCATGTGTTATTTTAAATTAAGACAATTTGCCTAATCAAATGGTGATGTACATGTGTCTCTTTGAGAACTCCCTCCATTTAAATTATGAAACATGTCATCAATTAGAGTCAATCATATGCCATTAAACCTTCTCAAAATTCTTGTAAATAGAGACTCCCATTGATCTTGTAGGATGACATTCATAAGTCTCAAAACTCTGCTAGAATCAAGCTCTAAAGCTTGTAAGAACTTTAAGAATTTCAACTATTGAAGGTCTGTTACATTCCAGCTCCAATGCCACGAAGAATTTCTACATCAAAATATTCGAATACAAAGAACATTAATCCCTCCAAGCCTTAAAGTTCTACTAAAATCAAGTTCTGAAGCCTCTAAGAATTCCAATAATTTCAAGTTTCGAAGCTCTATCAGATCAAGCTCCAAAGCCCTAAAGAACTTCTACATCTAGATATTCGAATTTGATGGACATTCATCCAAATCATCCTTCCAACTATCAAAGTTCTACTGGAGTCAACTCAAAGCCTATAGAGACTTCAAGTACTCTATTCCATCAAAGTTTTATTGGATTTAAGCTTTAATGCCTCCAGAAAATTCCACCACAAATCTTCAAAGACGAAGAACATTCAAATTACATGAAGAATGAGAAATCTCTAACAAGCGCACAACAAGAGATTCATTGCAATTCCAATCCAAAGGAGAAGATAGAGAAGAGAATTCACCTTATTGGCTATAATGATAGTGATTGAGCTAGAGACATGGATGATAAAAAAAGAGTACTAGTGGTTTTGTATTCTATTTGAGTGATATTGTATTTACATCGACTTCTAAGAAGTAAAGCTGAACATTGCTGCTACCTCTAGTGTTTGTCATGCAATTTGGCTTAGAAGTTTGTTGAAGGAGTTGCAAAAGCTACAAGAAGAAGCTACAAAGATATTTGTAAACAATAAATCAACACTAACTCTTGCAAAGAATGTAGTCTTTCACTACCAAAGCAAGCACATCAATACAAGGTATCATTTTATTCGAGAATGTATTGCTAGAAAGGAAGTTCAATTTGAGTTCGTGAAATCACATGATCATGTTGCAAATATCTTCACTAAGCCACTAAAGTATGACACCTTCTACAAGCTACAAGCCTTACTTGGAGTGATAATGAAAACAAGTTTAAGGAGGGACGTTAGAAATTAAACTTGTTTTTAATTAAAATTTCATTAATAACTGTGAGTTTAATGATGTGCATGAAATATATACAATAAAGTACTCACATATCTACATATTTGGCCTTACTTTTATGTTATTTTGTGACTGATTATATAATATATTTGTGTTGCAGGTAACAAGGGCTTTACATGCAAAGTGGGGCTAGGCCAATTGAATCAAGCCAATTTACATCCAGCCAGGCATGAATATTAAATTTAAGTCCAATTGGAGTAAGGAATCAAAGGAAATTTGCACCAAATCCAAGTCCAATTCGGATTAGGATTTCAGCCTGCACATCAGTTAGTATTTTTGGCATAACTTTCGGCTCAGATGTCCAATTGAGATGATTCAAGTTGGGCTGGAAAGTTAACTTAAAGGGCTACAACTTTGTAGTTTACCAGGAGCCCTAATTCTGACGTTAAGTGGGCCTAAATAGTCGGTTAAGTAAAGCCTAAAAGTCTGGGATTTTCTCCAAACGGGAATTCAACTTGTAATAGGATTCATTGACCTATTTAAAGGCTTTTTAGGGCAAAATTCAGAGAGGCTAGTGCTAGGGCTGTGATGCAAAACAGAAAATTGGAGCAAGAGGCAGTGCCGCATGTGGCTTCTCTGTAACTTTTCTCCATGATAGCATTGTGACTATTTCCTTCTCTATTTTATTTGTCTAGTTTAATGTTTAGTATTTTATTCTTTTGTTTTATTTCAATTACCATGAGTAGCTAAATTTATAATTAGGGTTGAGGATGAAACCTTGTTAAGGATTATCAATAATATTTATGTGATTTGATTTTTCCCACAATAGTTGTTCTTTAATGATTTAAATTGTTCTTGCTTCATAACAATTGACTAAGATGGGATTCTAGATATGAGTTCAATCATGTTTTTCTCATGATTTAGGATTTGTCTTAATTAATTGAATGCTTGGTTTATTAATTCTTGATTATAAAATTGAATATCATTTGTGATTGGTCTGTCAATGGATACAAGTTATGATTTGATTTTTAGAATTGGATATATCTTGTGATTTGTTTGGCTATAGATACAATTGATGATTTGGTTTTATACTTAAGAAGCGAAGAAGAACATGATTTTGATTTTTAAAATAAGGATTTTAATGAGGATATTTTCCATGATAGCAAGATTGATTTCTAGATTATCATGTAGTGAGTTGGGAAAAATTAATGATCATAAATATATGCTGGTATGACTTACAAGGTGGATTCCAAAACCTTAATTCCTTTCCCTTGATTGTTTACATCTTTTTATTACTTTATATCTTTTGCTTAGTTTAACTATTTGCTTAATTTTATTATTTGCTTAGTTTATTTAATTTCAAAACAACCAATTTTTATTAAACTAGATTAGGATTAATTTGGTTAAGATTTGATTAATTTTCCTACGTTCATTCAAGTCCCTGTGGGTTCGACCTCGTTCTTGTCAAACTATACTTCGGTACGGTTCGTACACTTGCGAGTATTTTAAAATTTCACAACATTTAATAAGTTAAATAAATTGCAACAAATGCATGTGGGGGGGTTTCTTGAAGTTATGTCTGGGATTTTATAAATATAAAAGTTTAGAAAATAAATGTAGTTGGAATTAAGAGGATAGATGGTATAGTATATATAACCGATGCATCAGAAAATTTCAAAGGAAGAGTGAAAGAAGAGAAATAAGTGTTAAAGAGTTCTCTTACACTTCCCTCTCCACACTCTCTCCCCTTGTGGCCTTGTGTGTGCTTTGTGATTGAGTTACTTTCTTTGAGTAGCGTGAGTGTTTGGGAGTGCAAGTGAGAAAAGGGCCACTAATTATTCCAGAGTAATCCAGTGTCCACTTCTCAAATGTAGTCAATAAAGTCATAGCACCCACCATGCACAGAGTTCTCCTTTAGCCGGATTTTGTTTTATTTATGGGTATGTGAGCAGTTTCAACAAGGAATGGCTAACTGATTCCTGTAATAGGATCGTGTAAGAGACTTAGTCAGTCGACATGCAAGAACTTTTTATAAATCTGACGTATTGTCTTATTTCCAGAGCAACATTCATGAGCTGTTTGGTTTACAAAACTTCTCACAAATGGAGACCCACCCTTACAAAGATCAGCACCATTCTGTCCACGACCTTCATTCAAGTAGAAACTGCCTGGTATTTCTAACCCCCTTCATATGTGAATCTCGTGCATAACCTTTGTGCAAAGTTGATTTAGCCTCATTTCTAAGGAATTAGCAGGCATTCTAACCATGTCTAAAGGGAAATTTTAATAATAGTCATAATAGCCCTCAACTTTTGTTTATTGGGTAAGGAAAAGAGAAATTTAAAGGAAAAAAAGTTTCAGAAGAGTGGCAGTCCTGTTTATAAAAGAATGCTGGGCATCTTCAATAATCCATTCAACGTGTGAAGCATAAAATGCACTTTGTGTTAGCCAAGCAACAAACATTTCTGCATTAATATTGTTATTTACCTCAAAAATATGAGACATGCAAAAGGCTAATATGCTCCTGTAGGCATGTACTTCATCTTGCATGCTCATAGGGGCACGAATGCCTCCACAACGACTGTGGCCGATGACTTAAATGTTCACAACCTGCAAAAGAAATTATCCTTTCACCATTAAAAAAAAAAAAAAAAAAGCAAACCCTCCTCAAGATTTGTTGCCGATTAGCTGCCCATTTTGTTTTATATTTTAGATGCTAAACGTAGAATTATCAAGTCATTGAATTTATATTCTTTAACTTTTCAAGAAACTTATCGTTCAGGAAATTGACATATTGGTATGGTTATGATTTGATAAATACTTTATGTTTAAATTCAGATTCTTAAACTATTTCTAATAAATTTTCGAAGGAGAGATATACTTTCACTTCTGAAACTTGTTTTCCAAAACAAAATTTCATTCTCTTACTCGAATTTATACTTTATAGTTTTTGTAGGACTTTGGACTGTACTTCTCCATAATCATTATTTGGCCCTGGCACCCTATTTTTATGACGACATTTTATTTCCAAGTGCTTAGCGAATTATTATGTCACCTTGGCCACCATCAATAAAACATCATACATGTACCGGCATCTAGGATACATAAGTTATGAAACAAATTAAGAAGCCTATGTACTAGAATTCTAGGCACAAAATACATACCTCAAGAGAATTTACAGCAAATTCTAATGCCACATTTATTTCTGAGGGTCCACCCTGCAAAAGCAAAGAAGGAAACAAAGGAAGGGTAGAAAACTAGAAATACTTCGTGGCCTCAATTGTGTCTACTGAGAAGTAGACATTCAAAATAAATGAAATGCAATGTGATATGCACCTGAAATGGGGGAACCAAATTAGCTACCTTTCGGACCATGAATGCTTCTCCTGGTTGAAACCCCAGGATGACTGATCAGGGGCGAACCCTTGAGTCTGCACAAGCAATTATCATGAACTGTACTGGAACTCAGTTTTAATAGGCTGTATATCCATTCTGATTTTCAGAAATAAATTGAGCAAAAAAGCCATAGCTTATCCATCCAAGATGTTCTCAACATTCGTGTAAAAAGTGGAATAAATTATTTGGGAAAGGATTCCCTCCCATTTAAATCGTCCAATTTCTCTATACAGAATATCACTTCTCTAGAAATTCATGGAAATTAATAAGCATGCTATTAGTCTCACATCTGACTCTTACAACTGTTCTAGGCTTCTAGCTGAGCTGGTTCTAACTTTAATATAACTGAAGCTGATCCACATTGTGTTTTGGTTTGTGTCAAATAATAAAACTCCAAAGCCACAGAACCAACCACACCCCCCCCCCCCCCCCCGCGCCAATCTAAAGAATTTCATAGTTCACATGCAGAATTCGAAGAATCAGAGATGTTGCAATTGTGCCCTAACTTTATGTAATGTCATTATTTCCAAGAGGTGTTAATAACCTTTCTCATTCCAAAGTACTAAGAACTAGTGAAAACCCTTCATGGATCAAGTTTTTGTTTCTATTTTTAGTGATTTGAATTCAATTTTCTATGTCCCAAAAGTGAGGGAGAAAAAAACTCATTTTTCTCTATTTCACGAAGAACTTTAAAAAAAGGTACTTAAAAAAGTCATTGACATTTGATTTATAAGTCTTAGCTAGCCCTAACATGTTAAACGAAAGTTTTGATGAGTTTACTTGATAGTGAATACCAAACTACACACATATGATGTAGGTTTGATATGTAAGCATATAATTTAAAATGTAGCTATATTAATTTACTTTCATTTTTTTCATACGTACATACATATATATATATATAGAGAGAGAGAGAGAGAGAGAGAGAGAGCCAAGACAACTACTAGTGAAAATGGCTGAAATTTGTGAAGTACAAGTCTTGAATTTTCTTTGGCGGTGATGGTTAAGATAATACATGCATTTTATAGGTCAAGGAAGACTATGAAATAGAAGAACAATTTACCCTAGAAAAATTCAATAAAAAGAAATAATAAAAGCACAGTGGAATCATATTATATTATGAATTACGATATCATTTTTCCCAATTTGTAGCAAAAATCTGTATTCCAAAATTATAGGAAGCACACAAGTCTTATTTGATGGAGCAAGATTTACTTGAAAGTATACATTAACAAATTTAGACCTTAAACCAAGTGTACTCAAAAGCCCCATTCTTTTTTTTGATAAGCAACTTAAAAGTTTATTGAAAAAACACAGCCCCGTACATAGGAAATATACGAAAGAGGCAAGAACATCAAGAAAACAAAGTACAATGATCAAGCAACCCAGAAAGGGAAAAACAAGAAAAAGAAGGTAAAACCAAACACCATTCGAGAAGAGTAGAAAATAAAAAAGACTTAAACTCAAGAATGGACCGCTCACAATCTTCAAAGCTTCTCGAATTCCGTTCCCGCCAGATACACCACATCAAACAGTGCGGCACAATCCTCCAAATAACTAAATTACGATGTCGCCTGAAGTTGCAAGACCAGCAATCCAACAAATCCGCAACTCTTTGCGGCATCACCCAACAAATACCAAACAAGCAGAAGATCATACTCCACATTTCAAAAGCAAAAGGACAGTGAAGGAGGAGATGATCTACAGATTCCCCACACCCTTTGCACATAAAGCACCACTCAAGAACAACAAAGTGTCTCTTCCGTAGATTATCAATAGTTAAAATCTTGCCTAAAGCCGCAGTCCAAGAGAAAAAAGCAACCCGAGGAGGAACCTTCGATTGCCCCATTCTTGATAAAGAAATGTGAAGGCGGACATGTAATACTTCAAAGGCAATCACACATAGATAAACAAACCTATTGCAAAATTGTGATTCAATTTCATGCCCTGAATTGTCATCAAGAACTCGAACTGCAACTTAAGGAATGGAGCAAACCCTACAAACATAAGCACAATTGTAAAAGTATAAATATATGTAAAGTTATTATTTACAACTATATGTTTTGTTGGCTTATATTCTGTGTCAAATTTGATTGTAATTATATTCAATCTGTTGTACCCTGTATTTATTGTGGGATTTCATTGTAAGGGTTGTGTGTTAGAAAGAGAGAGTGTGAAGACTCAAGCATTTGAAGACTGAAGATTTCTCGCAGGTATCTCGCGACTTAGCTTCCCGCGAAGTGAATCATGTGCCCTGCATATGCTGGAATGCGAAGAGTCAGACCAGATGGAGACAGCTGTGTCTCGCGAGTATCTCGCGGGTAAGGCCTTCCCGCGAGACACCCGCGAGGCATTCTGGTCTGCCAGCCTGTCCAGTCTGATACACACTTTCTGTGCCTACATTATTTATACCCACATTACCCACAAATGTTAAGGAAAGCTTCTGAGAGAAAACCCAAGCCAAAACACCTAGAGAATTAGAGATTGTCATACCCACAATCCTCTACACATTTGCTAGTGGAAATTCCTCAACTCCTACCTCTCCATTTCCATACTATTGAGAGGTTGATAGCCCAAACACTTATCACACCCTTTGAGAGTGTCAAGTGACGTTTTGGTGCTGCTGGGAAGCATTGGAAAAAGCCAAGGATGGCAGATGCAACATGGAGCTTGTCGCGGGATCCGAAGAACTAAGACAAGACACGGTTCCGAGAAGCCTTGTTAGAGTAGGAGCTTGGAGGGCTTAGGTACATCAGGTAGATTAGGCTTAGAGGGTCTCTTGCTAACCCATGTATCCCAACTGATTGTCTAGTGGATCGATTTTCGCTTGGAGGGTGGCAGAGAGGTTTTTCGCCGAGTTTTTCGGTTTCCTCTTCGATAACACGTCTCGGTGTTATCTGTGTTTGCATCTCTCTTCCCTACTCTTGTTCATTTCATTTTTACTGATGTGTTGCTTTAAATATGGATTAGAGTAGTTGTCTTGCTTATACGCTTGTGTTTACACTATTCCGCACTTAGTATTAAGTTAGTGTAAAATCAACCAAGCCGTAACTTTAATTTGGGGGTCTAAACTGCTCGTGTGTTTTCGACACATTTCCGAGCTTTCAATTGGTATCAGAGCGGGTACACTCGCTGTGGTTTAATACCTGAGTGTGATCCTTGACCCGTTTTGAGATGGATAGGTCTCAATCCCTAAATGTTTCACCATTCTTTGATGGTAACAATTATGCTTTCTGGAAAGTCAAAATGAGGGCATTTTTATGCTCTATTGATGATACCGTTTGGGATGCGGTTGAAGTAGGTTGGACTAGGCCGAAGGCTGCAAAATCCACTTAGGATAAGGCAGCTCTTGCAGCGGCTAATGCTAATAGTAAAGCTTTGAATGCTATTTTCTGTGGTGTGTCTCCAGATGAATTCCACAGGATCTCTCACATGACAGTTGCCAAGGAAACTTGGGAGATTTTGGAGACTACCTATGAAGGTACAAAGAAAGTTAAGGACACAAAACTTCAGATGCTTACCGCCAAGTTCGAAGAGCTTAAGATAGGAGATGATGAGTCCTTTGATTCATTTTATGGGAAGCTCAATGAAATTGTGATTGCGAAGCTCAATCTTGGTGAGAAGATTGAAGATACTAAGGTGGTGAGAAAAATTTTGAGGTCCTTACCGGAGAGCTTTCGAGCAAAAGTCACAGCCATAGAGGAAAGCAAAGATTTGGATGAAATTAAGATCGAAGAGCTCATTGGGTCTCTTCAAACGTATGAGCTTGGACTGCCTTCTCATAAGACAAGTAAATCTCTTGCTCTTAAAACCATTACCAAAAGAATGGATGATTCCTCCGATGAAGATGGAGTGGAAAAAGATGTAGCATTCCTTGCAAAGAACTTTCGAAAATTTCTGAAAATGAAGAACAGTGGGAAACCGTTCAGCAGAGGGAAGTTCTCATCCTCCAAAGGGGATATGAAAGAGTTTAAGAAGAAAGATGGAAAGGATTCCCAGTCTTCTCAAGGCATTGTTTGTTATGAATGCAATGGCCATGGACATCTCAAGAAGGAGTGTCCCAATTATCTAAAAGGAAAGGGCAGGGCATATGCTACAACTCTGAGTGATTCAGATTCATCCAACTCTGATTCAGAAGAGAGCTGTGATGGAGAAGGAAACTACTCCGCCTTTATGACTATTGCTCATGTTGAGTCCACGGAGGACTTAAATCAACTAGTGCAAGAACTTGGAGAGCATAGTGATGAGGAATCCACAGGAATTGTAAAAGAATCAGATGCTGAAGAAGATGAAGATTCAACCAGTCTTCAAGAAAACTACAATTCTCTACTTGAAAAGTCAGGAGAATATACAAGGGTGGCCCAGGCAGCCATAAAGAAGATGAAAAAGGCAGAAGAGGACTATAAAAGTCTTCTAGTGCATTATAAAGAGGCCAAGTGTGAAATTGAGACGCTGAATGGTGAGCTGACTGAAGCCTACTCAAAAATCAAATTTCTTGAGCAAGAGGTAGTGCAAGCACATGCCAAGATAGAGAGGGTCTCCTCCAAGAAGCTAGATGATGTTATTTCATCTCAAAAACATGCCTCAGACAAGTCCGGACTGGGATATACCGGAGGGAGCAACTCATCAGCCAATGTCATCAAAGAAGTGAAGTTCGTGAAAGCCAAAGATACGGTTGTAGAAGAGCCTACTCCTGAAAAAGTTAAGACTGAAAAGAAGAAGAATGTGGCTGATCAACGGGTGTTAAATAAGTCCCGTAATCAATCAGAAACCAGATTTGAAGCTAGAGGAAGATCACTCCCAAGATCACAACGGGGTCCTAGAACGAATCATCTTTGTCACTTTTGCGGATTACAAGGACATACAAGACCCAACTGTCATAAGCTGAGAGCATTGAACAATGCAAGCGCTCCTCGATCACGAGGAAGGAGAAATGACGAGAGGTCTTGGGGTGGTGAGCAACTAAGAAGTCAAAACCGTGATCCAGGAATGATGGACGTGATGAAGATGATCGCTGCCTTCACCACTTGTCTGGAAAGTTTCACCAGAAGGTTTGAAAGTCCCAACTCTCGTACCCAATCCGTCAAGGATATCACCCCAAACGCACGTGACGTGTGGGTGAAGAGGGGTACTCATGCATAAGCATTATAACATGTCCATGCACTAATTATTCCAATGCTTAGGGACATTTGCTATTGCATCTTATCATGCATTGCCTTCATCTTATAGCATGTTTCCTTTACCTGTTTGGCTTGTGCTTGTTTTTTTGTTTTGTTGATCCTACTTTATTTCGATTTGTTTTTGAATGTGTTCAAAAAATTCAAAAACCCATAAAAATTGAAAAATCTTCAAAAAGTTTGATCGCTTGTTTTGTGCATATCTCATGTGAGTTTGGCCTAGTACCTTCGTACTAATGGCGTAGTGCATTTACGAGCTTAGCTTGTTATGTATGCACATTTATCTTTGTGGAAGAAATCTTGAAAATTATGTGTGATTGTTGTAAATAGATCTTCATGCTTGTCATGAATGATTGGTCAATAGTCTTGATACATGCATAGGCTTGTGTCTATATCTCTTCCCACTTTATTTTTTGTTTTTGCAAAAGAGCTCACTAAATGTAAATCTCCAAATGAAAAGAGATATCGAGCTGCAAAAGCCTATCGCACATACTAGTATTTGACTAGGAAAAAGGGAAAGCGACTTATGTTTTGAAATGTATGGTGCTCAAAAAGCCAAAGGCTAATCCAAAATGTTGATATATCAAAAATATCAAGCACCAATCCCAAAAAGAAGATGTATCATCCAAAATTGGTCAAATGTAATCAGTTTATGATTTATGCAGAAGCCAAATGAAAAGCTTCTAAGCTATGTAATCAATTTGTGGGAGGTCATATATACTCATTTCTATAATTGAGATAGTTCACTTGATTTCGTATCAGTTGTGTATGACTCGATTGAATTGATCATTGAAACTTCACTCTGGTCTAAGGACTATTTCACACTTGATACTCACCCACAACACACAAGACTTTGATTCAATGAATGCTTATCTCATTTGTGTGATTGTACATGTTCAAATGTGATGTGTATGCTCAAATACTTGATGATCAAACCCAAAAAGATTTTTGAGTGTTTTATTTGTTTTTTAAAGTGATTTTATACTTTCGTGTTCTTTGTTTTTGTTTAAAATGCACTTTTGTGTTTTTCTTCAAAAAACTAGTTCAGAGGTTTTCTCGCGAGAATCTCGCGACTTAGAGCTTCCCGCGAAAAGAGCTTGAGGGAAATAAATTTTTCATCATGTCACACAGAAACTCTCGCGACTGTATCGCGACTACCTCGCGACCAATAGCTTCTCGCGGAATGCTGTTTGGCCAAAATTGGATTTTTTCCAAAATCAGACAGAAGCTATCGCGACTTAAAGCTTCTCGCGAAAGTTTTTGTGCATCAGATGTACTTCTCGTGACTGTCTCGCTACTCTCTAACCCGCGAAAAACGTGTGTTTTCAGTTTATATGTAGCAGATGTGACAGTTTTTCAAATCACTCACATTTCCCTCGCTCAACCTCCCTCGAACCATTTTCAACCCAAAATCAATTTTATTTAAACCCCATCATTCTCAAGCATATTTTCTGCATTTTCAACTTCAAGGTATGTTTTCTAAAACTTTTGCTTCATGTTTTTCTTCATTTATGCAGAAATTTTTGTTAGGGTTTCAAAAATTTGGGGATTTTTCGAAAATTTGGGTTGGGTTTCTAGTTTTTGTGCATTTTTTTCAAATTCTCTGATTGGGCTGAGTCCCATTTGTCTTGCGTACATCTGTGTTGGCCCCATGAGGCATTTTAACATGTATTAAGGCTAGTTTTCACCATGTTCATGCATTGTTCATACTTAGAGTACATTTGTGCATGCTAGGTGTTTGACAAAATGTCCGAGTGACATTTTTGTGCTAAATTGGACTCAAGTGACTTCAATTTATGGGTTTATACTTATATGACCTTGCTTAATTAGTTTTTGGTCACTGTTTGTGTTTCACACTCTTTGCCCATATTGCACACACTAGGCATACACCTAGGCACCCCTCATGCATCTGGTGCTGCACCCTCATGCATCAACACATGCACACACATGCATTAGTACATGCACACAGACGCACACACATGCACAGTTACTTGTTTTCATGCATTGTGTTTATGTTTTCTTGTTTTTATGTGTTTAGCATGTTGTTTAGAGTTAATTATGCTCTGTTTTAAGTTTTATTTCATTTGTTTTGGAACTAACTTGAATCTAATCAAGTTTTGTGTTCTGGTTTGTGTTTGTGCACTTGTTTTTTGTCCGCTTTGTGCAAATGTTTCCCACTAAGCATGCATCCTCCAAGAAATCATCCTCAAAGCGTGCACGTACAGATTCAGATCATTTCAAGTCTGCTGAAGCTGACATGAAATACAATGATTGCTACAAGAGAGCAACCATTATCATGGAAAGGGTAGTCTAGTTAGAGGCTCTTGAGCACACGTTCATTCCTGATGCGTTCAAAGAGAGAACTTGGACCAAGCTGTTAAACCCGGTTCGGACTGTGTACTCAGAGATTATTCGAGAATTTTTCTCAAATGCGGCTGTGGAAGATGACAAGATAATTTGCTGGGTGAGGCACAAGGAATTCATGATCACAAGGGACAGTATTCAAGACTTTTTGGAGATTCGTCCTCCCTCTCAGCCAATGTCAGTTCAATATGACGAAAGATTGGGTTCTATTGAGGAAATGATAACGACTCTTGGAGGATCACCAAAGAAATCATCAATGGATACAATCCGGTTTTCACCAGAGATGAGAACATTGAGTTATGTGATGATCCATAACTTGTATCCTGTCACCAACCTCACTACATTATCAGCTCCAAGGACGAGGTTTCTCTACGACCTTTTTACCCACAAGGAAATTGATATATGCAGTCACATCTTCCACATTCTGAAGAAAAGCATTGAAAAGCAGAATTCAAGGACAATAATGCCTTTTCCCTCACTAATCATGGGTCTAAATTGCTAAGATGAAGCTGAAATTCCCAAGTGGTCTTACTGTGGTTCAGAGGGACTACCCCATTGGTGCTAATACATTAACTAGGAGCACAGCCCACACCAGAGGTTCCAAGACTGGTGTGCATACCATACCACAACCTCGTGTTGAGCAGGATGAAAGTGGAGATACAGAGGAGGAGATCGATAGATTCACTTCTGCTCCAGAGACTTCAGCACAGCCATCATCGTCTGCACTAGCTCGCGGACAAGACAGACTAGATCGTCTCCTAGATAGAGTGGACCAGATGTTCCTCATGCTAGACTCCCATGTGCAGCACACAGCGACCCAATTTGCATACATTCAGGGCCAGATCACCGCGTTGTCATCACAGATCCAGGACTTGTCCACGAAGCATGGATCAGACTCAGAGTCAGATCAATTCTAGCCCTTTGGCCATTCCGGTCAAAAAGGGGGAGAAAATTTTGAGGGGGAGCTGAGGAAGAGTTTGCACAGCGTTAGGGTGAGCATAGTTTTAGACTTATAAACATTGGTTATTGGTTCATAGGCGATTTATTTTTTATGTTTTAGTTTTTATAACTGTTTTTTATGTTTACAGTCTTTACTGCTATTGCTTTTGTTTAAAGCTTTAAATACTCCGTTTTAATCTCAGTTTTATTTCAATTTTTTTTGTGATTCTCTCAATGCTTTTGTTGCATTTTTTTGTACTTTTAAGATATTGCTATTAGATCTTAAGTACCTCACTCTTGTGCCCTTGTAGGATTGTTCCTAGATGCATATATGTTTTTTATGCATTGGTTGAGTGTTGGACATGCAAATGATAGTTTGCAATTGAGCTTATTAGCTTGCATGTCCGGATGTTCATTCCTTGTGTGAATGAGCATTGTGATCACTATTGTATAGTGATTGCATGTTTGGTCAAGCCATGGTCTATTGCTTTATTCCATTTTTACTTGATCGCTTTGTGCTTGTTCCATTTTCATTACAAGTTTTCTCCATAACAATGAACTTATTGTGTTGTTGTGTTTCAGGAGATACTTGTCATTATGGTTCAAGAGCTTCACAGCTTCTAGATTAGGTGTGAGTGAGTTTTGCCACTGTTCCCAAACTCACGTTTAAGTCTAGAGTCTGTTTTAAGGATTTTGTCACGGAATAGCCAAAGGGGGAGATTGTAAAGTTATTATTTACAACTATATGTTTTGTTGGCTTATATTCCGTGTCAAATTTGATTGTAATTATATTCAATTTGTTGTACCCTGTATTTATTGTGGGATTTCATTGTAAGGGTTGTGTGTTAGAAAGAGAGAGTGTGAAGACTCAAGCATTTGAAGACTGAAGATTTCTCGTGGATATCTCGCGACTTAGCTTCCCGCGAAGTGAATCATGTGCCCTGCACGTGCTGGAATGCGAAGAGTCGGGCCAGATGGAGACAGCTGTGTCTCGCGAGTATCTCGCGGGTAAGGCTTTCCTGCGAGACACCCGCAAGGCATTCTGGTCTGCCAGCCTGTCCAGTCGGATACACACTTTCTGTGTCTACACTATTTATACCCACAAATGTTAAGGAGAGCTTCTGAGAGAAAACCCTAGCGAAAACACCTAGAAAATTAGAGATTGTCATACCCACAATCCTCTACACATTTGCTAGTGGAAATTCCTCAACTCCTACCTCTCCATTTCCATACTATTGAAAGGTTGATAGCCCAAACACTTATCACACCCTTTGAGAGTGTCAAGTGACGTTTTGGTGCTGCGGGGAAGCATTGGAAGAAGCCAAGGATGGCAGATGCAACATGAAGCTTGTTGCGGGATCCGGAGAACTAAGACAAGACACGGTTCCGAGAAGCCTTGTTGGAGTTGGAGCTTGGAGGGCTTAGGTACATCGGGTAGATTAGGCTTGGAGGGTCTCTTGCTAACCCATGTATCCCAACTGATTGTCTAGTGGATCGATTTCTGCTTGGAGGGCGGCGGAGAGGTTTTTCGCCGAATTCTTCGGTTTCCTCTTCGATAACACGTTTCGGGGTTATCTATGTTTGCATCTCTCTTCCCTACTCTTGTTCATTTCATTTTTACTGTTGTGTTGCTTTAAATATGGATTAGAGTAGTTGTCTTGCTTATACGCTTGTGTTTACACTATTCCGCACTTAGTATTAAGTTAGTGTAAAATCAACCAAGCCGTAACTTTAATTTGGGGGTCTAAACTGCTCATGTGTTTTCGACACATTTCCGAGCTTTCAATATATATGTTGTTTAAGGATTACCATGTCATCGATATTGGAAGAAATCACTAGAATTACTAATACATTTGCTGCTCTTCAAGCATCTGAGTTCCAGTTCATCTTATGCAAATTATCAATAGAATGTCTTGCCAAGATCAATCTAATTTGGTCAAACTATAATGGTGAACATCTATATAAACCCCTAAATTATTTATATTGATTGACACAAGGGGTACATTATGATGCAGGGAGCATTAAAATTATCTAAGATTTTATTTTTGAATGTAAATTTTTTTTTTTTTTTTACTTTAAATTTTAAATTGAGTTTTAATGTTGAGGGTTTTAAGTGATTTGACTAGGAATTTATCTATATTGGTGCAATTCCTAAACCCTATTAAACTAGTGCTCTTGTAATCATGAAAGGCAATACAATTCGAATTAGAATAATTTGATGATTTGAGAGTGATGACTTTCTCTTTGTTTGGTAGTGGTGCCGAATACCCTTAGGTGGTAATACCTAGGGCTTGCAAGTAGATTTTAGAAGGTGGAGCCTAATGTTTGTCCTGTTTATCCTTTTATTCTCCTTTTATCTTTATTTTCATATTTTATTCTACATCAACTTGGTATAAGAATGTTTGATCCCCTCCACCCAATTCAAATGAGTCCAAAAAGAAAAGAAAAGAAAAAACTACTCCCATTAGCCCAATTTTCAAAAGAAGAAGAAGTGAGATTAGCCCATTAAACCCAAAAGCCAACCCGTGCATATCAAGTTCTTTAGCTTTTAGCAACGAGTAGAGTTTCAGTCTTTGTATTTTGTGGCTAAAAATGACTTCCTTTGATAGAGACTTTGAGAAGCAGCTTAAGGAGGATGAGAATTGGGAAAAGCCTCCTTAATTCTTATTCCTCAATTGCTAACCTCCTCACTCTTATTGATAAAGTCAAAAATTTGTTAGAAAATGTGGATCTTGCATAAAACAAATCAATGCATGATGCACTTTAACCCTCAAGGAAGGCACTGGTCACTAATGAACTTTTCAGTTGCATCTTGCATCACTGAGATTACGAGGACAACAACACTGGATGCCCCATATGATGATGAGCAAGTGAAGGAAATATTTCAGCTGATTGTAGCTACATTTGAGAATTTGTCTATTTGTCTCATGTGCCCAATTGTTACTATACGAAGGAGGCTTCAAATCTTGACAATGTTGCAAAGGTCCGGTCATGCTTGGTGATGCTGGACCTAGAGTGTGATGTATTGATTGCTGAGATGTTTCAAATTTTCTTTAAAATAATTAGGTCCATCTATTCACTTCTTTTATTTTTGGCCATGGAAACAATTATGTCTCTGGACATATATAAAGAAATTTCCTTGAATCTTCTCAGTCCACTTTTAGCTAGTGTAAGAAAGGAAATTCAAAAAGTTTCACCTATTTTGTAAAATTGGGGTAGCAAGTAATCACTAAAATTAATGCCTAACACGACAAAATAATGGCATCCACTCAAAAACTACCCAACAAACTTGAGGGTAAAGCTTTACACATGAGAGATAGTAACATTGAGGCACCAAAAATTGGTTATGCAAAGGAGATGCACGTTGAGGCACCAAAATTATTTTTGAATGTGAAAATAATATTGTGTTTGACTTTAAATTTTGAATTTGGTTTTAATGTGGAGGGTTTTAAGAGATTTGATTAGGCATTTTCCATATTGGTGTAATACCTAAACCCTATTAAACTAGTACTTTTGTAGCCGTGAAAGGTAGTACAATATGAATAAGAATAATTTGATAATTTGAGAATGATGGATTTCTCTTTGTTTGGTGGTGAATGGTGATGTCTAGGGCTTGCAGGCAAATTCTAGGTGGTGAAGCCTAGTATTTGTCTTGTTTATTCTCTCATTCTTATTTTCCTACTGTATTCTACATCATATTAATTTCTTACTTATTTAGTAAATTTCTAATTTTTGCAGGCATCAAATAAAATGACTTAAGACTTTTGGATTTGGTTCAAGCTATTGCATTAAAATGTTACATAATTATTGCTTTCAGGATAAATATCATAGAGTAAATACTGTTTTAGTTTTGGAAAGTTAAAAGATTGAAAAGATACTCTAAAATTCAAAGTAAGACTTCACAAAACTCGTCATATTAGTTTTCCATGACAGTTCATCATGAAACCCTACAAAATCCTAGACATCTAGGTATGCAATTCTTGTTATTTAAATTAATGTTGCTGAAAATTTTATCATTAACTACATTGAAATTCCTTTTGAAAATGCTTTATCTGGTTAATTGCAATTCTTAACAACCACAATCAAAGATAAGTCCCACTAATGCACTGTAAAGAGCACAATTATGATGGAAAAGACCATGTTATTATCATGATCCTGATTAATGTGACTATAAGATCACCACTAAAACTAACATAGTAGTTATCAAATTTGAAAGAAATCTAGTTAATTGACTAAGTTATGCTACTTATTTTCACTGTGGTTTAATTAGTAATTAGAGATTCTTATTCAAAGTCAAGTCACTCATGACATCATTTCGCATGAGTATGTCTTCCTAATCTTATTCTTTCTACTTGTTGGCTTACTAAAGCTAGTCTTGCCAATCAGATATCTTCACAGCTAGGTTATTCCAACATTTGATCGTGTTCATCATTCCAGTCATGGAATTATCATCAATTGAAACTTAAGTGGTTATCCTGTTTGTCTATAGTCATTCATTAAGTATTTAGGAACATGTAAACGTAGTTCTTTTTTTCATTTTTAAAATAAATGAGAAAACACTTTTGTCCTCTCTTGATGTTACCATTTTCCTATCTATAATGCTTGTTCGAATGGTAGAATTCTGTGTCACCTTTGATGTGATACTAGGGGCAGGATCTCCAATTTGCTAGTTTGTGGTTTTGTATCACTGAATGGTAATGTTAAGTACCGTATCTCAAAAGCCTAAACTAGAGTACTCTATATCTTTCCCTATGATGTCCTACATAGGTCTTGTTTTGAACATACACAGCTACAGTATCCAATTGAGATTTCAAGCAGACATACCATGCTCGTGAACAAATATTTTCTATGAGATCCTGACTTGTCCACTGCTTGTGCAGCCTCATTTCAAAGAATTTGGTTATGTACTCTCCTTATAAATACATGCTTCATCCATATCCTAGAACTTTCTTTTTGAAGTCTAAAATTGCAATCTTTGTGGGAGGGTTTGGCGTGGTTCGCTTATGAAGGGTTTAACCTTGGAGGAGAGAGACATTTAACCACACTATCCAACCAAGGAGGAAAAGGTTATTCCTAACAAGCTTGCAATAACATGAAATATATAAAAGGTGACACAGAAAAACTACCTTCTAACTACCAATTAAAGTTTAAGAGATTTTCTGAGAGTTATCCTTCTAACTCAAGTTGAATTGCTTACATTCGGTTTGCTAGCCAAACTACCAATTACAGTCCATTTAAAGTTTTGTATAGTCAAAATCCTATTACCCTTCAAAACAAAAATCCTATTAATGCTATTGACATGAAATTACTGCTTACTAATAATCATTGCAGTGGAGATAATGAGGAAAGAGTTAAGTATATAAAATTGCAACTCATAATTTTAGTGGAGACATTGAGGACAGAGTAAAATATATAAAGAAGTTGCATGAAAATGTTCAAGACTGATTTCTCAAACAAATTCAAATGTACCAAAAAAGTAAGCCAACAAACATAGAAAA